>JAEIGD010000146.1:0-161694 GCA_018903425.1 Zaprionus nigranus | reverse complement strand
CTTTGATCATTCAAGAATTTTTTCAATAATATCGTACCAATCGCTGTCGTTTAGCAAATCTAAACATTCTCTATATTATTATCACAGGTAGATATTGTTGAATGTTCCCTTTGATCATTCAAGAATTTTTTCAATATCAGCAGCAATCCCTTTCTTTCTAGTAGGCCCCAGGGAAGCATTTCTTCTATGGTATTAAAAGTTGGGTCCATTTACAAGATCCCGTATTTTTGTATTTATTTGCTCATTCAATTCTATAGAAACTTAAAGAATTTATAAAATTTACCTAAACGTCTGGGTTTATGACGTTTTCAAAATGCCATACACGACGTCTTCGTCGAGACGAGCTATTTCTTGCAGATTCTTCTGCCGTTTATAGTAAGCCAGGGGGGGACACGGTCGGAGGCAGTAAATCTAACCAAGATGTGAAAATGTCGGGTGTGTAAAAAACGCTTTAAAAGACCCCCCAAACGCCTATACATTTATATACACTGATAGGGTGGCATGTCTACCAAAATAAGATCATTTAAATTCGATCTTTTAAAAAAAAAAAAAACAATTCTTCACATAAATTTTTTTTTTAAATTTATTAAATTTATTTTAATGGTAAAAAAAAAAAAAAAAAAAAAAAAAAAAAAAAAAAAAAAAAAAAAAAAAAAAAAAAAAAAAAAAAAAAAATAATATATTCTTTATTTCACTTTACCCAAAAAAACATTCTATTATTTTCTTCTTTGGGTTGTTATAAAAATTTCTATTATATATTGGAAAAAATTTTTTAATATTTTAATTGACACTGTTCCGTCGGCTACTCCCACGCCTTGAAAATTGATAGAAGGCACCTTGCGACACGGTGAGGGGGGAAATTTTTTTTTTTTTTTTTTTTTTTTTAAATTCTAGTCACCCGTGTGAATTTACAGATTTCCTACCTAATTTTTCGTTTGGCTTTTTTCTTTGGGCCAAACTTCTCATTGGGCAGATTTAATAGGTTTCCGCTCAATCGCGTACAATAGTTTCTTAAAATTAGATGCTAAAAATATGCATCGACAGTGCAATTAAAAAAATTATGCCACGCAGTGCAAAAGTAAAATTGCGCTCTTTGTAGCGCTGTCGGTAGTTGTTGATACTGCTGGTTATCTGGTGTCAGCTGGGCGTCGCCGGTCTTGGCACGCTGACGCTCCCTCGATGCTGCGGTGCGAATGGCGCACCACGTTTTTCTATGACGTCCATGTATCGGCTGGTGGTGATGACGTTGGCCGGTATCGCGCGCTCCTCGATGCGGCTCTCAGTCTGGTTCTTCCGCGGGTCACTGGCACGCCTGATTCTCACTCCGACTCCTGCGGCGCGGGCCGCAGAGTGGTCACCGCAGTTCGTTGGGGCATTGAAGTTTCAGCTCGTTCAGGCTTTTCTCTCTGATGAGGTTGCGCGAGTTATATTAATATTTAAACGGATTTTATTGGTTTTTCTTAAACGGGCGGCGGGTGCTTGGGCTTTTTTTTTTCCTATCGCAGTCTGGTGCGTATGTAGTGGTCCTGGCTCGGCATGTGGCTTTAGCTTTCCCGACCATCCCGGGTGCCGAAGTTTTAGCGCCTGTACTAGTCTTCCTTAGGCGTGCTGTTTCTTTTAGCTTTTACTCTTGCACGGAGCGTTCGATTACCTTTGAAGGATTCACCTCTACTCACTCAGAATTTTCCTGACCCAAGACGATGTTTTGTTTCGTGGTGTTAGTGGTGTCCGTGGCTTTTTGGCTCCAGTGAGGCGGCACACTGCTGGTCTTCGCACGGGACGTCCACCCTTTTGTCAGTCATTAACAATTCAATCGTTTTCTTTTCCTCCTTATCTCTTTTCTTTTGTTGTCGATTTTGTTTTGTCCGTGATGTTTTCTTTATTGCTTGATGGTTGCCATTTTTAAGAGTTTTTATTTGGTATTAGTTTGTCTGGCCTTTAACTTTCTTGTTTACTGCGGACACTGTTGATTTTGTCTACACACATGTATCGCCGACACTTTGTCATCAAACATATGGACTGCTTGCACATCATCCACAATCCTTGCTTTTGATCTGTTTTAAGAAGAATTTTCACTTTATTTTTGTTGTTTGTTTCCTCCTTTGTCTTTTTGAAAACTTGCACATCATATATTTTGCCAGAGGCTCCTGCCTCACGGTCGCCATGAAGAGTTTTGTTGTTTAACCCAAACAAAACAGCGTGAGTTGAGGTTAGCGGGGACGTCAGTCCCCGAAGAGTGATCTTTATTGAATGTCTGTTGAGCTTAACATTAACGGGTGCCAAGCGCTGCGACATAGCAGCCAAGGCCCCTTATGTATTCTAATACAATGTATAGTATATGATATATACATTGAGAGAGTATGTTGTGTGCGCGCAGTATGTACGTGGCTGGCGTGAGAACGCTGACCATGCATTTTGGGCAGTGTGGTTCATAAGTGGGTGATCATGTTACACTTCCACTTGAACATCGCGGTTTGCATAAACACTACAACAATGTAATTTGTGCTGATATCAGATTGATAGCATTCTTTTGTATAATATATATATACAACATGTGCGCATACTACAGACAATATTTTTAAAATGGAATGAAAGTATATTTGTATATTAACAAATTAAGAAAATTTTTGTATAAGTAACTATTAAATAAATGCTTTTAAGCCTATCTTTATGAACTAATTGATCTTTGTTTTTCATATTTTTAATTTTTCGCTATTTTTTTCCATTCTTTACCTTACTATTTAAAAAGGTCCTATATATTTACTCTCTAGATATGACCTGTTTCATTCATTTTTTAAAGTACTAAGGCTGCCTACCTTTAATTCTATATCTCTATTTAGGTTTTTATCGTAATCTAGCTTTCTTTTTGTTTTTCTTTTTCTATTAATGTTTCTATTTTGCAGGCAACTATCTGGGTCTAAGCTTAAACTCTTTTGAGTGTTGGGCGCATGCTCAATGCTATGTTTATGCGCTCTCTTGATTAAAATTTGAGCTGCGTTAGCAGTTTTGACCCTTCTCGTGGGAATGTACAATTGAACTGAGTTGGTTTGTTCGGCCAAATTTGGGACTGCGATGTTTATGTGTAGGCTAAAGTAGTTGTTTGAGCAAGTAGATAAGTTGTAGTTGAAACAATACAAGAAGTGTCACAAGTGTCTCTTTTGTTGGATCGATCGGCATTTTCAAAAGAGTCGTGGCCATGGTGGTCACCTCTCCAAATAGTATGTAAATAGTTCGCTCAGTGAAGGGAGCAGCAATAAGTGCGCCATCAGCAACAAGAAATTTTGCTATATATTATTTTGTTACCTTATATATATTATTTGTTTAATTTTCGATTCTCTAAAAACGCTTCAGAATTTTTCATTGGCCGAGTCGACTTGGGTGTTTTTCTAAACAATTTAAATTAATTAACAATTATCCGTCTGTTCGTCTATTGTCCCGTCTGTCTCGTCATGACAAAGCAGCAAATCTGGCACACTAGAAACTATAAGAGTGGCGACGCCAATTTCAGTTTTTGAGTCAAATCCATGAATAGACGCGCACTTTTGTATCGTGAATAAATTACACTTTTATTTTGCAGTGTCTCAATTAATCTTTTTTAGACACACATATGCGAATTCTGCGGACGAAAAGTCCAACGTTATGGGCCCAAAAGCAGAAGCCAATAAGCTGAAGTTCTTAAACCTTAATTAATAGTTAACGCAAAAGCAACCAAAAATGGCTTGTATATCAAACATGAGCGAAATGCCTTGGAAGCTAAAAATGCGCGCAGTTATGTGAAAAGATTTGGCATTAAGATGGGACAATAACCAAGTGGGGGCAGATATGATCCAAAAAAAAAAAAAACAAAACCCCCCCCTTTATTACGAAAAAAAAAAAAAAAAAAAAAAAAAAAAAAAAATATGAAAAAAAAAAAAAAAATAAAAAAAACATAAAAAAAAAAAAAAAAAATTTTTTTAAAAAAAAAAACTTTATTTAAAAAAAAAAATTTTTTTTTTAAAAAAAAAATTTAATATTTTTTACCAATTTTTTTATTCCTTCCAAATAATAGGTTTTCTCAAGGCCCTCAAAATAGTCGTTTGTTTCTGTGATGACCTCTTCATTTGACCCGAATCTCTTACCGCCGAGCCATTTCTTCATGTTTGGAAACAAAAAAATAGTCACAGGGGGCTAAATCTGGAGAATATGCTGGATGGGGTAGCAGTTCGTAGCCCAATTTATGAAATTTTGCCATGCTGACTACACCGTGTGCACCCGTGCATTGTCCTGATGGAACAGCACTTTTTTTTCGCCAAATGCGGTCGTTTCTGCTTCAAATCAATATCGAATCTGTCCAAAAGCTCTGAATAATATTCGCCGGTGATCGTTTTACCCTTTTCAAGGTAATCGATGTGAATGATACCTTGTGCATCCCAAAAACTGTGGCCATGACCTTGTTGGCCGACAGACCCACCTTGGCCTTCTTTGGTGCACGTTCACCCGGAGAAACCCACTGTCTTGATTGTTCTTTGGTCTCTGGTGTGGTGTGGTGGATCCATGTTTCGTCTACGGTAACGAAACGGCGCAAAAATTCGTTTGGATTGCGGTTGAACATCGCCAAACACTCCTTTGAAATGGTCACACGGTTGCGCTTATGGTCGTGTGTGAGCAATCGCGGCACCCATCGCGCGGAAAGCTTTTTCATGTCCAAATATTCATGTAAAATGTGATGTACCCGTTCAGTTGAGATGCCTACAGCCTCAGCTACCTCACGCACTTTCATTCTCCGATCATCCAATATCATTCCATGGATTTTGTCGACGATTTCTGGCATGACGACCTCTTTTGGGCGACCTGAACGTTCGGCATCACTTGTACTGGTACGACCACAACGGAACTCAGTAAACCATTTCTTAACCATTGAAATTGATGGTGCAGAGTCCCCATAATATTTATCAAGTCTTTCCTTGGTTTCGGTGATGGATTTTTTACGCAAAAAATAATGCTTAATTAGCACACGAAATTCACTTTTTTCCATTTTCGTTAAAATTCACGAGATCGTCTGCTTTCAATGCCTATAAAACGCAAACTAAGAAACGCAGCTTTCTCAAAAATTTTACAGTCAGCTGTTAATCGATAACTGCTGACAGGAGCAGTGTTGTATTTAGAGCAGGTGCGCGGCAAATACAAAAAAGTCACGGACTTATCAAACGACCCTCCCCACACTTTTTTCTTTTAAACCCCCAAAAAAAAAAAAAAAACAACCGGGAAAAAACAAAAAAAGCTGGGGGGGGAGGAAAAAAAAACATTTTTATAAAAGGGGCCCGGGGGGGGGGGCCAACTTGGAAAACCGGGGGGTTTTTCCCAGGATTGGGTGAAGGAGGTGATGCAAGGCTGCATATGCATAATTTTTTCGATGCAGTAAAAAGACTTAAGGAAATCGGAGTACAAATCGGAAATGATTTACTCGCTATTCTCCTATTGTACAGTTTACCCGATTCGTATGATACATTTCGTTGCGCCATGGAGTCACGCGACGATTTGCCAGAGCCTGAAATTCTCAGAATTAAAATTCTAGAAGAGTCGGAAGCGCGGCAAACGAAAAGTGAACGCGGCGAACAAAACGCATTGTACACGAATAACGGAAAATCCGGAAGAACGGAATGACAAGACATACAAAGAAACGAGAAAGTGCTACGCGTGCGACAAAGTCGGACATATTGCGCGCAACTGCCGAAACAAACCAAAAAACAAAAATGTAAAAAATGAAACAAAAAATCAAGAAAACGGTAAAAACCGAAATGAAAAGGAAATATCAAATTTAACGTGTGATAATGCATTCTTTGCCGAAAATCAAAACGGAATGTGGTGTCTAGACAGTGGATGTAGCGCACACATGTGTTCGAACGCAAATTTATTCGAAAGCGTAGCAGAAGTCGAAAAGACTTTGCATTTGGCAAATAATGAAACAACCAAAGTAAATGGTGTCGGTGACGTGAAAATAGAAATAAAAGAAAAACGAAAAAACAATGACGTTACATTAAAAAATGTTCTATTTGTCTCTGATTTGAGACAGAATTTAATATCAGTATCAAAAATAACTGATAAAGGACATGAAGTTCATTTTCGAAAAACGAAGTCGTAATTATGAAGAACAACGGCGAGGAGTGGTTAGGTGCAAAACGGTACGGTAATTTATACTATGTAAATATAGAACAATATCAAGCGAACCAAATCGATTCCGAAAACCACAGTGATATTGATTTGTGGCATTACCGTATGGGACATCTAAATGAACATGACTTAAAAAAGTATGTCTATAAAAGGTAAAGTGCACGGTATGAACATAAAAGAAAAACGAAAAAGTTATCCAAATGCGAGATATGTATGTATAACTGAAAAACAAGTAGCGAACAGCTATAAAAAGCGCAATTGAAAAACGTACAAATCATTTGTTGGAAATAGTGCACAGTGATGTGTGTGGACCTATGCGTACAGAGTCATTAAGCGATCGCAAGTATTTTGTAACTTTCATAGATGATTACTCACGCTATTGTGAAGTTTATTTTCTCTCACAGAAATCTCAAGCCTTCAAGGCCTTCAAAAACTATAAGGCAGCTGTGGAAAATTTTACTGGTCACAAAATAAAAAAGTTATAAAGCGACAATGGAAAAACAATATCGAAATCGGATCTTTGATGATTTCATGAACACGCACGGAATCGGACGACGCTTTACAGTCCCGCACACACCGCAGCAGAACGGCATAGCAGAGCGTTTCAACAGAACGCTGCATGATGCGACAGGCTGGCGCTCCACCACGATTTTGGGCAGAAGCCGTTAATACAGCATGCTATATAAGAAATAGGTGTCCTACAAAAGGACTATCTAGTGAGATACCATACACTCTGTGGACGAGTAAAGTACCTACTATGTCATATATTACATATATTACGAATATGCGGTATCAAGGCTTATGCGTTAATAAAGGGAAAACCCAGGGAAAATTTGAATCACGTTTTGAGGAGTGCATTCTGATCGGATATTCCAAAGAATCAAAGGCGTATCGGTTGTATGATCAGAGAAAACGCATCGAGATAGCAGCAAAGGATGTTAAGTTCATAAACTCTTCTGGTTTCAAGAGTGAGTATCAAGAATTCTACGAAAATGAGCAGGATAACGTCGAGGTATTCATAAAGTCTGGTGAACACGAGGATCAAGAGGAGCACTCAGGTCACGAAGAGTCCGAAAGGGAAGAAAAACAACCTGATGAAGCGCGACGTGGCAGAGGGCGTCCAAAATTGCTCCGTTCTGGACAGCCAGGCAGACCGCGCAAGGTCTATCAACCAGCAACCAACTTAAGAAACGCAAATGAGCATGCCGATGATACGATCAATGATTCATCAATGGAAGACATATTTGAGGAATGTGAAATGGCTTTCATATCAACAGATGATCCAACAAAATACCAAGAAGCGGAAAGCTCCGAGGAGGCTGCAGATTGGATGGCAGCCATTGAAGATGAGTTCATGGCACAAGTTTTGAACAATACATGGAAAATTGTTGAAAGACCAAATGACCGAAAAATAATTGGCAACAGAATGGTATTTCGTACAAAAGAAAATAACACGTCAACAGGCAAGAAAAAGGCGCGCTTAGTAGCAAAATGCTATGCACAGAGATCAGGAGACGACTATCATGAATCCTTTTCACCAGTGGTTCGATTTACTTCGATACGATTGCTTGCTTCCTTAGCGGCAGAGTACGATATGGAGATACATCAAATGGATGTAGTTACAGCCTATCTAAATGGAGAATTAAAAGAGGATGTCTACATGAGCATACCAGAGGGATTTGAAGAATTCATGAAAAAAATTGGAAAAAGGCGCCAAAATTGGAACTAATCGCGCGGTTGCAGATAATAGATACAAAACAAATAGCTAAAAAATGGCTGAAAAATGTTAAGCAAATGCAGAATCCAGTTTGTATGATAATCAAGGCCCTTTACGGACTTCGACAGAGCAGTTTGAGATGGTACGAGAAGCTGACCGCTAAACTACAAGAGATCGGATTGCAACCTACTGAGCAAAACCCGTGCCTATTCTTTAGACGTCAAGAAGCAAGACTTCTACTTGTCACGATCTACGTAGATGACTTGTTAATAGCCTCAAATCATCCAGAATGGCTGAATGCGACAAAAACACATCTCAGTGAGACCTTCATGATGAAAACATCGGGCCAGTGAAAACATGCTTGGGCATTGAATTTAAACAAAATTTGCAGAAACATCAGATCTTCATTTCGCAGGCAATTATATAAATAACATTCTTAGGCGATTTGGAATGACGGAGTGCAAGCCAGCACTAACTCCCATTGAGGCAAATTCAGTGTTGCAGCGTCCTGTAGCCGCAGATGAAGGAGAAATGAATAAGTATCCACATCAAAACTTAATAGGTGCCTTAATGTTTCTTTCAGTAACCACTAGACCAGACATTACGTATGCTGTGAACTTCATGAGTCAATTCAACGCAAAATACACTGTTGAACACTGGAAGGCAGCAAAACGCATTCTTCGATACCTAAAAGGTACAAGAGAACTCGGTCTCCTGTATATGCATGGAGTTGTTGACGCTGACTGGGGCGGAAACTTATCAGACCGGCGTTCATACTCTGGACAGGCATTCATACGGGCAGGCGCCGCTATAAACTGGGAGGCGCGTAAGCAGCGCACGGTTGCTTTATCAAGTACTGAATCCGAGTATCTGGCCTTATCAGCAGCAGCTAAGGAGGCTTTATACCTGAAGGCCCTTCTTATCAAAAATTGGACAACGATGCGAGAAGGTGCAGCTATACAACGATAACCAGAGCACACAAAAATTGGTGAAAGCTTTTGGTTTTCATCCACGAACGAAACACATCGATGTACGTCATCACTTTATACAACGACTACACAAGAATGGTGCCAGCAGATGTCCTGACGAAAGGTTTAAGCAGTGCCAAACATTTTGGATGTATTTCGTCATTGGGCATCACACGTATTTAAATTAAGATTTGAAATTTCTTGAGTTGTATTGCTACTTTGAGAGGGCGTGTTTGAATAACGTCATAACAAAGCAGCAAATCTGGTCACACTAGAATATTATAAGAGTGGCAACGCCAAGTTTATGTACATACATATTTCAGTTTTTGAGTCAACTGCCACGATGAATAGACGCGCACTTTTGTATCATGAATAAATTACACTTCTTATTTACTGCCTTAATTAATCTTTGTATTCTCTTGTTGGACACACATATGCGAATTCTGCGGACGAAAAGTCCAACAGCTTACGCGTTCGTGTGTGGGTTAAATTAAAAAGACAGTAATAACGAAGTGTGCCACCTGCTAAGCCGTATTTATCGTCGCCGCTGGACCCAACTGCCAAGCCGCGCGTTTTTGTTGTCGCCGCTGGACCTAATGGAAAATAGCCGTCGTTCCATGTCTTTTTACAGTTTACTGTATTGTCGCTTGTTCAACATAAAATTATAAAAATTAGTGAACAGCTCAATTCCTGGCACTTACTGTAATAACCTTTGCATGCAAAATATATAAGCTAGTATGTATGTATGTATGTTAATACTTTAATGCCATATGTAGTATTATTTCCATATGTAGTATTATTTCCTTCACAAAATAACCGCCAAATATTATATACAATAGAACAAAACAGTTCTGAGTTATACACATATGAACATACACATATATATTGGTTCTTATATATACTAGCAAGTATTATTCGATTGCATGATCTTGATATAAACATAGATAAACAAACAAAACGGCAATATTTATTTACATTTTCTATTTAAATATAAAACTTCTGGTGGTCAAATTGTCATTAATTGTGGGTGTCATTGTGCCAATGCAAAATTATCGCGGTCTTTTTGCAATTTCGCTTTTGCTACATATGCATATACATATTTACATATAACCGCGAATTTTATAACATCCGTTGATACATAAAGTTATAAGCATATACATATTTGCGTTTGCACATACACACCTACATTTATATTTCCTTTCGTCGTTGCGTCCGTTGAACTCGGACCGTTTCTTTGCGTGAGTTACCACTCGTGACCTGAGCGGTGGAGCTGTTGAGGAGGGTTGAGGGGGTTAATTGTGCTTTCCTTCTTCTTATATGGTGAAATAAGTTTTCCTCGATATGTGCAATAATGCGACCGTACGGTTCGGAAGTCAAGACAGAAGTGATTTTATTTGAGTTTTGTTCTTAATGGCTAACTTATAATTTCGGCAGAATATGTTGTTGCGTGGAATTGTCGCGCAGCTCAATGTCGCGTTGCGCTGCCTAAAGTTTCAACTGCAGACGCCGGTTCGGCGCGGCTGATCGTCGACACATCGTGATTTGGGCATCGAGGTACCGTTGCTCTGCCTTACGCTTCATCGGAAGACGCCGGTCCGGCGCGGCTGATCGTCGGCGCATCATGATTTGGGCACCGACGTACCGTTGCTGTGAGCGTCGATTGTGTTGAGTCCGACCAATATGTTCGTATGTTGCGTCTGTAGAGTCAGCGTATCAGCGACTATTTTGTAGCCCAAACAAGCGGCAACTCATACACTGGCCGTTACTCAAATGTGGTGAAATAGATCATTTGAACAGAAGAGCGGCTGTTCATGTAAGACTTCGCTAGTCGCTGCGATAGGTCTGTGTGAAGGCATGAGGGGGTTTCAAGGGGGGAATGGCAGCTGTCGGTGCCGGGCTGGTGACTCCTCCCCCTAGAATGGAGCAAAGGCCATAACGATGGAATGGCCGGAGCGACAATAGGCAGCTGGCATTCTGTGAGCAGGTGGACGATGTGGATGGAATGTCCAGGAGACGACGACTATGACTGCCAGTAGCAGGAGCAGTATGCAGTATTCAGGATTCTATTTAATTTTGTTATTGTACATAATATAATTAGGCGTTACAATAAAGTGGGTGTTATTTATTGGTAGGGGGATTATTTTTGCAATTTTGTATTCTTCTTTCTTAAATACAAGTTTTGACATTGAATATAATGTTTGAATTGTGATAGGTAGTATATAATTTTAAAACTGTATAAACGCTCATCTGATTGGATATATAGATGTGGGTTTTGAAATATATTTTTGTTTTTAGTATTTCTTAATAAATGTTGTTCTTCTTTTAATTCTTTAACAATTTTGTTTGGAGAGTTCGTAAGAAAGTTGTTTGTTCATAATTTATGTGTTTGCTTACACTTCCTTCTATGAGTGTTTTTCTTAAGTCTCTTTCAAAAAAAAAAAAAATGGGGTATTATTAAGTTTTTTATATGTAAAGGCTGTGTGGCCCCATAAGTAAACATGGAATGGCAGTAATTAACGGGAGAGGGATGTAGTCAGTAGTTATTTTTTCCTTTTTAATATTGGTTTCCTGATCTTTGATTTGTGTAGTTTCTGTCTTTTAATGGTAGTGAGTGTAGTGCCATGGTCGTTTGCAACTTGGTGTAGAGAAAACCTGGGTGTTATCTTATTTCTCCTGTTTTCTTTCCTCAAAACTATATTATCAGGTTCTACTGGAGTCGGGTCTGCTCTATTTTCGTTTAGTTTCTCTGTTCTTGTTTTTACGATAGTTTCAAGTTTTTCTTTAACAGTTGGGTAAAGTTTTTCCTGAAAAGTATGTAGTTTTTCTAAGTAGTCGTGTTGGGTGCTAAATTCAATGGTTTTGTTAAATGTATGGGTTCTGCCAGTGAACAGTTCGTAGGGGGTAAGCTTGGTTGCGGAATGGATCGCATTATTATAAGTAATTAATGTTTCTGTCAGTAGTTCATCGTGTTCGATTGGTAGTTTTTGGTCTTTGCGAGTGTTAAGGATTATTCTGTAGATTTCTGTAAGGGTGGAGTGTAAGCGTTCCACGGGGGAATTGCTTGAAGATTGTTGGAAGGATGTTTCGTGCATGAGTATTTTGAATTGAGTGCAAAATGTTTTGAATATGTTGCCGGAGAATTCGGCGCCTTGGTCGTAAACTATCTGTCCGGGGATTCCGAATAAACTTATAAAGTGTTTTAACGATTTTACTATGTTTAGGGGAGTTACGATTTTCAATAGGGTATGCTGCCGCGAATTTAGAAAATTTGTCGATCAAAGTCAGGTTATATGTGTTGTTGATACAGTAAATGTCGATGTGGATTATGTCAAGGGGTTTTTCAGGTGTTGGGGGAATTAAGAATGAGATTTTCTGGGGGTGTCTGTCGTATTTAAGTGTTAAGCAAGTTTCACATTGGTTGATTAACTGTAAAATTTTGTTCTTCATGTGGGGGAAAAAGTATTCGCGTTTTAAGTGAAGGAAAGTCTCGTCAATGCCTCTGTGATTGTTGTTGGTGTGATAGTCGGAGATAATTTTATCCTGTTCTTGAGTTGTCGTTATTTCCGTAAGGAAAGAAGAACAGCTAATTAGTTTGAATGTTGGGTTATTAGAGAAGTATACGGCGTATACTTGTTCTAGTACCTTGAGAATGGTTTCGTCAATTTGGTTTAATTTGGCTTTAATGTTTGTTTGAGTATGTTTGCACAATCGTTAAAGTCGAATAAGGGCTTGTAGTATTCTCTTCTAATTTTATGTTTAAAGGGTGTAACTGTTATGTGCTTATTATCTGGGTAAATTTTTTAGAATAAGTTGAACGTTAAAATCGTTGAGGGGTTTGTCGGATTTAGGGAGATTAGGGGTAGGTTCGGGAACCGTTTCATTATGGTTCAGGTTAGCGTCTGCCCTGCTTAATGCATCGGCTATGACATTTTGGGAGCCTTTTTTGTGAACTATATCAAATTCGTATTCAAGCAATTGAAGCCGCCAACGGACGATTTTAGAGTTTGGCTCTTTGAAGTTCATTAGCCAAATAAGGGGTTTGTGGTCTGTCACAATAGTAAACTTTTTACCGAACAGATATGGTCTGAAATACTGTACGGCCCAAATGATTGCCAGCATTTCTTTTTCTATGGTTGAGTAGTTTATCTCGGTGTCGTTGAGGGTTCTGCTGGCGAAGCAGACTGGCTTATCACTTTGTAGTGTACCTTGAGACAAGACGGCTCCAAGGGCGAAGTTGCTTGCGTCTGTTGTCAATATGAAATTTTTTGAGAGGTCTGGGTACTGAAGTATGGGGTCGTTTGAGAGTAGGGTTTTTGAAAATTCAAAAGCTTTCAGGAATTCGTCGTCTATTGAAACGGGTTTCTTACCCTTCAGTTGTTTTGTCATTGGTTTAGTGATACGGGCAAAGTCTTTTATGAATTTCCTGTAATATCCTAGAAGTCCCAGGAAGGATTTAATCGCTTTCCTATTCTTGGGGCAGGGGTAGTTTTGAATGGCCGAGATTTTGTTGGGATTGGGTTTTATGCCTTGCTCCGTAATTATATGCCCTAAGAATTCTATCTCTTTGCGGAGGAAGTTAGATTTTGATACTTGTACTTTCAAGTTGGCTTTTTCTAACTTGGTGAGGACTTGGTCGAGGTGTAAAATGTGTTCTTGGAGGGAGGGTGAGAAGATGATAATGTCATCCAAATAGACTAAACAGGTGGGCCCAACTAGATCGCCTAGGATATTATCCATCACTCTTTGGAAGGTTGCTGGAGCGTTCTTAAGACCAAAGGGCATACGCACGAACTCGTAATGTCCTCCTTCTACAGTAAAGGCTGTTTTGGCAATATCTTCAGGTTTCATTTCGATTTGGTGAAATCCGCTAGCCAAGTCGAGTGTGGAAAAGTATTTTGCTTTCCCGATACGATCTAATATGTCGTTTATGTTTGGAATTGGGTACCTGTCGGAGACTGTCTTATCGATCAGTTTCCTGTAGTCTATGACCAGCCTCCATTTTTGATGTTCGTTCTGGGGTGTCTTTTTGGGGACTACCCAAACAGGAGCGGACCAAGGGGAGAAACTAGACCTGATTATGTCTTGGTTTAACATAAGGTCGATTTGTTTTTTGACCTCGTCTTTGTGTATGAATGGATATCTGTAAGATCTAACATGTATGGGTGTGTCGTTTATGGTAGGGATTGAGTGCCTAATCGTGTTTGTAAATGAGAGTGTGTCGTTTTCGTTATAAAAAACGTGGGAGAATTTTTTACATATTTTTATCAATGAATTCTTTTCTTCGGGATTAAGGTGGCTTATTTGAAGTTCTTTGAAGCATGTGGGTTGGGGTTGAGATTCATAGGGGTTCGACATGAGATGAAAAAGTTCAATGTGGTCTGATTCTTTATAAGGTTTCCCTTCAATAGGGGTTTCGAGGTAGAGGAGTTGGTCTGAATCTGAATAGTTTACTATTTCGAAATTTGTTACATTGTTTATTGATCGGTAAAGTCCGCCAGATATTATTAAATCTTTGTTTATTTCGATGGTATTACATAGGAATTCTTCATTTGTGGGTTTGACGGGTAGAGGCACGATAAGTTTAGTATGTGCAGGGATTTTATGAATGTCTGAGGTGCGGTTACAGTAAGTTTGTATTGGGATTGTGGCATTGTTTGTTTTAAGTTCTGAATTGGTTAGGTCAATACTTGCGCCGAGTTGTGAAAGAAGGTCCATGCCTATCAAAACGTCAAAAAACGAATGAAATTTAAAAGCAGCATTTGCATTTTGCCAATGGTTTTAAATTCTGGGGGGAAGGGTATTGAAGTTATTTGCGGGATTTGGAAATTGTTGAGTGCTGTTTTTAAAAAGATGGGGGCGTGAAGGTTGGTACATTCGGCTTGGGGTGGTGTGTATCGGGTCTACGAAGGAATTTGTTGACCCTGTATCTATTAGGCATTTAAGATTGTGTGTGTTATGTATTTGGATTACTATATAGGGTAGGGATGAGCTATGTGTTGTTGGACTTATGTATCCGGTCGATTTGAGGCTGGTGCCGGAAAATTTGGTTCGGCGGTAGTTTGATTATCTAGGTCGATGTTGTGTAGTCCGTGGGTCGGGGGATTTTCAATTTTGAATGGGTTCCTGTTTTGTTGTCTGTTATTGTAGCTGTTGTTGTTTGAATTGTTGTTGTTGTATCCGTTGTTTTGGCGTCGATTGTTGGAGTTGTTTCTGAACTGGTTATTGTTTGGGTACGGTTGGTGGTTATAGTTGTTCCGGCTATCTCTGTGGTTAGAGTTATTGGCGTTTTGGGTTTGATATTGTTTGGGGTTATTTGGGGCGTTATTATAAGATCTCCTATTATAGGACAAGGATTGTTCGACTTTACATTGTTCGTAAGCTTGTTCGATAGTTTTTGGGTCTTTAAGTCTGATTAGGGTTTTCAAGGGTTCTCTTAGCCCTTTGATGAATGTATTCAAGCAAACTTGGTTATACAGGGTTTTCTTTGCTTCGATTACTGCAGTAGATTCTCCGTTGCTTTGGAAAGATGAAAAAAGCTGGCTTTTTTATCTTCGAAATACCAAAGAAAAGTTGGCCAAGTGACAGGTTATCTGCGAAAAGTTGAAGTTCGCTTAGAAGGCAAGCTTCAGTTTTCTTGTTTGAATACATTCGGGTGAGGTTACTTTTAATCTCATCCCATATCAGGGGCGTGTTGGCGAGTTCTAAAGTTTCGTCTGCCCTTCCTATAATCTTATTTCTTATTGCCCTGAGCGTAAGTAGTCCGTATGGTGTCTGGTCGGCACTCCTGGTAAGCATGAGTATTTCTTCTACGCTGGTTATAAACCTATCGAGATATCGGGGTGAACCGTCGAATGGGGGGTAGGTGGCTGACAAAGGTCATGATATCTTTTGGTTTGAAGGTTGTTGATAAGTTGCTATTGGTGTTGCTAACTGTGGGGGGTTATGGACCTAGAAGGGTCAGAAATGTTACCCGAGTCCATGTTTGTTTGTTTTGTGGGGGGTTTCGGGGATTTCTTCACTGACTACAAGTGGGGGGTTTAGTCGACTACTGGAACGGGTGACTTTTTTGGGAGAGTGGTATCCGTTTGAGTTCCTAATACAAAACGTGTTCTTTTTTTCAAAGTTTTGTGCCAATGCTTTGACATTGATTATGAACAAATTTTTAAGGGTTTATGTGTTTCGAGTCGTTATGTGTATATGTATGTATATTTTGTATTGATGTACTTATGTGATAGCTTAGTTTAGTTGTTGTGTGTATTATGTCTGTTTCGAGTCTTTATTTGTATATGTATGTATATTTTTGTGTTGATGGTAAGTGATATCTTAGTTTAGTTGTTGTGTGTATTATGTGTGTTTCGAGTATTTATGTATATATGTATATATATTTTTGTGTTGATGTACTTATGTGATAGCTTAGTTTAGTTGTTGTGTGTATTTTTCAATATTTAATATTTGTTCTGTAAGGAAATTTTTTTTTATGTTTGTTCTTTATTGACATTATTTATAATTTGTTATGGTTAAGAATCATATGTGGTTTCAAGTGACAATCTTTGAAAGAAAAATTTTGGAATTGTTAAATGTATATTTTTGCTATTGAGCTGTTTCTTATTTTGTTTAGAAGTTGAAAACAATAGAGTGATAGCCGTTGTGTATGATTTGGTTTCTTTTGCAACAATGTTGTTGTCTTTCCGTTGTGTATGTGTGCGATGATATATTGGGTAGGTCATTACTTTGTTGCGCAAGGCGCTGTGTATGCGTGAGATTTGTTTATGCAGTACTTTATGCACTATGACGCCTGGCTGGGCTGAGTCGGGGCAGCGGCTATCCCGTTTGATATCGCGCTGGCATATTTACACACTACATATATTGGCATAATACTTTGATGTGTGCGTTTGGTTTTGTATGAGTGTATAATGTATGATGTAATTTAGTGTATAGCCCGCTGTAGTTATCACGTTTGATTCTACGCTGACGTATATGTACATACATTATATTTGTATGAAAAATTCTTTGTTGTATGAATGTATGTATGTATGTATCTAATTTGATGTATAGTCTGCCGTAGTTATCACGTTTGATTCTACGCCGACGTATATGTATGTACATACTTGTATTTGTATGGAAAAGGTGGGGGAGTGGCGTGATCTACGCCACGGTACATAGGTGTAGAAAAGAATGGGTGTCTAGGTAGCTGTCGACACGACGTATATGTATTACATACATTGTATTTGTATGGAAAATTCTTGCTGTATGAATGTATGTATGTATGTATCTGATTTGCTGTATAGTCTGCCGTAGTTATCACGTTTGATTCTACGCCGACGTATACATTATGAGAATTGAGTTTTAGGTGTTCTTTCTTGTGGGGATTTCGTATTTGTGCGTTACTATGCCTGGCCTGACATATAGTCGTGGCGGTAGTTATCACGTTTGATTCTACACAGACATCTTGGATAATGCACGATTTTTGATATGTAATGATTACACCAACTGACACCCATGGTGACAAATGTCCACAATGATGGTGATCGGCGATTGACACCCGTCTGTGTGCACTTATCACCTGGTGTGGTATATGTATGTGTTATGTTTTCGTTTCAACCATTTGTTCGGCACTGTTCAAATATTGTTTACAATTCACTGTTATGTTATTTATTTGCACTTGTCAACTTGTTTTTTAACTCACATATCTTTTCTTTTCTTTTTTTGTGTGTTCGTGTACTTACAGGTAAGTAAGTGTAATTAGAAGAAATTCTATTCTTCTTTTTCCGGCTGCGCCAGTTACCACTCGTGACCTGAGCGGTGGAGCTGTTGAGGAGGGTTGAGGGGTTAATTGTGCTTTCCTTCTTCTTATATGGTGAAATAAGTTTTCCTCGATATGTGCAATAATGCGACCGTACGGTTCGGAAGTCAAGACAGAAGTGATTTTATTTGAGTTTTGTTCTTAATGGCTAACTTATAATTTCGGCAGAATATGTTGTTGCGTGGAATTGTCGCGCAGCTCAATGTCGCGTTGCGCTGCCTAAAGTTTCAACTGCAGACGCCGGTTCGGCGCGGCTGATCGTCGACACATCGTGATTTGGGCATCGAGGTACCGTTGCTCTGCCTTACGCTTCATCGGAAGACGCCGGTCCGGCGCGGCTGATCGTCGGCGCATCATGATTTGGGCACCGACGTACCGTTGCTGTGAGCGTCGATTGTGTTGAGTCCGACCAATATGTTCGTATGTTGCGTCTGTAGAGTCAGCGTATCAGCGACTATTTTGTAGCCCAAACAAGCGGCAACTCATACACTGGCCGTTACTCAAATGTGGTGAAATAGATCATTTGAACAGAAGAGCGGCTGTTCATGTAAGACTTCGCTAGTCGCTGCGATAGGTCTGTGTGAAGGCATGAGGGGGTTTCAAGGGGGGAATGGCAGCTGTCGGTGCCGGGCTGGTGACTCGTGCGCTTTGAATCTTTCGTCTTCTCTTTCGCTTGCATTCGGCGCCGCTAGCATTTGGCGACGCTTGCATTTTGTCACCCCGCACCCCGCATATTCTATTGCTGTCTACAAACGTAGCACAGAAAACGTTTGATTTGTTATACCCTTCGACCATTGAAAATGGTCAAAAAAGGTATACTAACTTTGTGCAAATGTATGTAACAGGCAGAAGGAGGCGTCGGAGACCCCATAAAGTATATATATTCTTGCTCAGGATCACAAGCCGAGTCGATTGAGCCATGTCTGTCTGTCTGTCTGTCTGTCTGTATGAACGCACAGATCTCAGTTATTATAAAAGCTAGAGTTACCAAATTTGGCAGGAAGACTCCTGTGTGGATCAAGCAGATCAAGTTTATTTCAAATGTTAGGTGCCACGCCCACCGCCCCTACAAATCAATAATTTAATTTTTAAACTCAATTTGTAAGCGCTGTATAAAAGATACAACTTTCTGACTTTAAAATATACTAAGCTGAATGAAATATCTACGTAGTCTCCAAATTACAATCCGATCGGACAATAACCACAGAAGTTATTGAAGAAAGTATGAACATAAAACCAAGTGCTTCAGTCATCTAACAAGGGAGGCGAGCGAGCGCGAAGCGCGAGCGCCATCTGTCGGGATTAATTTCAAAGCATGTGCATATGCATATGTGTATGAATTTAACAAATTAAACTACACGGGAAGATAGGTCGAAGGGTATCGCGTGCTGCGCGACTGTTGCTTTTCTTACTGGTTTTCGTTTTCTCTTCTTACATTGCATACCCCGCACCCCGCATTTTACATCGCTGCCTACAAACGCAGTTACAGCAAAAGTTTAGCCTGCTTTATTTCGGATCGCTTGGATCACTTTCGTTTGTTTGCTCACAAAACGCATAGTTTGCGCGTGTGTGTGTATAAGCAAGTTAGATTTACATAGTCAGCTGTTGCGAGGGTAGCTCACAAAGTTTGTGACATTTATTCCTTTTGAATTTTATAACTGTTTTCTTTATTCAACATGTCTGAGTCCGAAAAGACAAGTTAAAAGCCACAAATCAGCAAGACAAGTGCAAAATTACAAATGTGCTTGCAAAGATTTGACAAGGTTAGTGCTGATATTGCTCGTATGCAAACAGCAATTAAAGCAAAGACCATTTCGTCTGATAAAACAGAGTTAGCGTGCCGATTAGAGCTTTTAGAAGGTTATATACAAAAGGCAAGGATCTACAGACTGATCTGGATTATTTAAGCCCTCTTAATGATTCTAGAGGGCCATTAGAGGACTTGTGTGTTGTCACAAGAGCCTTGTATATTATCGCATCTAAGTCGACTTCAGGGCCAAGACCTGAGCATGATTGCTCCATAATTTCGAGCCAGCGATCCCAGTTGCCGAAAATGCGTTTGCCAAAATTTAGTGGCAAACATTGAGAGTACAAAAATTTTATGTGCCTGTTTGAAAGTTTAATCGATGACGACAATTCCTTGTCAAACGTCGAAAAGTTCAATCATCTAGTTTCTTGTTTGGCAGATGAAGCATTAGGGGTAGTTAAGCCGTACCAATTAACGGATTGTAACTACCCAAAGGCCCTCGCTGGTCTCAAAGCAGTGTATGACAACAAATGTCTTATATTCTTTGATACAGTTTCACAATTGTTTGATATACCTAGCATGACAAAACCATCTGCATCGAGTTTAAGATCAATCATAGATACGGTGTCTGCTATTTATTCTTCGTTGTCGTCGTTAGGAAACGACAAAGACATTGCTAATGCAATAATAATTCACATTGTCATGGCAAAGGTGGACCATGTTACCAAATCTCGTTTTGAAGAGCAGCTTGACTATGATATGCTGCCATCTTGGGAAGATTGTGCTAGACAATTGAATAAAAGATATCAGTATCTGTCAGCAGAAGAGTCAACTCGGGGACAGAACAAGGTCGCGAGTTGACGCTAAGAAGCCCCATCAGTCTAAATCGTCCTTTGCTTGTGCTGATGGAGGGCGTTCATCATCGTCTGTGTGCGTCTTCTGCAAGTCAGAAACGCACAATCTTGATACGTGTCCATCGTTTGCTGCTATATCAGTTATGCAACGTTTTGAATTCGTCAAAACACAAAAATTGTGCCTAAATTGTTTGATTGTGGGTCATATGGTGTCAAAATGTAAGGCATCAAAACGTCGAATTTGTTCGAAACCTCACCATGCGTTGCTTCACAGGTATACTACTCCTGCTCAAGGTGAGGTATCCACACTTCAAGCGACTATGTCAGATTCGTATTCAGGGCATGTATCAAACAATGAACAAATTGTTCTCGCCACAGCTGTCGTTAATGTTCAAGACAGATATGGTCAGTTGCATCCTGCACGGGCCTTACTTGATAGTGGCTCCCAAATCAATTTGATGTCTGAGATGTGGCCCAGATGTTACGGCTCAAGCGGGAGCCAACATCTTTAGCTATCTTGATGGTTGGCGGTGCAACAATAGATAGCAAAAATAAGATATGTGCCTCTGTTCAGTCGCGCATAAACTCTCACAATTTTCGGCTGAATGTTGGGTATTGAAATCCATTTCGACAACACAGCCTGGACATTCCATGGGTATTTCATTGGAAAATACCCTAAAATATAAAACTGGCAGACCCAGAATTCAATAGACCAGCTAAGGTGGACATTCTGTTGGGAGCTGAATTGTTCTACGATTGTGCGTTGGGCAAATAAAATTAGGTTCTCAACTTCCTATAATGCAAAAAACGCTGCTAGGATGGATAGTAGCAGGCAAATGTACTGGACAAATGCCTAGGCATCAGTTCAGTTGGTGTTTAAAGTCCCAAACTAATTGTTCTCTCGATTCGTTAGTTAACCGTTTCTGGGAATTGGATCAATCTCCATTCGAATCGAAGGCAGTTCGCCAAACAGCTGAACAACAGGCTTGTGAACTGTTCTTCGAGAAAACTGTAAAGCAGTTATCTTCTGGCCGTTTCCAAGTGGATCTCCCTTTCAAGACCGATCCAAAGGTTCTTGGCCTGTCCTTTCAAACTGCTGAAAGGCGTTTTTTTGCAACTTGAGCGTAAAAAATACAAACGCTACGGTCAGTAGCTGACTGTATAAGGCCATGGATTATCAAAGTATACCGTAGGCAATAGGTGCAATGTAACATATGCATTTCTAGCGCGTACCAAATTTCATTACATGTGCATTTTCGACGGCTGCGGGAGATGTTCAGTGGCTGAGTTGAGTATGTCCCGGACTCTAAGACCAATGATATTGAGTGTGTTCGAGGTTCGATTGCTGCCACGATCAACATGTGAAATTCTTTTGTATTTCATAATTTTTTTTTAAATAAATTAAAAACTCAAAAACATTAATAAGGAGCGGCGGCGGTAGGCGATTTTTAAGTTTTAGTTACGCAATATATGTAATTAGAACTTAGTTTTCTTCCGTCGGTACACAACAGCAACTGCAAAACTAATTGTACATATTTATGCATATACAATCGTGCAATAATGTATGTTGAAGTGGGACGCCAATACATACATGTAGATATGCAGACATGTATGTATGGGCATCCCACTCGCACATTCATAACTTTACAAGGGCTTATGATCTCTGTTATTTTCTACCATTCTAATTGCAAAAGATTGGAATCTTACTGAACATGCAAAGTCATAACAGACAAAATAAAATAATTTAATTTGTTTGACTGTAACTATTCTTTTAGTTTATTAGAATAAAATAAATAAACAAAATAAAAAAAGTCCGCGCACCCGCTGCAACCGGAAGTTGAACTCACGCACTCTCTTGCAGTCGTCCGCCACTCAACCACTCGGCCATTGCCTCACTCCTTCGCCCACCGGCAAAGCAGCATTGTGAACCAATTCTGTTACCATACAATGCAAATAAAAAGTTTAATAAAAGTTTCAGTCAAACAAATTAAAATCAAGAAGAAGCACATGTAATGAAATTTGGTACGCGCTAGAAATGCATACCTATACCTATTGCCTACGGTATACTATGATAATCCATGGCCTTATACAGTCAGCTCCTGACTGTAGCGTTTGTATTTTTTTTTCTTAATTATGAAAAACCTATTGTAACATTGAGCGGAACCTTTTCTGCCCGATGAGAAGTTCGGGCTGCAAAGCCAAACGAAAAATTAAGTAGGAAACCTGTACATTCATACGGATGAATTAATTTTAAATTTCTCACCGCCGCAAGGCGTCTAATTACAAACATTTTGAGAAAGAATTGCAAGTTCGCCGCAATAGCGTCAATTAGAATATCAGATATACAAAACAATAGGCAGGAAAACTTGTTAAAAAGTAAATGCAAAGTAATGCAATAGAAAAAGTTAACGAGAATACAACAAATATATATAAGTACAGATTAAAAATATATACATATGCCCAAAATGGCAATAGCAGACGTTAAGTCAGTGGACTCCACAGCCAATGTCATTAATAAAGTAGAAACAAATAATAATGACTTTGAATTGACACATAAATTGTTAATAATAATCGTTGTAATAATGTGTGCAAATTGTTTTTATAAATTATATAAATTACACAACAAATGTCTAAAAAAGAAATATATGAGTCGGGAAAATGACCTGGATAAAATTAAACTTACAGTGTTACAATGTGTTCACTATGTACTCTTGGTACAATAGATATTAAATATGTATGCATACTAAACGAAGATGATATTTTTTTTATAAATAAGACAAAAACCAGTAAGAAAAGCAACAGTCGCGCAAAACGCGACAGTGGGATACCCTTCGACCTATGTTCCCTTGTAGTTTAATTTGTTAAATTCATACACATATGCATATGCACATGCTTTGAAATGAATCCCGACAGATGGCGCTCGAGCTTCGCGCTCGCCCGCCTCCCTTGTTAGTTGACTGAAGCACTTGGTTTTATGCTCATACTTTCTTAAATAACTTCTGTGGTTATTGTCCGATCGGATTGTAATTTGGAGACTACGTAGATATTTCATTCAGCTTAGTATATGTTAAAGTCAGAAAGTTGTATCTTTTATACAGCGCTTACATTATTACATTATCTGTAATACATATGTAGAAACAAAAATTTATAAAATTTAAAGTATGAATAAAATAGAAAGAAAGAAAAAAACGAAAAAAACCAAATAAATACGAGTAAATACAGAATATATTTTGAAATGGATCCGATTTTTAACGTAATAGGCGGATGTTTAGATTCGTTAGACGGCAGCGATTGGTACGAAATTGAAAACTTCTTGAATGACCAAAGAGAACATTCAACAATATCTACCAATGACGACTGTGATGAGGATTCTAAAGAGAGTCCCCGTTAAAGAAAGGAAGAACTTTTTTATATAAGCTAGAAAAGAAAGACCCGTGAGCAGAGTATCATTCCTGATATCGCGAGAACCAATGCCTCTTTACGATTTATTGTTCGTACATTACGTGACAATTTTTAAGTTAAAAAGGTCACCCTTCCATGTGTGTTCAAGAAAGGACCTGGCAACAGTTCTTGCGATGATCGAAGGGGTTATAGTTCAAGAAATTGAACTCGAAAGTCAGCCAAATTGGTTAGTCTCTAAATATTAAGACAATTAAAATAATAGATACAGTTATGTATGTAGTGTAGAAAAGTTATTTAAGAAAGTATGAGCATAAAACCAAGTGCGTCAGCTAACAAGGGAGGCGAGCGAGCGCGTAGCACGAGCGCCATCTGTCGGGATTAATTTCAAAGCATGTGCATATGCATATGTGTATGAATTTAAAAAAATTAAACTACACGGGAACATACTAGGTCGAAGGGTATCCCACTGTCGCGTGTTGCGCGACTGTTGCTTTTCTTACTGGTTATTTATTACAATGGGCAATGGGCATATTAATCTTTTTATTTTTCTTTCTTTTGTCGTACCGACACGATATTTATGTTAATACAATATGTGTTTACATGCTATGTTATCTACATCTATTACAATTCGACCATCCTGATTAAAAGATAGCCCCCTATCTGCCTCTTATTTTTGTAACGTACATTAAATATTTTAGATTTTAATCCAACGCTTCATATTATGCGCACTCCATACCCCTTGATACGGGTTTCGAGCTAATTGAAAACCATCGACGTCCTTCAATATATATCTATCATTCGTTAACACTTTAAATATTTCATACGGACCTTTCGTTTTAGGTATTAATTTTCTTGCTACCCCTGCTGTGCTATCGAAATATTTAACCATTACATAATCCCCAACACTATAGTATATTTGATCGCTAGCTTTTTTTTCATTAAATGCCTTTTCATTATTTGCCTGTGCTAATACTTGATTTTTTTCATCTATTTATCTAACTTTGCTTCCAACTCATCACTAACCTTCCCTTTCTGAGCTAATCCAAACAGCATTTTACTTGGTAATTTCTTCGTACTACAATGTTGCGTGTTGTTCAACGTATACTTTACTTCCTCAATCACAGTGTCCCAATATTGTCCATTCTCAGGTTCCCTTAATTTAGAAATCATAGGTCCTAAACTTCTATTAATTCTCTCTACCTGTCCATTTGCTTGGGGAGAACCCGTAGCAATTTTAATGTGTTTTACATTCAAATCATTTAAAAAATCTTCGAAATCCGCTTATGTAAAACTACTACCACGATCAGATATAATACACGTTGATTTACTATATGCCCTAAAATAATCTTTTAATGCGCTTATAACCTCCTTAGTGTTTGTAGTCTTTGTTGTATATAATCTTACAAACTTTGTAAACCCATCTACTACTACCAAAATATGTTTTTTTAGGCCATGGATTTTAAAAAAATTCATGGTCTATTGTGTTTGTCGGAACGGAAATGTGCGTAACAGGCAGAAGGAGGCATCTCCGACCCCATAAACTATATATATTCTGAATCAGTATCAGTAGCCGAGTCGATTGAGCCATGTCTGTCTGTCCGTCTGTCTGTCTGTCTGTCTGTCTGTCTGTCTGTCTGTCTGTCTGTCTGTCTGTCTGTCTGTATGAACACCTGGATCTCAGAAACTATAAGAGCTAGAGTCATCAAATTTTGTGACAACATACGTATATATTGCAGTGTCTCAAAGTTTTTTTTTTTAAATTTGGACACGCCCCTTCCCGCCTCTGTAAATCAGAAATAACTACTTAAAACCTACAATATTAACTCAACAACCAAAGTTGTATATCTTATATGACAAATACCTTGCCACGGGCGTTATGTGAAAATTTCATTTAAATCGGACTATAAATAAGTGAGATATGATACGAATTAAACTCACTTTGAACATACATGTATATAATAATAATAATTAAGCAGACCTAATTTACGCAAGCATACCGAAGTTCAAATCTAGCGTCGGACACAGCATTTTATTAAACTTTTTATTTGCATTGTATGGTAACAGAATTGGTTCACAATGCTGCTTTGCCGGTGGGCGAAGGAGCGAGGCAATGGCCGAGTGGTTAGAGTGGCGGACGGCTGCGAGAAAGTGCGTGAGTTCAACTCGCGGTTGAAGCGGGTGCGCGGACTTTTTTTTTTGTTTATTTATTTTACTTATGTGGGTGCAGACCATATATATATTTTGCAATATGCGTGTGTATGAAATCTAATAACATTTAAATAGCATTAAAGCAACATACAACTCCACATCATCTGGGCCCAAAGGATGGACTGGGGGTAAGTTGAAAACTCTTTTGTACATATAAGCATACACCTGCATTTATAAAATATATTCATGCACATATATAAATATATATAAATCATTGGTAAATATTTTTTGCAAATCGAAATGAATATTAAGAATATGCACTGGTATATATACCTTTATAGTAGTTCTTTTGATTTGGATTAAATATATTTAATTGACATCTACACTTTAAGATGAGACCTTTACTATTATAATATAAAACAAAAACCATTTATATATAAGTAAACATTTTAGCAAAGAAGAGCAAAACAAAGAATTAAACTATATATATATATATCTATACAAAGAAGAAAACATAATATTCTTTATTAAATTTGAATATTTCACGTTAAGTAACAGTAAGACAAAACACGAATTTAAACTTCTGAAATTAAACAAATGATGAGTTAGTATAAATAAAAATAAATAAAAATTAGGCTAATGATTCGACATTCAGGGAATACTTTCCAACACAAATCAAGACATCATCCAACATGAAAACTTAAGTATTCTTAACTGTTTATTCCTACTCATTTGTGAGCGTAAACTTAAACATAGAATATGTTTATTCTTTATTCTTTTAAAATTTTTTTTTAATAAAATTTGAAAATTATAATGTGTAAATAATCCAACTGAATTTTTCCTTGAGGCGAAAAAGTGTAACGACATGACGAGATAAAACAACAACTTGGGATTCCTTTAACAACATCTTATGGAATCAAGGTAGGGCGGGTATAGAACAAGCTGTGAAAACATCTAGCAGTCTCGATAATATTACGAGTTTCTATGATCGTCAACAATTATTCACAACCGTGTTTCTTTTATGCAATATAACAGAAGTTTTTTTTTCTATCCTAATTCGGCACAGGGACTAAATAAAATTAAAGTTTTATGTACATAATGCGGTATTCGTCTAGGGCAGCATTTCGTTATCGGTTTTTACTTTACCCCACCCGACTTCAGCTAGCAGTACCAAGGGACCCCCTGACTGTAAATACCTGATGTTATTTGCAAAACCATCTTGTACACTTGTATCCAGATATACCATTCTTACCGCATAGAGCATATATCTTGCCTTTAAGTTATATGCATGGTTTATCCGACCAGTGTATGTCGCTTAAGAGTTATATATATATATAGGTGTTCTCTCTCGCATTTATATTTCATCTGATGATGAGGTGGTGATGCGGGTGTGTACGATACATATTTGTACTGGCCAAAGGAGTTGGCGTGTTCCGAGGGCTGTTTGTAACAGGCATTTTCATAACAAAAAGGTTTCCTGAAGGACATATACTGGCAAATGAAAATTTGTAAAATGCAGGTGTTTATTATATAGGGCTATTGAACTTAACGAAAGGTTTTAATTTCTTGATTTGCGCTGTCTATCTAGTAAAGCTATTCGGCAAGTGTATGCAAAAGCAGAATGATCATGAGTTCCATGACAACAACTAAACTAAACTTCTAACGAAAGCTAATTAACTAAATAATCCAATCAAATGTTATGGTACTAGGGTCCACACTTATTTAATTAGAAGCGAAAGAAAATATGTCAAACTAGCAATCAGTATTGGTAGGCAATAAATGCTCTGACATCAATATTCTGAAATTGGGTATAACAGTATTTCACAACGATAGCTAATCAAAAAATACAAACGCTACAGTCAGGAGCTGACTGTATAAGGCCATGGATTATCATAGTATACCGTAGGCAATAGGTATAGGTATGCACTTCTAGCGCGTACCAAATTTCATTACAGTTGTTTCTTCTTGATTTTAATTTTTTTTGACTGTAACTTTTCTTTTAGTTTATTAGAATAAAAAAATAAAAAAAACAAAATAAGAAATAATTAATAAACGAAAATTCGCACCCGCCTCAACCGGGAGTTGAACGCACGCACTCTCGCGCAGCCGTCCGCCACTCTAACCACTCGGCCATTGCCTCATTTCTTCGCGCATCGGCAAAGCTGCATTGTGAACCAATTCTGTTCCCATACAATGCAAATAAAAAGTTTAATAAAATGCTGTGTGTCTGACGCTAGATTTGAACTTCGGTATGCTTGCGTAAATTAGGTCTGCCTAATTATTATATACATGTATGTTCAAAGTGAGTTTAATTCGTATCATATCTCACTTATTTATAGTCCGATTTTAATGAAATTTTCACATAACGCCCGTGGCAAGGTATTTGTCATGTATGATATATAACTTTGGTTGTTGAGTTAATATTGTAGGTTTTAAGTAGTTATTTCTGATTTACAGAGGCGGGAAGGGGCGTGTCCAAATTTTAAAAAAACTTTGAGACACTGCAATATATATGTATGTTGTCACAAAATTTGATGACTCTAGCTCTTATAGTTTCTGAGATCCAGGTGTTCATACAGACAGACGGACAGACGGACAGACGGACAGACAGACATGGCTCAATCGACTCGGCTACTGATACTGATTCAGAATATATATAGTTTATGGGGTCGGAGATGCCTCCTTCTGCCTGTTACGCACATTTCCGTTCCGACAAACACAATAGACCATGAATTTTTTTAAAATCCATGGCCTAAAAATAGTAATTCCTAGACCTAACGAAAAAAAAAAATACAAACGCTACAGTCAGTAGCTGACTGTATAAGGCCATGGATTATCAAAGTATACCGTAGGCAATAGGTGCAATGTAACATATGCATTTCTAGCGCGTACCAAATTTCATTACATGTGCTTCTTTTTTAATTTTTTTGGCGGTTTTGTCTAATGTTTCGCCATTTTCGCCATTTTCGACGGCTGAGAGAGATGTTCAGTGGCTGAGTGGAGTATGTCCCGGACTCTAAGGCCAATGATATTGAGTGTGTTCGAGGTTCGATTGCTGCCGCGATCAACATGTGCAATTCTTTTGTATTTCATAATTTTTTTTTAAATAAATTAAAAACTCAAAAAACATTAATAAGGGGCGGCGGCGGTAGGCGATTTTTAAGTTTTAGTTACGCAATATATGTAATTAGAACTTAGTTTTCTTGAAAATTGTCTTGCGTTCATTACTCTATTGTTTACTAAAACCCTATATCCGTTTGTATTATATCCAACTAAAACTCCTAATTCCGATTTGTTATCCCATTTGCTCTGTCTACGTACTTCTGGAACTCTAACGAAAACTCTACTTCCGTATATTTTTAAATTTTCAACGTTCGGTTTTATACCAAAAAATATTTCGTATGGGCTTTTATTTAATTCAGTGTTTGCGATTGTTCGATTTTTTAAATATGCTACTGTATTCATAACTTCTGGCCAATATCGCCTATGCATGTTTACCTCTCTCATTAAGCACCTACCAATGTCCATTGCCGATTCTATGATATCTTTCTGCTACGCCGTTTAATTCATGTACGCATACGGTGGACATGTAGTTAACTGAATTCCCTTACATTTTACAAAGTTTAATATTTCTCTATTCAAATATTCTTTACCGTTATCGCATTGAATTTGTTTTACTTTTTTACTGAACTGATTTTCAACATAATTAACATATTCTATTAAGCAGCTCGCCGTTTCAGATTTATTTTTAATACAATATATTCTCGCGCATTTACTAAAGTCGTCAACAAATGTCAAAAAATATTTTTCCCCACAATAACCTGTTGTGCTGTGTGGTCCGTTTAAGTCTGTATGTATCAACTCTAATGTTTCTTTAGTTTTCTTTCTGTTATTCTCGAATGGTTCGTTTGACATTTTACTTTGTATACAATTCGCACATTTCATTTCTGTATTCTCGATTTTATCAGGTAGACCATCTAACATTTTATTCTTTATGAGTCTATTCAAATATTGAAAATTTACGTGGCCTAGTGCCCTGTGCCATTTTTCCTTTTCAGTTAATTTAGTTACATTTGTATATATTTCATTTGTTTTATTGTTTGGCATGAAACTTTTTATATTATATAAACTATCAATTTTGTTTGCAACTGACAACAATTCTCTTTTTTCATTATAGATTTTTGTATCATTCTTTCTGGCTACGACTGTACATTTATTTTCAGTTATTCTTGATATGCTTAACAAATTTTGTTTTATGCCTTTTACATAGTATACATTTTTTATATCGATCAAGTTTTAATTTTTGTATGTTCTAAAATATGTTTCTACATTTCCAATCTTGGTCGCTTGCAATTGTTTTCCATCGGCTACTTTAACAATCGGCTTTTTCAAATTTACACAGTTTTTAAATAATCTACTATCGTTTATAATGTGATCAGTACATCCACTATCTAATAACCAATTTATTTCGGATTCGTTGCTACTTTCGCTGTTATTACATTTTATTATTTTTTCGCCTTTTATCATTCTTGTTGTCCATGACTGTACGCCGTCGCTGTTTTCTTGCTGTGTACCTTGGTTCTCGTCTCCTGAGTGATCTCTACGTCCAGTTCCACGTCCGCGACCATTTCCATGATGTTGACCTCTGCCTCGACCGCCTCTTTGATTCGTGTTCTGATATCGCCTGTTGTCTTGTTGTTGTCTGTTATCGCCTCTCGCATTTTGCTCAGCATGCCAGCAGTCCTTTTGAATATGTCCTGTTTTGCCACACAAAAAGCAGTCTTTTTTAGTTTTGGTGTTAAATGTGCTTACGTTATTTCGCCTCTCCACTGGACCTCTGTTCAAACTTTTTTCTTTTACTTTTGATTTTACACATTCCACTGTGCGTTGTGTTTCTGGAATCACATCCAAGAAGTCTCCAATATAACTGTAGCTTGTTGGTAACGCTTTTAACAAATACCGCATTTTTTTATTTTCGTCCATGGTACCTCCAGCGTTTTTAAATTTATTCACTGCTTTCTCGAATTCAATAAAGAATTCTTCCACTGTTTCGTAGTCTTTTAGTTTTATTCTTCTATTTTCCCTCTGCACAATATTTGCAGGGCTGTTGACTTTGTCAAATACATTTCGTTCAATTTGTTCATAATTTCTAATGTCGTTTCGCACTCACTCACATATTCCAACTGTTTATCTGATATTGTACTTATTAAAATTGTGTTGTTCTAATTCGCACTGCTGGTTCTTTGCACTCTTTGTATTCTAGTATTGTCATTAGTCTGAACTTCCAGCTTGCAAAATGTACTCCATCGAATATGGGCATAGCAATGTCTTCGATTTTCGCGTGTGCACTCATTTTTTCCGTTTCACTTTTAATATGTTTGTACTCTACATTTATGTCTCTTTCAACTTCATACATTTTTTGCTCATTTTCATATTGATGGGTCACACTTTTCTATTTCCATGTAATTTATCAAAGCGTGCACGTGACCTTTTTTGTTAAATTTTAATCTGTTGCCATAGAACCTTTTTAGTTTATGTTTTTAATGTTTTTCACTTTATTAATTTAATATTTATCAAAAAGTTTCGTTATCGCATTAGTATTTTTTAATATTTCGCACTTTTAATATTGTTTTCTATGTCTTTCAAACTTTTTTCTTATTGCGCTTTATTTTTCACGTTTTTATTTTCACAATTTTTGTCAAACTTGGATTTAGTATTGACTTTGGATTTATTTCATTAACCTTGGATTTATTTGATTAACCAACCTACCATGTTGATAATAAACTGGATTTGTTTATTTATAATATATTATTTTATTTAACTTAATGAGCTTGTGCTGCGTGCACTTCCTTTCTTCTTTATATTTTATGAGCAAGTGGACAATTGACTTCATTATGTTAATCAACACTATATAATGCATTTACAGAACAGCTGATTTACTCTTATGCTAATTAACATTACATATCAAGGCATACACATTTATTCCAACAATTTTTTTAATAAGCGTGGCTTACGACCTACATTTGTTAATAACATTTTAGCTGACTCGAGGTCAATATCGGTTCGATTTTGTTCGATTTTGCATCATAGCTTATCTAGCCGATATTTTTGCCAAACACAACAAGAACACTTGTCAAAAGGCAAGGAGCGGGCTTTGAATGTACAATTGTTTCACGAAGTAGCCAACTTCGATCATCAGCATTCACCGCTGACTCACTTGGTGATCGAAGGCAGTTTCATCTCCACACTGCTAGAACTCGTTGGGAATTCTAGTGGTGCCGAGCTGGAAACCAATTCAAAAACCAAGCTTGTCTCTGTGTTGTGTTTGGACTTACTGCATTGAATTCTTCTTCAAGAATTCTGATTGCAGTTGAACTTAGTTAAAAGGTGCATTAAGCTCTATCTGTGTAGAGCCATAAAGCTCTATCGGTGTGAGCATCATTTTTTATGTTAAAATCACCATTTGTTATATTTTGAAAGCTATGCTTTCTTCCAACCAACCCCCCATTCACACGCACCGCACACCCCCCAGACAAACACACACATGAAAAGATTCTTTGACAACAATAAAGCAGGCAAGGCTATTACATTCTATATGTTTGTATGTATATAGAATTTCGTTTATGTTGTACGCAACAAACTTTAGACGTAGAGAAGATAACGCGGGCAAGGCTATTACATTCAATATGTTTGTATGTTTATAGAATTTCGTTTATGTTGTACGCAACGATCGTTAAACGTGGGGAAGATAATGCTGGTGTGAGTGCGCACGAGTTACCACACCACCTTTCCCTCCTCCGAAACCGGCCAGATCCCGCTAATGTCAACGACATCAACCCACTGGCAACAACAACAACAGTCGAGAGAGTTATACAACACCTTCTCCTTCCCCAAGTCGGCCAGATCCCACTTATGTCAACGATATCGAACCACAAACAACAACAACAACATCGCGAGTCAGAGCGTTGACTACAATGTATGAAATGCTGACGTTGTAAACAGGATGCTCTGGACTTCACATTCTTGGAAGAGTTGCACATAGATGCACACATATATGCACATCTACACACATATAGAGTAATTTGTTACCATAATTGTAAACATACTAACACTACTGGAGCTTTAGTTCCCTAACGTAAGATATATCCAAATAAATTTGTATTCAGTCTTGTAATAGAGAAATAAATAAAAAGACATATATTTATAAATTGTCAAAGCCAACCTTTCGGGGAGATACTGTACGTAAACTGTACGGAAGAAGATCCAGGACCTCGAGCAGCCCTAACTACTTTCATATTCTTCAACTTGTGAGTGCGATAATATAAGTGCAAAGTGCAAGTGTTACTTAACATATATAAAGCAACGATAAAATGATGTGACTAATTATAAATACATAACGGTAAAAAGATAAAAAAAAAACAAAAAATGTACACATAAAAAGTATTAACAGATGCCGCTCTAAATAAGAAGCACTGTAAAAATGCAAAAAAAATATATATGTATATTGCACATATATTAATAACAGATGCCGCTCTAAATAAGAACCACTGGGAAATTCAACAAAAATAAGCAAAAATAACAATAATTTTTTAATACAATTGCACATACATACATATAATATTAGCAGATGTCGCTGTCAATAAGAAGCACTGCAAAGAACCACAAATTACATACATACATACAAGAAATACATGAACGAGTCAAATTGCAAACTGAAGATAATATTGGAGGAGATTCGAAGAGATAAGGCCTCTAAAACAATTATGTTTTCCTTTCCTTTTCAATGACCCATCTGACACATTGACGTTTTCAAATACAAATAAACACAGAATAGAAACTACAGCAGATAATACCCCAGTATAGTAAACCTTTTAGATACTGTTATCAGCAACAACAAGAAACAGGTGACCAAATCAAAAATATGTTATCGCAAAGAATCATTAGGGAGAGTCACTCGCCATGGAGCTCACCTGTTTGGTTGGTTCCGAAGAAATCTGAAATAGGGGAACAAAAATGGAAATTAGTGATTGACTACAGGAAATTAAATAAAAAGGCCGTTAAAGATAGATACCCCATACCTAATATAAATGAGGTACTTGATAAAATAGGGAGAACTAGATATTTTTCGACACTAAACTTGGCTAGTGTTTACCATCAGATACAGATGGAACCAAAGGATATTCCAAAAATAGCTAAAAAAAACAAACGCTACAGTCAGTAGCTGACTGTATAAGGCCATGGATTATCAAAGTATACCGTAGGCAATAGGTGCAATGTAACATATGCATTTCTAGCGCGTACCAAATTTCATTACATGTGCTTCTTTTTTGATTTTTTTGGCGGTTTTGTCTAATGTTTCGCCATTTTCGACGGCTGAGAGAGATGTTCAGTGGCTGAGTGGAGTATGTCCCGGACTCTAAGGCCAATGATATTGAGTGTGTTCGAGGTTCGATTGCTGCCGCGATCAACATGTGCAATTCTTTTGTATTTATAATTTTTTTTAAATAAATTAAAAACTCAAAAACATTAATAAGGGGCGGCGGCGGTAGGCGATTTTTAAGTTTTAGTTACGCAATATATGTAATTAGAACTTAGTTTTCTTTCGTCGGTACACAACAGCAACTGCAAAACTAATTGTACATATTTATGCATATACAATCGTGCAATAATGTATGCTGAAGTGGGACGCCAATACATACATGTGGATATGCAGACATGTATGTATGGGCATCCCACTCGCACATTCATAACTTTACAAGGGCTTATTGTTATTTTTTAGGCCATGGATTTTAAAAAAATTCATGGTCTATTGTGTTTGTCGGAACGGAAATGTGCGTAACAGGCAGAAGGAGGCATCTCCGACCCCATAAACTATATATATATATAGACGAAAGAAAACTAAGTTCTAATTACATATATTGCGTAACTAAAACTTAAAAATCGCCTACCGCCGCCGCCCCTTATTAATGTTTTTGAGTTTTTAATTTATTTAAAAAAAATTATGAAATACAAAAGAATTGCACATGTTGATCGCGGCAGCAATCGAACCTCGAACACACTCAGTATCATTGGCCTTAGAGTCAGGGACATACTCCACTTAGCCACTAAACATCTATCGCAACCGTCGAAAATGGCGAAACATTAGACAAATCCGCCAAAAAAATCAAAAAGAAGCACATGTAATGAAATTTGGTACGCGCTAGAAATGCATATGTTACATTGCACCTATTGCCTACGGTATACTTTGATAATCCATGGCCTTATACAGTCAGCTACTGACTGTAGCGTTTGTATTTTTTAATCTGCTATTATCAACTGGACCATAATGATATATATGAATTATTTCAAATGGTTTATTTCCTTTAGGTATATTGTGCAACAATCCTGCTCCTTTACCATATTTTGTTGAAAAAGCAATACACTTTAAACAATTCTCAATGTGCTCCATAACTTTATTCTTCATATTCGAAAACCAATAACTTTTCACTACCGCACTTAGCATCTTGTCTCTACCAATATGTCCTAACTGATCATGATACTTGTATAGCACATGATCCTCCATCCTCTGTGGCACACAAAACAATAAATAAAAATCTACCATCATTGGTTTTCCTAAATACAATGCCATTCCTCATTTCGTAAAGCTTATGCTCATTTTCCTCCAACAATTTTTTTAATATTCTGTAACTTTTCATTTTTGGCCTGAGCAGTTATCAAATTGGTTTTAAAACTATTTGTCTCATTGATCATAATCGCATCATTACATCTGCTAAGTGCATCTACATGTTGCATTTGTTTACCCGCTTTATGCTTCAATTCATAATCGAATTCTTGTAATTCCAAAGCCCACCTGGCAATTCTCTGATTAAGCTCAATCTTAACGTTAACGTTTAACGTTAAAGAATTACAATCTGTCACAATCTTAAAGTGTCTGCCTTGCCAATATATTCTAAATCTCCGTAAAGCATACATAATTGCTAAAGTTTCTAATTCAAAAGTATGATATTTGGCTTCTGTTTCTGTTGTCCTTTTCAAAAAATAAAATACCGGATGCCATTTTCCATCATGCTCTTTTTTGCATCAATACAGCCCCAAATCCTAATGCACTGGAATCACAATGAAGCTCAGTTTCCTTCTTATGATCAAACATGGCCAAAACCGGCGCTTCAACTAATTTATCCTTTAACTTTTGAAAGCAATCTAACTCTTTTTCCTCAAATTTAAACTTTTTATCCTTAATAAATCATATAACGGTTTCGTTATCGTCGAAGTTTTTATAAATCTTCTAAAATAAGAACACAACCCCAGAAAACTATGAACAGACTGCGTTTTCACTGGTATGGGAAAATTTCTAACTGCTTCCAATCCCTTTCCTTCTGCTCTAATGCCATCTTTACTTATCTCAAATCCTAAATATTTAGCCTTATCCTGTAAGAATGCACACTTGTCTATCCTTAATTCCAGTTAATTTTCCACTAAACGCCTAAAGACTTCTTTCAAAATTAGTAAATGTCCCTTCATACCCGCACTCGAAATCATAATATCATCCATATATATTATAACCTTATTTTCTTTCTATCATGTCCCTAAATATATTATTAACAAATCTTTGAAAAACTTGTGGAGCTGTTTTCAACCCCATTGGCATTCTTAAAAATTCGTATTGGCCTAAAGGAGTGACAAACGAAGTGTAGTTTATCGATTCCTTATCCATAAACACATGGAAATACCCGTTTTTTTAAATCCAGCTTCGTAAATATTGTTTTATTGACTATCCTATCAAGCAAATCATCTATTAACGGTAAAGGATAGTTGTCTTTTATCACCACCTTATTGAGTCTCCTAAAATCAATACACATTCTTAGTTCACCTGATTTCTTTTTTAACTAACACTATTGGCGATGCATACTCTGAACTGCTCTCTCGTATTACGCATATACTCATCTAACATCACCTGTAATTTCTCTCTCTCTACATATGATAGTCTTTTTTGGTGAACAACTAAAAGGTTTTGCATTCTCTACCGTAATATTCATTTCGCATTTAACCTTTAGAATAATAGGCTTTTCCGCATTAACATACATCGTTCTTAAAATTTTCTCTAATTCACATCGCACTTGCCAGTCTACCTTTTTTTTTTTACCTGTGCATGCCCTTTTGTATTATCTTCTAATTCTCGTAATCTCTCTCTAACTAGTTCATTGTCAAATAACTTACTCTTACTTTTCATTTCAAACAATTCCTCATCTAACAATTTCTCATCTAACAATTTCTCATCTAACAATTTCTCATCTAACAATTTCTCTTCTAACTTTCTGCTATCTAAAAATTTAACTAATTTTATTTCCTGCATTGGCAGCTCATTTACTAAATCTTGATCTTCCAATACACTAATTTCTTCCTTCGTGTTTTGGTCTTGATTTTCAATATGCTCTACCGTAACAATTTTTAATGCCGCTAAATCAATTTTCAGATCAAATTTTTTCATAAAGTCTCTACCCAGAACTACTCCACACCTCATAGATTCGTCAGAAACAATTATCAAATCAAAATATATTTTAACTTTTGTTTCTTTACATAACATTGTGTTTTTCGAAACGTAATTAGCTGGCTTTCATTTAACCCAAAATATGAGCTATAACTTTCTTGCAGATCCACTCCATCAGGGACTAAACTTATCTTAATAAATAATTCTGAACTTCCCGAATCTATGTGGGCTACGTAATTATTTTCACCCTCCGATTTCCTCTTGGGACATTGAGCTACCAGATGCTTTGCAGATCCACATCCATAGCATGTTCCCTTCTCTCGAATTGGTAGTTTACAGTCTTTTTTCCAGTGGCTTTTTATATTGCAATTATAGCAATGCAACTCCTTCACTGCACTGCTCCGCGCTGCCTCCGATTTATCAACACGTTTACCATCAATCCTCTGCTGTATAGAAAGTATCATCCAAGCAATCACCCGCAAAACTTTTTTCACCACTCTCAAAACTCTGCAATTTTGCTTGCATGCGAAGATTGTCGACTGGAATCCCTTCGATAATTCCATCCACCAACTCCTCTTCATCCATGTTAACGTCTCGCGCCAATCCAACCTTACTGTCATAGTAAGTTACAAAACTCTATCCAAACTTCCAGTTACGCCGTTCAAAAATTGCGTCGCAATTCTCCTTTATTTACTTTCCCATCGAATGCCAGTTTGATTTGCTGCAACAACTCCTCAAAATGTTTAATAATGCGTGCTGGATCAGCATTTCATGAAGCCATTGAAATGCCATGCACAGCAAACGACATTGCTTTTTGGTCAAATTATATGCACTAGCCACATTTTGCAACTGTATTATCTAATTACGCACTGACGTTTGACCAGTAAATTCCAACAATACTTCCTTTGCCAGAAGAAACATGCTTGAAGACCCTGAAGAGTTGTTGTCAGATTCCGCCCCAATTTGAATTTCATCACAATTTGAAATACCAGCGTCATCTTGTCGGGCGTCTAATTTATTTTCCAGCGCTGCTTCTTCTTGCTGCCCACTGCAACTCGCGTTAACGCTATTGCGCATTTGTATTTGAGTAAGCATGTCGGTTGCTGCTCCTATCTCCGCCTGCAAATTGCTGAGAATTTCTTGATTCTTAGAAATCTCTTTTCTTTGCGCCACCAACATTGCATCATTCACCTCAGTTTCGTCCTCTATTTCAGTTTGATCCATCACCAGAACACTGCCACGCTCCTCTACATTGTACTGCATTGAACCGCGCCAATAATTCAGCTTTGCCGCCGTTTGTTGGCAAGCCCAAAATTGCCAACCATCTTTTCAATTGTGCCACCGACACTGCCGAAATATCAATATCCATGACGTGAATATTCGGACCACTTCCGATATTGTAGTAGGCAATATATAGTACTTTTTATTTATTACAATAGGCAATATATATAGTAACATATTTACCATAGTACCACTTGACCACACATACACACTCACAACAAAAACCACTTACATACATCAACTTGCCACTTGTACTTAGCATTATGTCAAATATTTATGTATTGCATCAAAACCACTTTCAGCCTACTTAGACATAGAAGTAAATAAGTCTCAGCCAATGGTTTGCTAAGCGTTCAGATTGTAGCTTAGATTCTGATATTGTAGTAGGCAATATATAGTACTTTTTATTTATTACAATAGGCAATATATATAGTAACATATTTACCATAGTACCACTTGACCACACATACACACTCACAACAAAAAACCACTTACATACATCAACTTGCCACTTGTACTTAGCATTATGTCAAATATTTATGTATTGCATCAAAACCACTTTCAGCCTACTTAGACATAGAAGTAAATAAGTCTCAGCCAATGGTTTGCTAAGCGTTCAGATTGTAGCTTAGATTCAAATTTAATTCCGCCTTCAACTGTAAGACACGAATTGTCTCCGCGTACCACTTAAGTTCTTGGTTCCAATAAAAAATATATTTTTTTTAAAACCATAAACCCTGAACGTGTAATTGGTGCAGCCGGTAGGATATTAATTAAATTGATAATTAGTATCCGCCAAAGAACCGCGTGTGATATAAAACCTTCGATTGCGTAACTAATTAAAAGTTACAGGAAGGCTACAATCCGCGAAAAACAAACTCTGTGCTTAGTGAAACACTCCAAATTAGTAGCCCACTGTGAAAGTGTGACCGCTACTGGAAGTGAACATTTTTTTTTTAAATTTTTACATAAAGTGCTGCAGTGAAGACCACTAAAGGACAATCGTTGTCCCAGGTCAAACCCAACCAACAATAAACCAACCCAACCCATAAACAAAAAACCAAACGCTACAGTCAGGAGATGACTGTATAAGGCCATGGATTATCATAGTATACCGTAGGCAATAGGTATAAGTATGCATTTCTAGCGCGTACCAAATTTCATTACATGTGCTTCTTCTTGATTATATGTATGTAATTATAACTTAGTTTTCTTTCGTGGTACACAACATCAACGCAAACAGTACATATTTGATATACATCTGCAATAGTGTGTGAAGTGGGACGCCAAAACTATGTGGATATGCAGACATGATGTGGGCGTCCCACTCGCCATTAACTTTAAAAGGGCTTATGATTTGATTGCTATTATAATTTGATGTCTTTCATATAAAAACAAAGGCAATTTTATTTTTTGAAATTTAATTGAATAATTTAATTTGTTTGACTGTAACTCTTCTTTTAGATTATTAGAATAAAAAAAAAAAATAAAATTCTTATTTTAACAATTTAAATTCGCACTCGCTCCAACTCGGCCCCAACGCAGTTGTCCGCCACTCTAACCACTCGGCCATTGCCTCACTCCTTTGCCCATCGGCAAAGCTGCATTGTGAAGCAATTCTGTTCCCATACAATGCAAATAAAAAGTTTAATAAAATGCTGTCTGACGCTAGATTTGAACTTCGGTATGCTTGCGTAAATTAGGTCTGCTTAATTATTACATATTTACATATGTTCAAAGTGAGTTTAATTCCTATGATATCTCACTTATTTATAGTCCGATTTTAATGAAATTTTCACATAACGCCCGTGGTAAGGTATTTGTCATGTCAGATATACAATTTTGGCTGTTGAGCTAATATTGTAGTTTTTAAATAGTTATTACTGATTTACAGAGGCGGGAAGGCGCGTGTCCAAATTTAAAAAAAACTTTGAGACACTGCAATATATACGCATGTTGTCACAAAATTTGATGACTCTAGCTCTTACAGTTACTGAGATCCAGGTGTTCATACAGACAGACAGACGGACAGACGGTCAGAAGGACAGACGGACAGACAGACATGGCTCAATCGACTCGGCTACTGATACTGATTCAGAATATATATAGTTTATGGGGTCGGAGATGCCTCCTTCTGCCTGTTACGCACATTTCCGTTCCGACAAACACAATAGACCATGAATTTTTTTAAAATCCATGGCCCAAAAAATAAAACCTATGTACAAGTGATAAGCGAGTAAATAAAAACTTTAATATGGCGCAACAACAACAACCTCAACTACAACAAGTTCAACTTTTATCGGAAAACCATCTGAACCAAGCCCTTGGTCAGATCAGACAAATACCAACATTCACTGGTATCACGTCGGAGATAAGCTCTTTTATGAGACGAATAGAGTTCATCCGTGACCTATACCCAACAACTGATGCCCGGCAAGGACACATCATATTCAGTGCCATCGAGATGCAAATCGGAGGTGAGGCTCAGCGAGTGTCCCAACTGAGCGCAGCTAACACATGGAACGATCTGAAGGAAGCCCTTATTTCGGAATTCAAGACACAGACACCTTTCGAGGAACTGCTAAGACGACTTTACAATACACCATTTACTGGATCGATTCGTAAGTTTACAGAAGAACTCGAAGAAAAATGTTTTGTAATAACGAATAAGCTAAGAAACCAAGCTTTAGAAAACAACCCATTCAATAACCACATATATACCAACGGCATTAATAACACCGTAAAAGATGTAATAACAAGAAAACTCCATGATCGGCTTTATATGCAGCTAGCTAGGTTCGACATAACAACTGTAAGCAAGTTGACGCAAATCGCTCAACATGAGGGTTGCTATGATAGCGTATGGTCCGATCGTCCAAAATCACAAAACAATCAAAATAAAAGCAATCAAACCAACAGTTCTAAAAGTAACAGTTATAACCCTAACTACAACCAAGCGTCAAGTTCAAATAATCAGAACAAAAATGATAACAATAAAAATAAAAATAGTGAACAAAATATTGAGCAGTTATATAAAAATTCAAACAGAAAATCATAAAAACTCTTAAACAAAGGTCCGAAAATTTTCATCAAATTGCCTCGGACAACGAAGAAGAAGAAGCCCGTTCATAAATATTCTTATGAACGATATAAAACTCCGTTGTATCATCGATACCGGATCTACAATTAATCTTATCAAATCTAATTTCTTTAATTTTCCCGTCAAATCCAATAAATTACAAGTTCATACCGCATTAACGGTATAATAACATTAAACGATAGTATAAGTTTGAAACCCAGTAAACTTTGCCCCTCTAAATAAGTTTTTTATATCCATAATTTCTCGGAAAATTATGATATGTTACTAGGTAGAGACTTCCTGGAAGACACCAATGCTCAAATCAATTTTAGCAAAGCCACTGTTAATTTAAATAATTACAATTCCTTAATGCATTATGAGACAGAGCGAAAGGTAAACACAGAAGACAATATCGATTGTATGACCTGTTTACAGCCATAATCTACTGATGACGAGGCAATAAATTACGGAATAGAAAATGAGTTAAAAGAATCTAACGAATTCAGACTTGACCATTTAAATAAGAAAGAGATAAGTGCTCTGAAAAAATTCTTCACGAATTTAGGGACATTCAGTACAGAGGAGGTGAAAAATTGACCTTCACAAGTACCGTTAAATATGTCATAAATACTAAACATGAAGATCCGGTTTATAAAAAACCTTACAAATACCCCCCAAGCTCACGACAAAGAAGTCGAAGTCCAAATAAAAGAAATGATAGAACAAGGCATCATTCGAAAATCGAACTCGCCTTATTGCTCATCTATTTGGATAGTACCAAAGAAGAGTGATGCTTCCGGTAAAGCAAAGTTTAGGATAGTCATTGATTATCGAAAGCTAAACAAAATTACCGTGGACGATAAAAATCCTATTCCAGTTATGGATGAAATATTGGATAAGCTCTGTAGATCACAATATTTCACTACCATAGATTTAGCAAAAGGTTTTCACCAAATCCAAATGGATGAAAACTCAATAGGATGTTAATGTCTCTACGTAAAGTATTTGCTAAATTAAAGGAAGCAAACTTGAAACTGCAATTAGACAAATGCGAATTTCTTAAAAAGGAAACAGAATTTCTAGGACATATTATAACAACTGAAGGTATAAAACCTAACCCAATAAAAATAAACGCAATTAAGAATTTTCCGATTCCTAAAACACCTAAACAAATAAAGTCATTTCTTGGACTTTGCGGTTTTTACAGGAATTTTATCCCCAACTTTGCAAACATTGCGAAACCAATGACCCAAAATTTAAAGAAATCCCAACGATATAAATTATATATCCGCTTTCGAGAAATTAAAATTTCTCATTATGTCCGATCCAATTTTAACATACCCCAACTTCGAGAAACCATTCTGACTAACTACAGATACCAGCAACATTGCTCTAGGTGCTGTACTGTCACAGGATCACAAACCTATTTGTTACGCTAGTCGTATTCTCAATGATCATGAACTTAATTATTCGGCAATAGAAAAGAACTCTTAGCTATTGTCTGGGCCACTAAATAGTTCAGATCCTACCTTTTTGGTCATAAATTTCAAATTCTAAGTGACCACCGACCCTTTGGCTTGATAATATCAAAGAACCAAACATAAAACTGCAAAGATGGAAAATCAGACTAAATGAGTTTGACAACCACATTAAATATGTACCAGGTAAAGAAAACCATGTCGCAGATGCACTTTCACGTGTAAAGATAGATAACTTTCTAGGTGAAACTCCTACTACAGCGGCTACCATACATAGTAGCCACGAAAAACGGAAAGAAACTGTACTTCAAAAACATAAAGAACTTTTACACCCTGGTATCGAAAAACCATTGCCATTTTCAAAGAAAATTTATATTATCCCGACTATCAAAAATTGATTCAAAATATTATAAACGAATGCGAAGTTTGCAATGTAGCAAAAACTGAGCATAGAAGTACAAAATTAACATTTGAAATAACTCCTGAAACTTTCAATCCGAGAGATAAATATGTAATGGACTTTTATATGATTAATAATAAGCAATTTCTATCTTGCATCGATATATATTCAAAGTTCGCCTCTTTAACTGAAATTAAATCTAGAGATTGGCTTGAAGCTATACGAGCAATACTCTCAGTCTTTACCAATATGGGTAAGCCAATAGAAATCAAAGCAGATAAAGATTCAGCATTTATGTGCGCAGCTTTACAACTTTGGTTATAAACAGAAGGCGTAAAAATATAAATAACCAGTAAAAATGGAATTTCTGATATTGAGAGATTTCATAAAACTATTAACGAAAAACTGAGAATAATTAATACCGAATCCGACCCAGAAAAGAAATTAACTAGTTTTGAAACCATACTTTACATTTATAATCATAAAACTAAACATAACACGACTGGAAGAACCCCAGCCGATATTTTCATATATGCAGGAACCCCTGCTTATGATACCCAAAAATAATAAAAATAACAAAATAGTTAAGCTGAACGAAAGTCGTGAAGAGTACGAGGTAGATACTAGATATAGGCAAGCCCCTCTGGTTAAATCCAAAACAACGAATCCATTCAGAACCAGTAAGAAAAGCAACAGTCGCGCAACACGCGACAGCGGGATACCCTTCGACCTAGTATGTTCCCGTGTAGTTTAATTTCTTAAATTCATACACATGCATATGCACATGCTTTGAAATTAATCCCGACAGATGGCGCTCGTGCTACGCGCTCGCCCGCCTCCCTTGTTAGCTGATGCACTTGGTTTTATGCTCATACTTTCTTAAATAACTTTTGTGTTTATTGTCCGATCAGACTGAAATTTGGAGGCTAGGTAGATATTTCATTAAGCTTAGTATATGTTAAGTCAGAAAGTTTTATCTTTTAAACAGCGCTTAAAAATTGAGTTCAAAAATTAAATTATTGATTTGTGGGGGCGGTGGGCGTGGCACCTAACATTTGAAATAAACTTGATCTGCTTGATCCACACAGGAGTCTTCCTGCCAAATTTGGTAACTCTAGCTTTTATAATAGCTGAGATCTGTGCGTTCATACAGACGGATAGTCAGACAGACATGGCTCAATCGACTCGGCTTGTGATCCTGAGCAAGAATATATATACTTTATGGGGTCTCCGACGCCTCCTTCTGCCTGTTACACACATTTGCACAAAGTTAGTATACCCTTTTTTGACCATTTTCAATGGTCGAAGGGTATAAAAAAGTAGTATATATTACCTACTACACTACATACATAACTGTATCTATTATTTTAATTGTCTTAATATTTAGAAACTAACCAATTTGGTTGACTATCGACTTCAATTTCTTGAGCTATAACCCCTTCGATCATCGCAAAGAACTGTTGCCTGGTCCTTCCTTGAAGAGACATGGCAGGGTGACCTTTTTAACTTAAAAATTGTCACGTCTATATATATATAGTTTATGAGGTCGGAGATGCCTCCTTCTGCCTGTTACGCACATTTCCGTTCCGACAAACACAATAGACCATGAATTTTTTTTAAAATCCATGGCCTAAAAAATAACAGAGATCATAAGCCCTTGTAAAGTTATGAATGTGCGAGTGGGATGCCCATACATACATGTCTGCATATCCACATGTATGTATTGGCGTCCCACTTCAGCATACATTATTGCACGATTGTATATGCATAAATATGTACAATTAGTTTTGCAGTTGCTGTTGTGTACCGACGAAAGAAAACTAAGTTCTAATTACATATATTGCGTAACTAAAACTTAAAAATCGCTTACCGCCGCCGCCCCTTATTAATGTTTTTGAGTTTTTAATTTATTTAAAAAAAAATTATGAAATACAAAAGAATTGCACATGTTGATCGCGGCAGCAATCGAACCTCGAACACACTCAATATCATTGGCCTTATAGTCCGGGACATACTCCACTCAGCCACTGAACATCTCTCTCAGCCGCCGAAAATGGAGAAACATTAGACAAAACCGCCAAAAAAATCAAAAAGAAGCACATGTAATGAAATTTGGTACGCGCTAGAAATGCATATGTTACATTGCACCTATTGCCTACGGTATACTTTGATAATCCATGGCCTTATACAGTCAGCTACTGACTGTAGCGTTTGTTTTTTTTTTTTTTCGTTAGGTCTAGGAATTACTATTTTTTGATTAGCTATCGTTGTGAAATACTGTTATACCCAATTTGAGAATATTGATGTCAGAGCATTTATTGCCTACCAATACTGATTGCTAGTTTGACATATTTTCTTTCGCTTCTAATTAAATAAGTGTGGACCCTAGTACCATAACATTTGATTGGATTATTTAGTTAATTAGCTTTCGTTAGAAGTTTAGTTTAGTTGTTGTCATGGAACTCATGATCATTCTGCTTTTGCATACACTTGCCGAATAGCTTTACTAGATAGACAGCGCAAATCAAGAAATTAAAACCTTTCGTTAAGTTCAATAGCCCTATATAATAAACACCTGCATTTTACAAATTTTCATTTGCCAGTATATGTCCTTCAGGAAACCTTTTTGTTATGAAAATGCCTGTTACAAACAGCCCTCGGAACACGCCAACTCCTTTGGCCAGTACAAATATGTATCGTACACACCCGCATCACCACCTCATCATCAGATGAAATATAAATGCGAGAGAGAACACCTATATATATATATAACTCTTAAGCGACATACACTGGTCGGATAAACCATGCATATAACTTAAAGGCAAGATATATGCTCTATGCGGTAAGAATGGTATATCTGGATACAAGTGTACAAGATGGTTTTGCAAATAACATCAGGTATTTACAGTCAGGGGGTCCCTTGGTACTGCTAGCTGAAGTCGGGTGGGGTAAAGTAAAAACCGATAACGAAATGCTGCCCTAGACGAATACCGCATTATGTACATAAAACTTTAATTTTATTTAGTCCCTGTGCCGAATTAGGATAGAAAAAAAAACTTCTGTTATATTGCATAAAAGAAACACGGTTGTGAATAATTGTTGACGATCATAGAAACTCGTAATATTATCGAGACTGCTAGATGTTTTCACAGCTTGTTCTATACCCGCCCTACCTTGATTCCATAAGATGTTGTTAAAGGAATCCCAAGTTGTTGTTTTATCTCGTCATGTCGTTACACTTTTTCGCCTCAAGGAAAAATTCAGTTGGATTATTTACACATTATAATTTTCAAATTTTATTAAAAAAAATTTTAAAAGAATAAAGAATAAACATATTCTATGTTTAAGTTTACGCTCACAAATGAGTAGGAATAAACAGTTAAGAATACTTAAGTTTTCATGTTGGATGATGTCTTGATTTGTGTTGGAAAGTATTCCCTGAATGTCGAATCATTAGCCTAATTTTTTATTTATTTTTATTTATACTAACTCATCATTTGTTTAATTTCAGAAGTTTAAATTCGTGTTTTGTCTTACTGTTACTTAACGTGAAATATTCAAATTTAATAAAGAATATTATGTTTTCTTCTTTGTATAGATATATATATATATATATTTTAATTCTTTGTTTTGCTCTTCTTTGCTAAAATGTTTACTTATATATAAATGGTTTTTGTTTTATATTATAAAAGTAAAGGTCTCATCTTAAAGTGTAGATGTCAATTAAATATATTTAATCCAAATCAAAAAACTACTATAAAGGTATATATACCAGTGCATATTCTTAATATTCATTTCGATTTGCAAAAAATATTTACCAATGATTTATATATATTTATATATGTGCATGAATATATTTTATAAATGCAGGTGTATGCTTATATGTACAAAAGAGTTTTCAACTTACCCCCAATCCATCCTTTGGGCCCAGATGATGTGGAGTTGTATGTTGCTTTAATGCTATTTAAATGTTATTAGATTTCATACACACGCATATTGCAAAATATATATATGGTCTGCACCCACATAAGTAAAGTTCGAAAAGCTAACCTAATAATATCAAGCAAATTCAGAATAAGACCTTATTTACACACCTTTTATTTGTTTTTTCTTTTAATTTCAAGTCAGAAGCGTATTCATTGAATTAAACCAACGAAAAAGAAAAGAAATTCTTTAGAAAGATTTAACACAAGCATAATTTAACTAATTATTTAAATAATTATTACAAATCATCATTAGCATTCACTTAGATATTTTTGGCAGGAATATTTAAAGTATTTTGGCATTTTAAAATGGCATTTGCTTTAAGCAAGAAATATACTATATATACTATATATAATATATCGAATTAGATTATATATACATTCCTCGTAATTTGTTTATCTGAAAAATATTTTTGATTCAGTTTCACTTGTGCAATAATTTTTGTAATTCTTTTAGTGTAATATAGGTTTTAGATTTTAGCAACATTTTTATAGAAAATGTAGCACTTTTTTTTAATTTTTCTATTTTAGCACTTTTTTTAGGCCATGGATTTTAAAAAAAATTCATGGTCTATTGTGTTTGTCGGAACGGAAATGTGCGTAACAGGCAGAAGGAGGCATCTCCGACCACATAAACTATATATATTCTGAATCAGTATCAGTAGCCGAGTCGATTGAGCCATGTCTGTCTGTCCGTCTGTCCGTCTGTCTGTCCGTCTGTCTGTCTGTCTGTATGAACACCTGGATCTCAGAAACTATAAGAGCTAGAGTCATCAAATTTTGTGACAACATACATATATATTGCAGTGTGTCAACGTTTTTTTAAAATTTGGACACGCCCCTTCCCGCCTCTGTAAATCAGAAATAACTACTTAAAACCTACAATATTAACTCAACAACCAAAGTTGTATATCATACATGACAAATACCTTGCCACGGGCGTTATGTGAAAATTTCATTAAAATCGGACTATAAATAAGTGAGATATGATACGAATTAAACTCACTTTGAACATATACTTGTATACTTAAGCAGACCTAATTTACGCAAGCATACCGAAGTTCAAATCTAGCGTCAGACACACAGCATTTTATTAAACTTTTTATTTGCATTGTATGGGAACAGAATTGGTTCACAATGCAGCTTTGCCGAAGAAATGAGGCAATGGCCGAGTGGTTAGAGTGGCGGACGGCTGCGCGAGAGTGCGTGCGTTCAACTCCCGGTTGAGGCGGGTGCGAATTTTCGTTTATTAATTATTTCTTATTTTTTTTTTTTTTATTTTTTTTTATTCTAATAAACTAAAAGAAAAGTTACAGTCAAAAAAATTAAAATCAAGAAGAAACAACTGTAATGAAATTTGGTACGCGCTAGAAGTGCATACCTATACCTATTGCCTACGGTATACTATGATAATCCATGGCCTTATACAGTCAGCTCCTGACTGTAGCGTTTGTATTTTTTGTATATTCTTTTTTTCTTCCTTTTTTTTGTGTTTGCTTACATTGATTCAATAATAAATTTAATGATTCGTAATGAATAAAATAAAGAAATTAATGAAAAATGTATTTTTAAAATATATTTTAAATTGTTTCTTTTCTTATGGGTGGCCAACCCTACAAATATAGTAAGAATTGAAAATTTTTAACCTATCTTTATGGGAATGCTGACTCTGCAATTATGTATTTTTGCCTTCAAGTGGATGCTCGTATTACACATACACTTGGGCATACTGTTTATATACATATTGTAACAAAGTGCTGCAGTGTGATTGTTGTTGTTTTAATATATGTTCATACCATATTCCACTGCACTCCTCTCTCCGCTGCGAAGTCCATCAGCCTCACCTCGTTGTTGTGAAACGCCGTCTACAGCTCACTCAGCACGTTGCTCGCTTCCACAAAATTCGTCGCATTATCGCTGAATATTATTTCCGGTAATCCGCGTCTCCCGATAAACCTTTTAAAAACATTCAAAAAGGTATCAGTTGATAAATCGGTTACCAACCCTAAATGTACCGCCATTGAGGCAAAATAAACAAAAACGGCAACATACATTTTTACAGGTGGTCTACCCCTGATCCTATAGCTGACATAGAGCGGCCCACAAAAGTCTACTCCACATACTCTAAATGGCCGACCTTCTCGAAGGCGATCGCAGGCGAATTTACGCAATTCCGACCAACTGCAGGGCACAAACTTCGAACATGTACTACCCAAATTTGCTGTCTCATAAGTCAAACTAAAATTTTTGGACCAGCATGGTAGTGCCTACGATGCAAATATCTGGCAAATAGTTGAATAAATCCTGACTTCTTTGTCATCAAAAGCAGAAATTTAGCTTCATAAGAGAGAGGCCCGTGTAACAAACGTCCTCCTACTCGAATGAGTTCAAATTGTAGTATTCCATTTTTGTCAAATTTATCAATAAACGGATTCAGCGATTGTAACATTGGTGGTAGAACTGCTGATTTTCTTAATAACTTCAATTCGCATTTGAACAAAGTGTTTTGTACTATGGCGATCAGTTTTAAAAATGAAATATTTCTTTCTGATGCCGACACCACAAGAGAATCTGTTTTGAGCCTTTTGTGACAGAATCGAAGCACATAAACCATTATTCGAATCAATTTTGGTAAGCTGGAGCGACGATTTATAAGCTCCACAAAACAATTTGGATCAACTTCTGCCAATGTACATACAACACCACTTTTTTTTGTCTTCGGAAGTTTTGATGTCCGCCGGTATTTCAACTAGGTGCAGCTGAGGCCATTGGTCTTCCTCTAGTTTGAAGAAACTTGGTCCATCAAACCATAACGTCTATGTCGGTTCCTCTCGATACTAAATCGGCCGGATTAGCATCTCTTGGAACGTGACGCCACACATTACCTTTCGACAACTCCTGAATTTCTGCAGTTCTATTGGCGACAAATGTGCCCAATGTGCCAGAACACAGCTGTGGCGAGAACAATTTGTTCATTGTTTGATACATGCCCCAAATACGCGTCTGACATAGTCGCTTGAAGTGTGGATACCTCACCTTGAGCAGAAATAGTATACCTGTAAAGCAACGAATAATGAGGCTTCCAACAAATTCGACATTTTGATGCCTTACATTGTGTCACCATATGCCCCACATATTTTGATGAATTCAAAACGCTGCATAACTGATATTGCAGCAAACGATGGACACGAATCAATATTGTGCGTTTCTGCCTTACAAAAAACGCACACAGACGACGATGAACGTCCTCCATTAGCACAAATAAAGGATGTTTTAAACTAATGTGGCTTCTTAGCATCAACTCTCGACTTTGTTTCGTCACGAGTTGACTCTTCTGCTGACAGATACTGATACCTTTTATTCAGTTGTCTAGCACAAGCTTCCCCAGAAGGCAACGTATCATAGTCAAGCTGCTCTTCGAAAGGAGATTTGGTAACATGATCTATCTTTGCCATGACCATGTGAATTATCATTGCACTAGTAATGTCTTTGTCGTTACCTAACGACGACAACGAGGCATAAATAGCAGACACCGTATCTATGATCGATCTCAAACTCGATGCAGATGGTAACACCCTGTTAGAGTGTTTACATAAAGAGAGTCGATCGGCACGCTCACAGAATGTGCAGGTGTCTGCATTCTGTTACACTCATCGACCACGTGACCGAACTCAAGCATATACCATATATATGCATATACCATAGCACTCCAGCTTAAGAGAGCCAAACACCGCAACTTAATACATATACACATATAACATTTAGCATAACATTTAGTATATACATAACTATCTCTCTCCGCAACGATACTTAGGCTTACTTAGATCCTAAGAAAAGAATGTAAAGATCAGATTCAACTGAACGTTGGAAGCGGCACCTTCGCTGCCTCCAACACTCAAATAAAAATTAAAAATATAAAAGGATAATTGTTTCATTACATGGCGACCGTGACAGTCGACAATCGCACATATAAACCAGTAAGAAAAGCAACAGTCGCGCAGCACGCGACAGTGGGATACCCTTCGACCTATGTTCCCGTGTTGTTTAATTTGTTAAATTCGTACACATATGCATATATACATGCTTTGAAATTAATCCCGACAGATGGCGCTCGCGCTTCGCGCTCGCCCGCCTCCCTTGTTAGCTGACTGAAGCACTTGGTTTTATGTTCATACTGTCTTAAATAACTTCTGTGTTTATTGTCCGATCGGATTGTAATTTGGAGACTACGTAGATATTTCATTCAGCTTAGTATATGTTAAAGTCAGAAAGTTGTATCTTTTATACAGCGCTTACAAATTGAGTTTAAAAATTAAATTATTGATTTGTGGGGGCGGTGGGCGTGGCACCTAACATTTGAAATAAACTTGATCTGCTTGATCTACACAGGAGTCTTCCTGCCAAATTTGGTAACTCTAGCTTTTATAATAGCTGAGATCTGTGCGTTCACACAGACGGACAGACGAACAGACGGTCAGACGGACAGATGGACAGACGGACAGACAGACCTACATAGCTCAATCGACTCGGCTTGTGATCCTGAGCAAGAATATATATACTTTATGGGGTCTCCCACGCCTCCTTCTGCCTGTTACATACATTTGCACAAAGTTAGTATACCCTTTTTTGACCATTTTCAATTGTCGAAGGGTATAAAAAGAGATACAACCAATATTGTCTACATTTCATGACGATCCAATTCATAGAGGTATTACAAGAATGCTAGCGAACATAAAAAGACACTATTATTGGAAAAATATGACTCGTCATAAAAAAGAGTACATACATATGTATGTAGATGTCATAAATGCCAAATGTCGAAAACAAAGACACATACAAAGACCCCAATGACTAAAACAGAAACCCAAACAAATGCTTTCGATATAGTGATAGTAGACACCGTTGGTCTACTACCGAAATCAGAATATGGCAATGAATACATCGTCACACTAATATGTGATTTAACAAAACATCTAGCAGCCATACCAGTAACAAACAAGAGCAAACGGTAGAAACCATAGAAGACAGAGATAACATTATAATTAGAGATAAAAATACAAACGCTACAGTCAGGAGCTGATTGCATAAGGCCATGGATAATCAAAGTATACCGTAGGCAATAGGTGCAATGTAACATATGCATTACTAGCGCGTACCAAATTTCATTACATGTGCTTCTTTTTGATTTTTTTTGGCGGTTTTGTCTAATGTCTCACCATTTTCGACGGCTGCGAGAGATGTTCAGTGGCTGAGTGGAGTATGTCCCGGACTCTAAGCCCAATGATATTGATTGTGTTCGAGGTTCGATTGCTGCCGCGATCAACATGTGAAATTATTTTTGTATTTCATAATTTTTTTAAAATAAATTAAAAGTTCAAAAACATTAATAAGGGGCGGCGGCGGTTTTTAAGTTTTAGTTACGCAATATATGTAATTAGAACTTAGTTTTCTTTCGTCGGTACACAACAGCAACTGCAAAACTAATTGTACATATTTATGTATATACAATCGTGCAATAATGTATGTTGAAGTGGGACGCCAATACATACATGTGGATATGCAGACATTTATGTATGGGCGTCCCACTCGCACATTCATAATTTTACAAGGGCTTATGATCTCTGTTATTTTCTAGTATTCTAATTGCAAAAGATTGAGAGCAAAACAAAATAGGAAACATCCAATTGGAATCCTAATGAACACGCAAAGTCATAACAGACAAAATAAAAGAATTTAATTTGTTTGATTGTAACTATTCTTTTAGTTTATTAGAATAAAATAAATAAAAATAGGTCCGCGCACCCGCCTCAACCGGGAATTGAACACACGCGCTCTCCGCAGCCGTTCGCCACTCTAACCACTCGTCCATTGTCTCACTCCTTCGCCCATCGGCAAAGCAGCATTGTGAACCAATTCTGTTACCATACAATGCAAATAAAAAGTTTAATAAAATGCTGTGTGTCTGACGCTAGATTTGAACTTCGGTATGCTTGCGTAAATTACACGTAGGTCTGCTTAAGTATATATGTTCAAAGTGAGTTTAATTCGTATCATATCTCACTTATTTATAGTCCGATTTAAATGAAATTTTCACATAACGCCCGTGGCAAGGTATTTGTCATATAAGATATACAGGGGAAGGGAAGGGGCGTATCCAAATTTTAAAAAAACTTTGAGACAGTGCAATATATATGTATGTTGTCACAAAATTTGATGACTAGCTCTTATAGTTTCTGAGATCCAGGTGTTCATACAGACAGACAGACGGACAGACGGTCAGACGGACAGACAGACATGGCTCAATCGAGTCGGCTACTGATACTGATTCAGAATATATATAGTTTATGGGGTCGGAGATGCCTCCTTCTGCCTGTTACGTACATTTCCGTTCCGACAAACACAATAGACCATGAATTTTTTTAAAATCCATGGCCTAAAAAGCAGAAGAAATGAAACGTTTCATTTAAGAAAAGGTCTGATCAACCCAAAAAAAAAAAAAAAAAAAAAAAAAAAATTCTTCCAAGAAAGTTAAACATAATACAAAACAACGTAATTCAATATCCGAAAAATATAAATATAAAAGAAAAAATTTTTGTCATTACACACAAATGCTTTGAGACAAAACCATTGCTAATAACTAAGTATATAATAAGAAACAAATCAATATAATTTCAAAAAAATATATATTTTGTAACACAATATATTAACACTAAAACTAAATGACTACATGTATTACGTCATTTCTTTAAAAAGGGAGGTGTAGCATATCTACCCTACCAATACAGTAAATGATTGGGTATAACTTAGCGTCAATACATAGTGACACTTTGTCATAATAAATACTAATATACAAATACACAAAAGTCTAATAATTACATAAGCATTCCAACGCCCAAGTAATATGAGCCAACGCTTATACATAAGCCGATTGCGGAGCGTGAGAATGCTGAGCATGCACTTTGCAGCTCAAGTGGTCAAGCTATACATAACATATGCATGCCTTCTGCATACATATGTATATGTATATATGTAATTAAGAATACATAGATATAAGCATTGTATGTGCGGGTTATCTGAACCCAACATCAGCACACAGAATACATTCAACATAAAGAACCTCAATCAGAGCAGAAGCTCTTCGCTCTTAAAACAACTAAATACATTTTTATCAACTAACACACGTTACATGGCGACCGTGACAGTGTTCACTAGTTCACAGTGATTGTGTTGTGCCAATAATTACAGTCGACTGACCTTAGTTCGACTATAAACTAATTAAATAACTAAATAAATAACAGAACGGCTATGAAAACGGCTATGACAATATAAAAAACAATAATTGATGGCATTGAGGAGCCACAATTCTCGACGGCTGTGCCTACAAAACAGAGGGACTTGCCGACGCTGCAAGAGGCTTTGCAGGAAAATCCAGCCGATGGACCCCGCCCACTCACAATAACTGAGTACCGGGCCAGGCAGAAGAAAAAGGCACCCAGAAAACACAAGAGAGGTGGACAACGGGTAAAACTTCTACAACAACGGCGACTGGTCAAGGAGATGACCCAGTTGGCAAAGGACGAAGCATCCCAACAACGCTACAAAGAGCGTCTTGAAGAAATAGAGACAAAGCTTCGCAAAGGTGCGAAACAACGCAAACGGGCTACATAAATGCCAATGCACCAATTTGCCTAAAACTCATGGAGAAGACCCGGTCAGCAAGGACAAGGCACCCCGATAACGCTACAAAGAGCGTCTTCAAAATATAAAAAAACATGCTCCGCAAAGTTGCGAAACAACGCAAAGGGCTGCATAAATGCCAATGCCCCAATTTGCCTTAATTATAATTTCTAACTCCAAGCCGAGGCGGGAAACCGCTGCTTGGGAAACACTAATATCTGATAGGCTTTTTTACTAACAATGTGGTTGGACAATTTTTTTTAAATTGTAAACAAATATGTGAGCCAACCACATTTATTAACAACTATTATTTCCACGTCTCTGGTACTGAGTCTATACATACTCAGCTGCAAAAAATTTTTTTATGAAATGATACTGAAAATATAACAATTCTTATCTTCATGAAGTATACAAAAAAAAAATTTTATTTTTATTTTTGATTTTCAAGAAGAAAATACTTTTCCTTCTTTCAAGAAAAACACACAATTAGAACAGCTAATTATTTCTTTTAACAATACGTTTTATTGAAAATATATAAAATCACATAATTGGATGGTTTAGCAATTCTAGCGAAGCAAAAGATAATACTGCCAACGTAGTGAATAATGTCAAAATAATAGATCACAGGGACGACATAAATTCGTTGTGGATCTTATTATTGATCATAACAATAGTGTTAGTTTTACAATTTTCGCTTACAATTTGTGTTAAGCACAATAAGATTATTAAGAAGCGTTATATAGGTAGAGCAAACCATTTAAACCATATTTAAAAGAAAAAAAAAGCAATGAATAAGAAGAAAGCTTCATTCCAATACAAGAATGGAATGGAGTGAAATAGCGAAATGAATAGACGAATTTCGCGACAAGTTTGACAGATCATATAAATGCATTAATAATGATGCAGTAATAAAAGCAGAAACGTTGAAAATCCATACAGATACAGTAGTAGGAGAATACAATAATATAGTTACCTTAGTAAAATAGCTATAAAAATAGATTCACACCTGAGCACAGTATCAAATGTTTAAAGGTAATAAAAGAGTACATACGTAGATGTCATAAATGGCAAATGTCGAAAACAACGACACATACAAAGACCCCAATGACTAAAACAGAAACCCCAACAAATGCTTTCGATATAGTGATAGTTGGTCCACTAGTTTCGTCATATCGCTTGCCCGCAGTCGCCTTTTTGCGTTGCCCATATACACCTTGATTGCTGCCCAACTTCTGCCCATAATGTTCCTGGCGTTCTTGTTCCACAACCGACATTCCTTACTCCGAGTCGACGAAGATTTCCACGTCTCCAGATGGCTCCGCCTAGATTTGCCACGAGTCCAGTCTTCGGCCACACCATTCTTATTTGGTGGCGGATAACCACCCAGAAGGACATCTCCACTCAAATTTAGTGACAACATGCGTATATATTGCAGTGTCTCAGAGTCTTTTTAAAATTTGGACACGCCCCTTCCCGCCTTTGTAAATCAGTAATAACTATTTAAAAACTACAATATTAGCTCAACAACCAAATTGTATATCTTACATGACAAAAGCTTGCCACGGGCGTTATGTGAAAATTTCATTTAATTCGGACTATAAATAAGTGAGATATGATACGAATTAAACTAACTTTAACCATATATACTTAAGCATACCTAATTTACGTAAGCTTCAAATCTAGCGTCTGACAGACAGCATTTTATTAAAACTTTTATTTGCATTGTATGGTAACAGAATTGGTTCACAATGCTGCTTTGCGCGAAGTAGTGAGGCAATGGCTGAGTGGTTAGAGTGAAGGACGGCTGTGAGAGAGTGCGTGAGTTCAACACCCGGTTGAAGCGGGTGCGCGGAGTTTTTTTTTTTTGTTTATTTATTTTATTCTAATAAACTAAAAGAATAGTTACAGTCAAACAAATTAACTTATTTTATTTTGTCTGTTATGACTTTGCATGTTCAGTAAGATTCCAATCTTTTGCAATTAGAATGGTAGAAAATAACAGAGATCATAAGCCCTTGTAAAGTTATGAATGCGCGAGTGGGATGCCCATACATACATGTCTGCATATCCACATGTATGAATTGGCGTCCCACTTCAACATACATTATTGCACGATTGTATATGCATAAATATGTACAATTAGTTTTGCAGTTGCTGTTGTGTACCGACGAAAGAAAACTAAGTTCTAATTACATATATTGCGTAACTAAAACTTAAAAACCGCCGCCGCCCCTTATTAATGTTTTTGAACTTTTAATTTATTTTAAAAAAAATTATGAAATACAAAAATAATTTCACATATTGATCGCGGCAGCAATCGAACCTCGAACACAATCAATATCAATATCATATATTGTGTAACTAAAACTTAAAATCGAATACCGCTGCCGCCCCTCTGTAATTTTTTTGAGCTTTTAATTTATTTAAAAAAAATTATGAAAAACAAAGAATTTCACATGTCGATCGCGGCAGCAATCGAACCTCGAACACGCTCAATATCATTGACCTTAGAGTCCGGGACACAGTCCACTCAGCTACTGAACATCTCTCGCAGTCGTCGAAAATGGTGAGATATTAGACAAAACGACAAGCCGCAATATGCATTTTTAGCTCTTGCCAAAAAAAAAAAGAAGAAGCACAATGAAATTTGGTACGAGCTAGAAATGCACCTATTGCCTACGGTATACTATGATAATCCATGGCCTTATACAGTCAGCACCTGACTGTAGCGTTCGTATTTTTTATACTAACAAAAACTTGGTCACCGATCGCTGTAATATTGTGGCAACGAACCATCTTAGAAGATAAGTATACTATGCCTAATCACCCCCAGCTTAATTGAAAATTTTAGGATACAAGAATTATATAACATTATGCTAACAAACCACTTACTGAATAGGAGGAGGACAGATGTTTAGCTCCATACTATCTCTAATCACCCCCAAGCTAAATTGAAAATTTTTAGGATTCAAGAATTGCATAACATTATGCTAACAGACCACTTACCGAATAGAAGGAGAACAGGTTGAAATATTTTGCTTACACACTAACATATCATGATAGGGATACTACTTTCACATACTATCAGCATTACAACCAATCTCAAATTTGTCAGACTGAATTAGCAACTAGAAAATTAACATTTCAAAATAGGGTTACTGATCACACACACACACACAAAACTATTATTGACATACATAATCAACATGTTGTGGTGATAGCTGTTTACCGATCGTTTTCATGCTCACCGACACGGTTAGCCTCACAAAAGGGACAATGCATTAAGATACCATTACCCCACTCCACTTTTTGTTCCAGAACCCGCATTATGTATCTACTAACTGTCCATAGCACGAAGCAAAATTCGGGCGCAGACATTAGTCCATATCAAATGCAGCCACCAGCCGACTCTATCGGCAATAAAATTAATGAAACTACAAATATTATTTCCTGCGTCACTTTATTGTTAAAATATGCAATCAACATCAGCTTTACCACCAAGCAACGTTAACAGCACCTATGAAGTGGCACTGTCCATTGACGAATACTAGAGGCACCCACTGCTCACCAGCCACCATCTTAGACAAACACCAATACAAATATAATAACAACACCAATCAATTATAACATATTCTAAGATCTACTGAAAATATTTATTAAGACATTATTTAAGTTTGTTACTTATATTTACATATTGCCCGCATGGGTAATAGAAATAATTATTTAAAAAAAATATAGTTATATTTAAGAAATTTGTTTGTTGCGGCGGCAATGAAGTCTTCCTTCTTGGGGGGATCGTGAAATCGGGGGTGAAAATCTGGAAAAGATCGGAACCGACGCGAAAAACAAATCGAAAAATAAAGACAATGCGGGGCGCGTGGTGTTCACTTCACTATATTTTTTCAACTGATCTCTTGTACATAGGATATTTAACTTAAGCCTAACTTAACATAAATATGGAAATGTTGGATATAAGAGCGCAAGAGCCCTCGGTAACTCTCGCACTGTTTACGCCGATATGCTGCCTACTTTCAGGCGGCGAGTTTCGGCGCAAACATCCCACCCCCTTGCAATACTATTGCAAATAGACGGGGCCGGGATCTTTTTGGAGGCCGCTGGAAGGGCTTGATGGGCGCTGGCGGACTACGTCTTAAAGACACCGGATAGTACCCAGCCAAACAGAGTGTTCTAGGCAAACCACCGTGGGATGGAACCAGCCCTGGAAGGAGTACGTCTCCATAGACGTCGGCCCCCAGAACGATGGATACTCTGCTTGGCACATGGCATCGAGTGTCCGCTAGCGTGATGCCCGGATAGCTGGTTTGGAGCGTTTTGTTGATCTTTTGTGCCGTAGTCCTGATCTGCACATCTTCCATCTTCAGAGTCACTGCGATGGAGAACTCTGGCGATGCCCTTGACCTGAACAGGGCACGGCAAAACCCATTTTCGGCGGAAACGCCAAACGCCTTTGCCAATGAGGTGGGCATGCGGCTGTATGGGCTGCACGCGTCCAACAGCACACGCACCTCGAAAATCTTGCCGGCCATATCCAGGTCGACTATGGCGGTCGGCATCATGCTGATCCCAGCCAGCCACGTCTCGCGAGGAATCGCGCGAAGGGTGCAAGAAATTTCTCGGTTGTGAGATCCGAGGTTGCTTCTAAATGTATGGCCTTTGTGCTGAAACAAACAAAGACACATACATAGCCCTTGGTTATGAGGCAGGCTCGACCGGTGAAATTCTTAATTTCGAAAGGACCAGCGAAATCGAGTCCCGTGTGGGTGAAAGGTCGAGAAAAGGAGACTCTCGCGGAGGGCAGAGTACCCATGAGTTGAGTTTGCAACTTCTTTCGATGAAGGATGCAAACTCGACAGGAATTGATGGTGGCTTTCACTAAAGTTCGGAGTTTTGGAATCCAGTAGCGCGATCTGATAAGACGCATCATTAATTGATTTCCACCATGGAAGGAGATACGATGCGTAAAACGGACAAGGAGGTGTGAGAAAGTACATGAGTACGGAAGGATTAAAATGCCATGCGAGGTTTTGATGGCTGTATTTGATGGATATATCAGCCTTCACTGCCTTCATAAATTCAGAAGCAACGACCTTGGAGGCTCCGACGAACGTCTTTCCATTGTCGGAGTAGACGTTGTGCGGGCAGCCACGTCTCGCGAGGAATCGCGCGAAGGGTGCAAGAAATTTCTCGGTTGTGAGATCCGAGGTTGCTTCTAAATGTATGGCCTTTGTGCTGAAACAAACAAAGACACATACATAGCCCTTGGTTATGAGGCAGGCTCGACCGGTGAAATTCTTAATTTCGAAAGGACCAGCGAAATCGAGTCCCGTGTGGGTGAAAGGTCGAGAAAAGGAGACTCTCGCGGAGGGCAGAGTACCCATGAGTTGAGTTTGCAACTTCTTTCGATGAAGGATGCAAACTCGACAGGAATTGATGGTGGCTTTCACTAAAGTTCGGAGTTTTGGAATCCAGTAGCGCGATCTGATAAGACGCATCATTAATTGATTTCCACCATGGAAGGAGATACGATGCGTAAAACGGACAAGGAGGTGTGAGAAAGTACATGAGTACGGAAGGATTAAAAATGCCATGCGAGGTTTTGATGGCTGTATTTGATGGATATATCAGCCTTCACTGCCTTCATAAATTCAGAAGCAACGACCTTGGAGGCTCCGACGAACGTCTTTCCATTGTCGGAGTAGACGTTGTGCGGGCAGCCACGTCTCGCGAGGAATCGCGCGAAGGGTGCAAGAAATTTCTCGGTTGTGAGATCCGAGGTTGCTTCTAAATGTATGGCCTTTGTGCTGAAACAAACAAAGACACATACATAGCCCTTGGTTATGAGGCAGGCTCGACCGGTGAAATTCTTAATTTCGAAAGGACCAGCGAAATCGAGTCCCGTGTGGGTGAAAGGTCGAGAAAAGGAGACTCTCGCGGAGGGCAGAGTACCCATGAGTTGAGTTTGCAACTTCTTTCGATGAAGGATGCAAACTCGACAGGAATTGATGGTGGCTTTCACTAAAGTTCGGAGTTTTGGAATCCAGTAGCGCGATCTGATAAGACGCATCATTAATTGATTTCCACCATGGAAGGAGATACGATGCGTAAAACGGACAAGGAGGTGTGAGAAAGTACATGAGTACGGAAGGATTAAAATGCCATGCGAGGTTTTGATGGCTGTATTTGATGGATATATCAGCCTTCACTGCCTTCATAAATTCAGAAGCAACGACCTTGGAGGCTCCGACGAACGTCTTTCCATTGTCGGAGTAGACGTTGTGCGGGCAGCCACGTCTCGCGAGGAATCGCGCGAAGGGTGCAAGAAATTTCTCGGTTGTGAGATCCGAGGTTGCTTCTAAATGTATGGCCTTTGTGCTGAAACAAACAAAGACACATACATAGCCCTTGGTTATGAGGCAGGCTCGACCGGTGAAATTCTTAATTTCGAAAGGACCAGCGAAATCGAGTCCCGTGTGGGTGAAAGGTCGAGAAAAGGAGACTCTCGCGGAGGGCAGAGTACCCATGAGTTGAGTTTGCAACTTCTTTCGATGAAGGATGCAAACTCGACAGGAATTGATGGTGGCTTTCACTAAAGTTCGGAGTTTTGGAATCCAGTAGCGCGATCTGATAAGACGCATCATTAATTGATTTCCACCATGGAAGGAGATACGATGCGTAAAACGGACAAGGAGGTGTGAGAAAGTACATGAGTACGGAAGGATGAGCGGGTGCCGTTCATCATAGCTTAAATAAGCGGATGTTCTCACACGACCGCATGCTCTCATGACTCCACTGGCGTCAATGAAAGGATTTAAATTAATGATGTCGCTGCTCCTTGCAATCTGTTCCTTATTCAACAAACAGTTGTACTCTTTAAGGAACTGAGTACTTTGGGTATTCCGGATGAGCAGATCTTGAACATTGGAGAGTTCAGAACTTCCGACATCTGGAGAGAGCGTAAGATCAGGTTTACGACACCTTTGAATAAAGCGGTATACGTAAGCCATTACCCGCAGTGCTCTGTCGAGCTCGGAAAATCTCTCCAAGATGCAACCGGATGAAGGAGGCAACTTGGTTAAGTTGCATTTAACAGGACGAAGTTTTTTCGTCTGTTTCATGAGCGATATTGATCGCAGCAGGCCATTGTTCTGCTGGAAGGATCAGCCAATCGGGTCCATGCCACCAGAGACTGTTGTCAATGAGGTCCTCTGACGGGACACCTCTACTGGCCAGATCGGCAGAGTTGTGCTCAGATCTGACGTGGGACCATTTGCCTGAACTCGTGAGCTGAGTTATCTTAGCTACTCTGTTAGCCACGAATGTCGTCCATTGACATGGAGGCTTATTAAGCCAGGCTAACACAATTGTGGAATCAGTCGTAGCTATTGACTGGAAGCTGAGGGAGGAGTGTTGCTGATAACTCGGCGAGCAGTAATGCGCCGCAAAGTTCTAATCGAGGCAAGGAGATGGTTTTTACTGGAACTACTCTGGTCTTGGCAACAAGGAGATGGCTAGAAACTTTGTGTTGGATCTCAACACGGATGTAAATAGCTGCTCCGTAGGCGCGCTGAGATGCGTCGCAGAAGCCATGGATTTGGAGCTTACCTAAGGGTGTATATTGGACCCATCTTGGGATCCGAATCCTATGGAGGGATGAGTAGCTGGATAGGAAATCCTGCCAGCGTTGCTTAAGATCTTGTGGCAACGCTTCATCCCATCCAAGATTTTGCAGCCATATCTCCTGCATGAAAATTTTGGCACGGACCACGAATGGTGCCAGCCAGCCTGCTGGATCAAATAATTTGGCGATGTGAGATAGAACTTCACGTTTAGTGTAAGACTGTCTCACATCTTCTTCGGAGGGGGCAAAGAGAAACTCATCCGTATGCGCTTGCCAGCGTATACCGAGAGTCTTTGCTAAGCTTGCTTCCTCTAGTTCGAGAAAATCTGCGTTTAGTAGATGGTCCTTGTGGATATTAGCTAGCACATCTTTGTGGTTGGAGGTCCACTTTCTTAAGGGAAAGCCAGCTGTCTCAAGAGCTTTGCATAACTCTTGTATGGACGCAGTGGCGCGCTTTATGGAATGCGCGCCAGCAAGGACATCGTCTACGTATATGTAATTGGATATGATGTCGCTGGCGAGAGGAAGATGTGTGCTAACATCCTGGGAAAGCTGTTGAAGAACCCGAATGGCTAAGAATGGAGCACAGTTAACTCCGAAAGTGACTGTGTTGAGTTCATAGTCACAAACTTCGCCATTTGGGTTCCTGAAGAGGATACGTTGAAATGGCGTGTGACTCGTGTGAACGAGTATCTGCCGGTACATTTTAGTGATTTCGGCATTAAAAACAAAACGGAAAAAACGCTATTTCAAGATCTGCATAGTCAGATCGGATTGGAGAACGGGTCCTGAATGTAGGATATCGTTCAAGCTCTTCCCATTGGAGGACGGACTGGAGGCGTTGAAAACAACGCGAACTTTTGTGGTGGTGCTCTCAGGTTTGAAAACAGCGTGATGAGGGAGATAAAAATTGTTGCAGTCGTTACTCGGAGAGACCGGCCTCATATGGCCTAAATCTAAATACTCCTGAATAATGGAGTCGTACTGCTCTTTTAAAGGAAAGTTTCTCTTATAACGACATTCGTTTCTGAGAAACTGAGCGAGTGCGAATGTCCTAATTGGAAGGTTTCAGGATTCTTGAATGGGAGAGTAACGACATATCTGCCCTCATTAGTTCTTGATGTGGTGCGGAGAAAGTTGTTTTCACACGCTGAATCAGAAACTTTTACCAGCTTGGCTGGTAGATCCTCCACAACCCAAAACTTGGTGAGAAGATCATCAAGCCTTTGCTCTTTGCTGATCTGGATCCTTGTGGTGAAGGATGACACGGTCGAAAGATTCGACTTGGCTAATGGTCCAGTGAGGACCCAGCCGAATATGGTCTCTTGACCGAGCAGAGTTCCACAGATTTTGGACACAGAGCCACTCTTTATAATAGATGGAAGTAAATCGGCTCCTAAGAGCACGTCTATTTGAGAGCTCTGGTGGAAATGCGGATCAGCGAGTTGGAGGTTTGGCAGGTCCTTCAGAAGATCCTTGGAAATTGGGTAGGATGGAGGAAGAACAAAGGCTGCAGTTTCTAGCTGTAACCTGGGAGTGATCGGGGAGCCAATCTGGAAGTGACACAACTTTTGTGGATTGGCTGAGATAGCTTGATTTAAGCCAGCTACTTGAACTTTCACGGCTTGGTAGGAGGGCTTTATGATGTTAAACATCCGTTCGGAGATGAACGTAGCCTCTGATCCTGGATCGATCAGTGCACGTGCCTTATAAGTCATGCCCAAATGGCAAACATTTATAAGGGCAGTGCCGAGAAGAACACCTTGTGTGTTCGCCGTGAAATAGTTCTGAATATTAGTCGTTGGAGGAGTGGACTGTATATTGCTGTTTGATGAAATTGGACCTTTTATCAACAGCCATTTGGAGAAAGCGCGTACACAGACGTATTGGATGGTTCTCCTTTGAGCAAAGTTTGCAGGTTTGTGGGTTGCCTACAACCTTTGTCTCAAAGGAGTTGACCTTCCTCGTAGGAGGCTCCTTTCGAGCAGGTTTGGGATTAGTCTGTGCGCTTGTACTAGGTTGTACGTCCTCTATCGTTTCTAATGTGCGATATCGCTCTGAAAGGAAATCTGACATTTCCTTCCACGACGGAATTTCAGCCTTGTTTAGAACTGACTGCTCCCAAAGTGACAACGTCAGCCTTGGGAGTTTAGACGAGCATAGGAAGACTAGAAGGCAATCCCAATTCTCTGTGCTGATTTTGGAGTGGTCTAGAGCCGTTAAGCAACTTTCAATAGTGCTTTGAAGGATTTGGATGGCGGCTCCAGACTCGTGAGAAACTGACGGAAGGTTGAAAAGGATCTTAAGTTGGCTGTTGACTAACAACCTCTTATTTTCGAACCTGTCCGTCAAGTTTCTCCAAGCAGAGGAGAAACCCTCATTCGTGAGATGGGATTTGGAAACGATTGCCTTCGCTTCTCCACTGGTCTTCGCATTTAAATGGAATAATTTCTCGATCTGACTTAAGCCGGGATCGGAAATGTAGACCGCTGTGAAGAGATCACGGAAAGTTGGCCATTTAAGGTAGTCACCGCTGAAAACTTCAGCATCGAAAGGTGGTGACCGGTAGCTTCGTGGATGGAAGGCTACTTGTGGTGCTGCAGGTGCTGGAGTGGGGAGCCGTTGCGGTCTCTATACTCTCATTTAATTGAGAGGCAAGTTCCTCGTATATGGAGTAGCAGTGGTCATACCGCATTTGCATGGCGATCTTGTCCGCAGCATTCGTCTCCGTTTGAGACAATGAATTGGAGCAGAGTTCATATTTGAGCTCTACGACAGTCCATAAGGAACGAAGCTGCTCAAGACGCACTCTGTGAGTGTGAAGTGAGGCTGTAGGAGAATTTTGAATCCTAGCATCGAACTGCGTGAGCTTATCCGAAGCGTTAATGAACTCTTGGAGTGCCATTTTTATTGCTAGTGAAATCTGATGACCAACTGCACGAGTGATTGGAGGAGTGTGCACCGAAATTTTTGGCACCTGACTAATCTTAGATGTGACCGGAGTTACAACTTTCCGTAATGAGCCGGGAGAAGGTGTTGTACCAAGAAGGGAACTTGGAAGAGAGCTGTAGCGTCTATGCTTAGTCGTGGGTACAACAAGGTGTTTCTTGGTGTCTTTACTATCAATTGGCATAACAGGCTTTCAAAAAAAAGCGAGAAAAATGCAATTGATGCTGGTGACGGAACCAGAAACGTGAAAGAGAAGAGCGTAGAAAATTGGACGAACAGAAGTTCTTGTTTGAACAATAAACAAGAATATTAGACAAACGATCGGAAATTTTATCGAATCTATTGAGCGAGGACTAAGTTGATAAGTTACAAGGCAATACTTCTTGAAAAAAACGTTGCAAAAAAAAAATAATATAAATATTATATTATAAATATCGATATATTTTATTGAGTGATAATAATTATCGAAACAATTTTTATAGTCAGCATGAAATTCTGAGAAAAAGATGTAATATAATTTATTTTCCAATAATAAATTATACTGTGAAAAAAATAAATAAATAATTATTTATTAGTAGGATATCTTTTCTCAGACGGAGGAAAATATATTCGATAATCCTTTGCAATGTTACAGCGCTTTGTAATACCACAACACAGTGCACAATAAGACGATAAATAAATATAAGTGACTTTAAAAGTCACGGTTGCCCACCAAATAATATTTTTAAAAATTTGAGCTAGTGCAGCCATGGAACGATAACACTGAGTGAATGTAAAAAAGTGGTGGTGGGTCGATTGTGATCGAACTGCGATCACTAAGGCAAACTGCGATCACTAGACTGACAAATGTAAACAAAGAAATTATAAAATATTTCTTTGTATTTAATTAAGTGTTTAATTTAAAACGGAAAATAAAAAATAGAATATATATATAATATAATAATGTGTTTATGTGATATTATGTGTAAATCAATTTAAATATTTAATTAAGAATATATGTGTGTAGTGCCGGTGCAGCCGAAATATTGCTGCCGGCAAAGTGTATTGATATATGTATGTACATATGTTAGTATCGATAAATAAATAAATGTAAAAGGAATACAGTATTATTTTTTATTATTTGGAATTACAATTGCCACTTGAGGTTTGGACCTTGGCAATGTGTTTTAATGGGCAACGTAAGTATGTAATATATGTATATATATATATATACACATATAGTACCATGCAATTTGGAGTTAGAATGGAGAGTGTATGACCTTGTTCGTTAGAAAAGGTAGGAGAAGGTACATACATATACAGTGTGTCAACTAATTCTTGCAAAAGGAAAAGCAAGAATTTTTACGTTTAAAGTAGCTTTTTATTAACATAATTAGGGTTTTCTTAATTTTTTTTTTATATTATAAGGTAATGAATTTTAAACTAATTACCATCGACAAAAATATAAAATTCATATTTAAACATAGCGAAATCAAACAAAAACAAAAAAAAGCGGAAAAAAAACAGCTGTCAAGTAATTCTTTGCAAAATGCAAAGACGCATCGAAAAGAGAAATGAAACTCAGTAACGGGACTGCAAATTCCACCAAAATTTGTACGTTCTTTTTTTATTATGCTTTGGCTATCCTTCTTTTGCTATTTTGCATTACTCAAGTGCACATTGCAACATAATTGAACACATTTAAAGATGCCTGGAAAACGAGTTGACGAAAATTTAATACAATTAGTTTATTTTAATTATTATAAGGGTAAAACAGCAAAGGAGTTGTCGGAAATGTTTGATATTAAGCTTAGGACTATTTATAATATCATATGCCGGGCAGAAAAAGAAAATCGGCTGGACCATAATAACTCTATGGGCAGACCACCGAAGCTCACCAAGCGCGAGCAATCAAAATTATTGAGAACCGTTAACGATGCTCCACTAACAACCCTACGGGAGATGACTCTAATGGTTAAAAATGATAGCCATAAAGACGTCAGCCATGAGACAGTAAGAAAAGTTCTCAAAGCGAACCAATACTCATCCCATGTAGCAAGAAAAAAGCCCTTACTTTCTAAGGTCAATATAGAAAAACGGCTAAGCTTTCTGTTGCCAACTTTGATCAAGCTTCGGAGTACTGGGATGATGTAATTTTCTGCGACGAGACAAAGATAATGCTGTACTATCATGATGGACCAAGCAAAGTTTGGAGAAAGAGAAATACAGCTCTTCAGCCCAAAAATATCATACCAACAGTCAAGTTTGGCAAACTTTCTGTTATGGTGTGGGGTTGTATATCGTCCAAAGGCGTTGGAAGGCTGCGTATTTTTAATGATGTAATGACAAAGGAGTACTACTTGGACATCCTTAAAAATGAATTAGCAACGAGTGCTAAGGAATTTGGGTTTGTTGAACCTCAAATACCAAATAAATTAAGGTACAAGCTGTACCAGGACAATGCCCCAAGCACAAATCATTGCTTTGCAGGACCTGGCTGCTGTACAATTGTACCAAAGTCATCGACACACCTGCCCAGAGTCCTGACTTAAACCCCATAGAAAATTTGTGGGCGTTGCTGAAGAGGAAAGTAGCCAAAAGACAGCCAACAAACAAAAATTCGCTTATAAATGCTATTGAAGAGGAATGGTTGAAAATTCCTCAATATTATGATGTAAATGGTCTTATTCAATCGATGTCCAGACGTCTTAAAGCTGTAATTGAAGCTAATGGTCAACATACCAAATATTAATAGTTTTAGAGTAATATTTGTAAGTGTTAGATGTTAGTTTTTAAAATGTTTGCATTTTGCAAAGAATTACTTGACAGCTGTTTTTTTCCGCTTTTTTAGTTTTTGTTTGATTTCGCTATGTTTAAATATGAATTTTATATTTTTGTCGATGGTAATTAGTTCATAATTCATTACCTTATAATATAGTAAAAAAAAAAAATTAAGAAAACCCTAATTATGTTAATAAAAAACTACTTTAAACGTAAAAATTCATTGCATTTTTCCTTTTGCAAAGAATTAGTTGACACACTGTATGTGGCAGAGGTTTCTAAATAGAATCGGATGGATAAACCGTGTGTAATTGGTGATTCGTATTTCCGTACATATACGAGTATATGTATGGAAAACTTTCGATGGTGGCAGTCCACTATGGGGACTTTGGCCTGTTTTTCTTACATTAATTAATAACTCTTGATCTAAGTAAAATTTTTTGATGGAATTTCTTTTATATTATTATGAGAGCCCTTAGAAATATTTAAAAAAAGTGGGCGTGGTCCAATCCTTCCTTTTTAGTCCAAAATCCGTCATTTGACAAATAATTTGTATGACAGCTATAAGTAATAGTAGTCCGATCTTGATGAAATTTCAAGATCATTTTAAGGATCAAAGACAAATAAGATGAGGTAAGTTTGAAAGCTATATCTTGAAATATAACAAAAATCGGCCGATAGATTGTATGGCAGCTATACGATATATCGGCTCTATCCGCCTTGTTCTGGCTTATTTATAAGTAATGAATAATGAAAAGTATGTATGCTAAGTTTCATTTTTGATATCTCTCTAGTGAAAGTGAATATTGGATATTGTTTCTCACGAAAACACCATTGCATACGCCATAATCACGCATTTTTATCGAGATGTTGCTTCCTTAAAAATGAAATTTCTCAAAAACCCGCAAAAAACGCAGATAGGGACTAGATGTTCTGAATAAGGAATTAATAGCTCTACAATATGTATATAGACACTCGCTGAACAAATTTGAACAATTTTTTGTAGCTCTTTTCAAAGTTGAAATTTCCTTTTCCAAAACTACATGTCAACACCACTCACTAAATGTACAAATTATTAGATGTACACGCACTAAATAATCAAAATATTTATAGCAACGCATAGTAAAAACCCTGAAAATGAATATCCATTTTAATTTTAAACGTTTTACATTGGCTCTTTGAAAACTGATGAATTTAAAGTTCCACTTCAAAATTGTGCGCAATGACGCCAAGTTCTGTTCGCTTGCAAACGCTGACTTTAACAGCTGATATTTTAACATTGGACTGTTAAGTTAACATTTGCAGGATGTAAGATGATAGTTTGATCTATTTCTTATTCGTTAATACCAAAATACTGCAAATTTGCATACTTGTGAAAAAACACATTATTGTAAAAAAACAGGTCAAAGTCCCCATAGTGCAGTCGTCTGTATGTAAGTATGTGCTTACTGATGGAGCAACATATGTACATACATACAGAGATACCGTTGACGGAAATTGCGAGGTTAGGAATTAAATTAAATTTAATTAGAAAAGATCTTTCTTTTCACAAAGGAACAATTACACACAGTCCTCTGCCGCATAAAAATAAATATAAAATTTAGTACTTATCTGGGGGGATCCTGAAGAGATGCCGATGACGTGGTTCGAGCGGAGATATGGGATGACAATCCAGCGACGTATAGTGTCCAATATATGACCCGGCTCGAAGGACCAATGTTTGTGGCGGCGGCAATGAAGTCTTCCTTCTTGGGGGGATCGTGAAATCGGGGGTGAAAATCTGGTAAAGATCGGAACCGACGCGAAAACAAATCGAAAAATAAAGACAATGCGAGGCGCGTGGTGTTCACTTCACTATATTTTTTCAACTGATCTCTTGTACATAGGATATTTAACTTAAGCCTAACTTAACATAAATATGGAAATGTTGGATAAAAGAGCGCAAGAGCCCTCGGTAACTCTCGCACTGTTTACGCCGATATGCTGCCTACTTTCAGGCGGCGAGTTTCGGCGCAAACACAATTTATTGTCCATACTGTTTATAACTTGCCCGTATGGGCAATATAAAAAATTTTTGTTCAAAAACAAAAAAACATTTACAATCACTTCTCACAATATCACGGCTGTGTCAATTGAGTCGAGTCGAACAAATGATCCTAACACCAACGGTAAAAACCGTAGAAAAGTTAAATGATAAAACAAAATGAATGACAAAACAGAATGATTGCAGAGTAGATCAATGTTTAACATTCAGACATTCAGATTAAGACTAAATATTCATTACGGCAATATTTCTGCATCTTTCATCATATTTATAAAAAAATGTCTCTTCTAAGTTTGTGTATGCGTGGGTAAATGCTAAATGCATGTTTGCACATAAGTAATCTGAGTATAGTATTATGACGAATTTCATATATTGCATATGGCGTTGACATGAGTGAACTATGTAAGTTTAATACATATGTAAATGTGTTTGTATTTGTATTTGGCCGTCAGCTGTCAGTGACAGTAAGGGGAATGTAACCACAGTTTTGGCCGAGGTGCGCGCCGTCCTTATACCTATACTCCCCACGTGAGGGCCGCTGGAAGCAGGCCTCTAGTACGGTCATGTCTCTGCTAGGGGTGCTGACTAATTGTAGCGGGCTAAGCCGTAGGCGATCTTTCCTTTCCGCAAAATCAAAATTTATGGATCAAATAAACAAATTAGAAAAGTCTGATGCGACTTTAATAGCATCAACCCAGGGCGAAGCTTTCGCGGCCGACCCCAACACAATCACTGCAGCAATTGGGCTGCTGTCTTCCACCTCCAATACTACGGCCCCAGTATGCCAGGAGACTCGGACAGGCCACGAACTCCTTTGGACTCTGATGGGGGTAGCTCCACGTGGACAGTTGGTTAGGTTATATGTTTTACTTCCCAACACAGGTTAGGCACAAAAATGCGGCGACGTGGACTTGAAACGTGCTGTAGATCATTGAAAATGGTCAAAAAAGGGTATACTAACTTTGTGCAAATGTATGTAACAGGCAGAAGGAGGCGTGGCAGACCCCATAAAGTATATATATTCTTACTCAGGGCCACAAGCCGAGTCGATTGAGCCATGCTAGAAAATAACAGAAAGTTATGAATGTGCGAGTATGCCCATACATATATACATGTCTGCATTTTCACATGTACTATATGTATTGGCATCCCACTTTAACACATATTATTGCACGTTGCTGTTGTGTACCGACGAAAGAAAACTAAGTTATAATTACATATATTGCGTAACTAATCGCCTACCGCCGCCGCTCCTCCTTAATGTTTTTGAGCTCTTATATATATATGGGCATAAACACCCCTAACGGGGTACAGCCTGATGCACGATTTGCCTCCACGCTCCTCTGTCCTGTGCGCGACACCGCCAGTTGGTGATCCCAAGCGTCGCAAGAATTGCATCCATCTGGTCTCTCCAACGTGCGCGTGGTCTTCCTCCCCTACGTTGTCCGCCAACTACCGCATCGAAAACGGATCGGGCTGGAGTTGTTCCCTCCATACGAGCTATGTGGCCAAGCCAGCGAAGTCGCTGAATATTAATTTGCTTGACTATGTCCACATCGCAATATAGCTCACACAGCTTATCGTTCCACCTGATACGGTAGGTTCCGCCAACGCAAACAGGTCCGAAGATCTTGCGAAGGATTTTTCTCTCAAAGATACCAGGAGCAGCTGCATCTGACTGCGTCACCGTCCATGCTTCCGCACCATATAGAAGCACTGGGATGATGAGTGCCTTGTAAAGGGTTAGCTTCGTCTTTCGAGAGAGGGCTCTGCTGTTCATTTCCCTACTGAGCCCAAAGTAACTTCTGTTGGCAAGTGTAATCCTCCGCTTGATCTCCAGGCTGACATCGTTGCTGCTGGTCACTGCAGTTCCTAGATAGACAAAGTCCTTGACCGACTCAAAGTCATAGTCTCCAGCAGTAAGATGAGAGTCAAGACGCCGCGTCTCTCGGTTACTGCACACCATAAACTTTGTTTTGCCCATATTCACTGCTAGACCAACTCTAGCCGATTCTCTTTCAATAGCTCCAAAGCCGCCGTCACATCACGCTTTGTACGACCAATGATGTCAATATCATCAGCGTAACCAAGGAGCTGGACACATTTCTGTCCCAATATTGTCCCCCTCGATGCACTCCAGCTTTCCTTATGACACTCTCCATTAGCAGGTTGAAGAGCACACAAGATAGCGAGTCACCTTGTCTGAGACCCCGCCTGGTACTGAAGGTTTCGGACTGGTCATTTCCTACCTAGACAGAGCTGATGGTGTTGCTCAATTTCATACTACAAAGCCGTACTAGCTTTGCAGGAATACCAAGCTCAGACATGGTGGCGTACAGGCGTCCTCGCCGTGGGCTATCAAAAGCAGCTTTAAAATCAACAAACAGGTGATAGGTGTCGATTTGGTTCTCATACGCTTTCTCCAGGATCTGGCGCAGTGTGAAGATCTGGTCGACTGTGGACCGACCAGGGCGAAAGCCGCATTGATACGGCCCGATCAATGCTTCAGCATATGGCTTAAGTCGCTCACACATTACGCTCGTGAGAAATTTGTATGCGACGGGAAGAAGACTGATGCCACGATAATTGGTGCGTTGTGTTGCATCACCCTTCTTCAGAATGGGGCAGATTATACTCAGGTTCCAATCATTGGGCATGCTTTCCGCTAGCCATACGTTGCAAATGATTGGGGTTAGCGGATCTTCTTCATCAGGCTCTTGGTTGTCTCCAGCCAAAAGGCTTTCAAAGTGATCCCTCCATAACCTCAGTACTGTCTCTGCATCTGTGACAATTCCATCATCCCTCCTGCAGGCAAGCGATCCATACTTATACCCTTGAGTCATGCGTTTGACCCTCCGGTAAAAGTCGCGGGCATCATTCCTGCTCCTGCTATTCTGCAACTTCTCACACTCAAGCCTTTCCATCTCCTGCTTCTTTCTCCTGAAAAGGTGCTTCTCATTTCTCCTCCGCGTCCTATAAATATCCACCACTGCTCGTGTGGCTCCTGCTTGCAGCGTCCGCCTGTATGCAGTGTTCTTTGCAGCAGTCGCTTCCCGACACTCCTGATCATACCATGAATTCCGTTTTGGGGGACGTTGGAATCCAAGGATTTCCATAGCAGAACCATTAATGGCGGTAGATATGCACGTCCACATATCTGACGTATTTATAGGCGTTGGAGGGTGCTGGCCAAGTCGGCCTGAGAGTTGAACGGACAAGGCATCCCTGTGCTGTTGTGACTGCAGCTTTTCGATGTCAAGCTTTCTTGGCATACCTTGACGTGAGATTTTCGCGACACACAACCGTGCGCGAACCTTGGCTGCGACAAGGTAGTGGTCAGAGTCGATGTTAGGCCCCGGCACGATCTCACATCAAGTATGCTAGACGCATGTCTTGCATCGATCACAACATGATCAATCTGGTTGCAAGTCAGACGATCAGGTGACAGCCAGGTTGCTTTGTGGATGTTGAGATGACGGAACCTTGCACTGCTAACGATCATATTGTGCGCAGCAGCAAAACCTATAAGTCTAAGCCCGTTTGCCGAGGTAGACTCATGTAGACTATGCTGTCCAACGGTTGCTCCAAAGACGCTTTCCCGTCCGATTTTGGCATTAAAATCTCCGAGGAGGATTTTAATGTCATGTGACGGGCAGCGGCTATACACTCGGTCGAGTTCTGTATAGAAAGCATCCTTGATGGCGTCGTCCTTCTCCTCCGTTGGTGCGTGTGCACAGATAACGCTGATGTTAAAGAATCTGGCAGCTACTCGGATCGTCGCAAGTCTCTCGTTTACAGGTGTAAACTGTGAGACTCGGTGCCGTAGCCTGGCTCCTACGACGAATCCACAACCAAACTCGCGCCTATCTGTATGACAGCTGTAGTATATGTCACAATTCCTTTTCTTCATGCATCCCTTTCCGTTCCATCGCATTTCCTGGATAGCTGTAATGTCAGCCTTCAAATTGCTGAGAGTATCCACTAGTTGTTGAGTGGCACCAGGCCTGTACAATGTGCGTACATTCCAAGTGCATACTCTCAGATCATTGTCCTTTTTGAATTTTCCGTGGTCGTCAACGTTTTTCGGGAATCTATCCGAGGCTCCTCCTACATTCTTCACTGATGTGATGTTTTCCTTGGGTGGATATCAAGTCCTACGCCAAAACCTAATTTAAGGATTAGGATCCCGCCGTGCACTTTGGTTTATAACTCAGCGGTTGCTAAGTTACAATCCAGGAAAAACCGCGTGGAGGTAGTGCGTCAACTTGAAGAAAGCAGGGACAAGGATCACACTGGCGTCCACCAAGTTGAACGCAGTCAGTAGCTTTACCTTGTGTACCTTCCCCCAATTTTCCCGTTTTTGAGCTCTTAATTTATTTAAAAAAGAATTATGAAAAACAAAAGAATTTCACATGTCGATCGCGGCGGCAAACGAACCTCGAACACGCTCAATATCATTGACCTTAGAGTCCGGGACACAGTCCACTCAGTCACTGAACATCCCTCGCAGTCGTCGAAAATGGTGAGATATTAGACAAAACGGCAAGACGCATTCTTTGCTCGTGCCAACAAAATTAAGAAGAAGCACATGTAATGAAATTTCGTACGCGCTAGAAATGCATACTTATACCTATTGCCTACGGTATACTATGATAATCCATGCCCTTATACAGTCAGCACATGACTGTAGTGTTCGTATTTTTTGCATTAAAGTTCAGAACCTAGTTTTAGTTGCCCAACGCAAAATAATTCGTAAAACAATTCTGCTCCCAAAAGAATGTGCACCTTAGCTGGCCTATTAAATTCTGGGTCCGCCAGTTTTATATTTTTTGGGTATTTTCCAATTTGAAATACCCATGGAATGTCCAGGCTGTGTTGTTGAAAAAGATTTCAATACCCAACATACCGCCGAAAAGTTGAGAGAATTTATGCGTGACTGAATACAAGCACATATCTTCATTCATTCCATCGAGATAGCTAAAGATGTTGGCTCCCGCTTGAGCCGTAACATCTGTGCCATACTCTCAGACATCAAATTAATTTGGGAACCACTATCAAGTAAGTGACCAAATCTTTCTTTTACATTAACGACAGCTGTGGCAAGAAAAATTTGTTCATTGTTTGCTACATGCCCCAAATACGCGTCTGACATAGTCGCTTGAAGTGTGCACCTTGGGCAGAGCTAGTATAGCTGTGAAGCAACGAATGGTGAGGCTTCGAGCAAATTCGACATTTTGATGCCTTACATTTTGACACCATATGCCCCACAACCCCGAGTTGACTCTGTTGCTGACAGATACTGATTCCTTTTATTCAGTTGTCTAGCACAATCTTTCCATGGAAAGCGTATCATAGTCAAGCTGCTCTTCGAAACGAGATTTGGTAACATGATCTACCTTTTCCATGACCATGTGAATTATCATTGCACTAGCATGTCCTTGTCGTTACCTAACGACAACAAGGAGGCATAAATAGCAGACACCTTATCTAAGATCGATCTCAAACTCAATGCAGATGGTTTTGTTATGCTAGGTATGTCAAACAATTGCGAAACTGTATCAAAGACTATAAGATATTTATTGTCATATACTGCTTTGAGACTAGCGAGGACCTTTGGGTACTTACAATCCGTTAATTGATATGGCTTAACTACCCCCAATGCTTCATCGGACAAACACGAAACTAAATGGTTGAACTTTTCGACGTTTGAAAAATAATTGTCATTGTCGACTAAACTTTCAAACAGGGGCATACAATTTTTATACTCCGAATGTTTGCCACTAAATTTTGGTAAAAGCATTTTCGGCAACTGGGATCGCTGCCTCGAAACTACGGAGCAATCATGCTCAGTTCTTGGCCCTGAAGTCGGCTTGGGTGAGTTAATATACAATGCTCTTGTGACGACACACAAGTCCTCTAATGGCCCTCTAGAATCATGAACAGGGCTAATATTATCCTGATCAGTTTGTAAATCCATTGCCTTTTGTATATAACCTTTTAAAAGCTCTAATCGGCACGTTAACTCTGTTTTATGAGACGAAATGGTCTTTGCTTTAATTGCTGTTTGCATACGAGCAATATCAGCACTAACTTTGTCAAATCTTTGCAATAGAATTGTGCCGTTTAGTTCAGACTTAGTTCGTTTGATCTACTCCTCCAAACTGAACTAATGAACTAAATCCCTGATTTTAGTTCATTAGTCTTTTGGCCTTTAGTTTATTGGTCTTTTGGTCTTTAGTTCGTTGGTCTTTTGGTCTTTAGTTCATTAGTCTTTTGGTCTTTAGTTCATTAGTCTTTTGGTCTTTAGTTCATTGGTCTTTAGTTCGTTGGTCTTTTGTTCTTTTGGTCTTCGAGTATTTTGTTCCTTCCTTTAGTTCGTTCGTTAGACCGATAGATAGTAACAGACCGAAGGAGCTTGTTGCAACCAAATAAGGTCGATAAGCTCACATTCCTGCATAATAATATTGAATAGTTACATTATTTAATTTATATTCTTAGCCAACATATTAATATCAACAAAAAACATGAAGTTCCTTTTAAACTTGAAGCAAATATTCTGGTAATAATACATATATTCTATTTTTTTTGTTAGATTTTGAATTTTGATTTTTATTTTTAATTTAAATTTAAACATAATTAAGCCTAATATATTTTTAATACCACATGCAACTATTTTTTATTTAACATTTACTTTTAAACATCGACAGTTGCAAACATGCGCGGAGAATGGCAAAATTGTACGATGTCAATGAAAGAACAAGATTTTGACGAACGAAGTAAAGACCAAAAGATTAGAACAAACGAACTAAAGATTGAATTATATAACGAACTAAAAGACTCGAAGACCAAAAGATTGAACTATATGACGAACTAAAAGACTCGAACGAACGAACTAAATATTGAACTATATAACGAACTAAAAGACTCGAACGAACGAACTAAAGATTGAACTATAGTTCATCGAAAAATGAACTAATGAACTAAGTCCCTGAAACGAACCCAAATCAACAACTCTACTTTGCAAGCACATTTGTAATTTTGCACTTGTCTTGCTGATTTGTGACTTTTCAATTGTCTTTTCGGTCTCAGAAATGTTGAATAAAGGAAACATTATTGTCATTATTGAAACATTATTGACGAATTTCTTATGTTGCATATGGCGTTGACATGAGTGAACTATGTAAGTTTAATACATATGTAAATGTGTTTGTATTTGTATTTGGCCGTCAGCTGTCAGTGACAGTAAGGGGGAATGTAACCACAGTTTTGGCCGAGGTGCGCGCCGTCCTTATACCTATACTCCCCACGTGAGGGCCGCTGGAAGCAGGCCTCTAGTACGGTCATGTCTCTGCTAGGGGTGCTGACTAATTGTAGCGGGCTAAGCCGTAGGCGATCTTTCCTTTCCGCAAAATCAAAATTTATGGATCAAATAAACAAATTAGAAAAGTCTGATGCGACTTTAATAGCATCAACCCAGGGCGAAGCTTTCGCGGCCGACCCGAACACAATCACTGCAGCAATTGGGCTGCTGTCTTCCACCTCCAATACTACGGCCCCAGTATGCCAGGAGACTCGGACAGGCCACGAACTCCTTTGGACTCTGATGGGGGTAGCTCCACGTGGACAGTTGGTTAGGTTATATGTTTTACTTCCCAACACAGGTTAGGCACAAAAATGCGGCGACGTGGACTTGAAACGTGCTGTAGATTATTGAAAATGGTCAAAAAAGGGTATACTAACTTTGTGCAAATGTATGTAACAGGCAGAAGGAGGCGTGGCAGACCCCATAAAGTATATATATTCTTACTCAGGGCCACAAGCCGAGTCGATTGAGCCATGCTAGAAAATAACAGAAAGTTATGAATGTGCGAGTATGCCCATACATATATACATGTCTGCATTTTCACATGTACTATATGTATTGGCATCCCACTTTTAACACACTTATTGCACGTTGCTGTTGTGTACCGACGAAAGAAAATCCCTCCATAACCTCAGTACTGTCTCTGCATCTGTGACAATTCCATCATCCCTCCTGCAGGCAAGCGATCCATACTTATACCCTTGAGTCATGCGTTTGACCCTCCGGTAAAAGTCGCGGGCATCATTCCTGCTCCTGCTATTCTGCAACTTCTCACACTCAAGCCTTTCCATCTCCTGCTTCTTTCTCCTGAAAAGGTGCTTCTCATTTCTCCTCCGCGTCCTATAAATATCCACCACTGCTCGTGTGGCTCCTGCTTGCAGCGTCCGCCTGTATGCAGTGTTCTTTGCAGCAGTCGCTTCCCGACACTCCTGATCATACCATGAATTCCGTTTTGGGGGACGTTGGAATCCAAGGATTTCCATAGCAGAACCATTAATGGCGGTAGATATGCACGTCCACATATCTGACGTATTTATAGGCGTTGGAGGGTGCTGGCCAAGTCGGCCTGAGAGTTGAACGGACAAGGCATCCCTGTGCTGTTGTGACTGCAGCTTTTCGATGTCAAGCTTTCTTGGCATACCTTGACGTGAGATTTTCGCGACACACAACCGTGCGCGAACCTTGGCTGCGACAAGGTAGTGGTCAGAGTCGATGTTAGGACCCCGGCACGATCTCACATCAAGTATGCTAGACGCATGTCTTGCATCGATCACAACATGATCAATCTGGTTGCAAGTCAGACGATCAGGTGACAGCCAGGTTGCTTTGTGGATGTTGAGATGACGGAACCTTGCACTGCTAACGATCATATTGTGCGCAACAGCAAAACCTATAAGTCTAAGCCCGTTTGCCGAGGTAGACTCATGTAGACTATGCTGTCCAACGGTTGCTCCAAAGATGCTTTCCCCGTCCGATTTTGGCATTAAAATCTCCGAGGAGGATCTTAATGTCATGTGACGGGCAGCGGCTATACACTCGGTCGAGTTCTGTATAGAAAGCATCCTTGATGGCGTCGTCCTTCTCCTCCGTTGGTGCGTGTGCACAGATAACGCTGATGTTAAAGAATCTGGCAGCTACTCGGATCGTCGCAAGTCTCTCGTTTACAGGTGTAAACTGTGAGACTCGGTGCCGTAGCCTGGCTCCTACGACGAATCCACAACCAAACTCGCGCCTATCTGTATGACAGCTGTAGTATATGTCACAATTCCTTTTCTTCATGCATCCCTTTCCGTTCCATCGCATTTCCTGGATAGCTGTAATGTCAGCCTTCAAATTGCTGAGAGTATCCACTAGTTGTTGAGTGGCACCAGGCCTGTACAATGTGCGTACATTCCAAGTGCATACTCTCAGATCATTGTCCTTTTGAATTTTCCGTGGTCGTCAACGTTTTTCGGGAATCTATCCGAGGCTCCTCCTACATTCTTCACTGATGTGATGTTTTCCTTGGGTGGATATCAAGTCCTACGCCAAAACCTAATTTAAGGATTAGGATCCCGCCGTGCACTTTGGTTTTATAACTCAGCGGTTGCTAAGTTACAATCCAGGAAAAACCGCGTGGAGGTAGTGCGTCAACTTGAAGAAAGCAGGGACAAGGATCACACTGGCGTCCACCAAGTTGAACGCAGTCAGTAGCTTTACCTTGTGTACCTTCCCCAAATTTTCCCGTTTTTGAGCTCTTAATTTATTTAAAAAGAATTATGAAAAACAAAAGAATTTCACATGTCGATCGCGGCAGCAAACGAACCTCGAACACGCTCAATATCATTGACCTTAGAGTCCGGGACACAGTCCACTCAGTCACTGAACATCCCTCGCAGTCGTCGAAAATGGTGAGATATTAGACAAAACGGCAAGACGCATTCTTTGCTCGTGCCAACAAAATTAAGAAGAAGCACATGTAATGAAATTTCGTACGCGCTAGAAATGCATACTTATACCTATTGCCTACGGTATACTATGATAATCCATGCCCTTATACAGTCAGCACATGACTGTAGTGTTCGTATTTTTGCATTAAAGTTCAGAACCTAGTTTTAGTTACCCAAACCCAAATATTCTGGTAATAATACATATATTCTATTTTTTTGTTAGATTTTGAATTTTGATTTTTATTTTTAATTTAAATTTAAACATAATTAAGCCTAATATATTTTTAATACCACATGCAACTATTTTTTATTTAACATTTACTTTTAAACATCGACAGTTGCAAACATGCGCGGAGAATGGCAAAATTGTACGATGTCAATGAAAGAACAAGATTTTGACGAACGAAGTAAAGACCAAAAGATTAGAACAAACGAACTAAAGATTGAATTATATAACGAACTAAAAGACTCGAAGACCAAAAGATTGAACTATATGACGAACTAAAAGACTCGAACGAACGAACTAAATATTGAACTATATAACGAACTAAAAGACTCGAACGAACGAACTAAAGATTGAACTATAGTTCATCGAAAAATGAACTAATGAACTAAGTCCCTGAAACGAACCCAAATCAACAACTCTACTTTGCAAACACATTTGTAATTTTGCACTTGTCTTGCTGATTTGTGACTTTTCAATTGTCTTTTCGGTCTCAGAAATGTTGAATAAAGGAAACATTTTTGTCCGATCGGATTGTAATTTGGAGACTAGGTAGATATTTCATTCAGCTTAGTATACGTTAAAGTCAGAAAGTTGTATCTTTTATACAGCGCTTACAAATTGAGTTCAAAAATTAAATTATTGATTTGTGTGGCGGTGGGCGTGGCACCTAACATTTGAAATAAACTTGATCTGCCTATAGTACACAGGAGTCTTCCTGCCAAATTTGGTAACTCTAGCTTTTATAATAACTGAGATCTGTGCGTTCATACAGACAGACAGACAGACAGACAGACATGGCTCAATCGACTCGGCTTGTGATCCTGATCAAGAAAATATATACTTTATGGGGTCTCCCACGCCTCCTTCTGCCTGTTACATAGATTTGCACAAAGTTAGTTTAGCCTTTTTTGACCATTTTCAATGGTCGAAGGGTATAAAAACCAGTAAGAAAAGCAACAGTCGCGCTGCACGCGACAGTGGAATACCCTTCGACCTATGTGCCGGTGTAGTTTAATTTGTTAAATTCATACACATATGCATATGCACATGCATTGAAATTAATCCCGACAGATGGCGCTCGCGCTTCGCGCTCGTCCGCCTCCCTTGTTAGCTGACAGAAGCACTTGATTTTATGCTCATACTTTCTTAAATAACTTCTGTGATTATTGTCCGATCGGATTGTAATTTGGAGACTACGTAGATATTTCATTCAGCTTAGTACATGTTAAAGTTAGAAAGTTGTATCTTTTATACAGCGCTTACAAATTGAGTTCAAAAATTAAATTATTGATTTGTGGTGGCGGTGGGCGTGGCACCTAACATTTGAAATAAACTTGATCTGCTTGATCCACACAGGAGTCTTCCTGCCAAATTTGGTAACTCTAGCTTTTATAATAGCTGAGATCTGTGCGTTCACACAGACGGACAGACGGGCAGACGGACAGACAGACAGACATGGCTCAATCGACTCGGCTTGTCATCCTGAGCAAGAATATATATACTTTATGGGGTCTCCGACGCCTCCTTCTGCCTGTTACATACATTTGCACAAAGTTAGTATACCCTTTTTGACCATTTTCAATGGTCGAAGGGTATAACAATAAAAAATTACAAGTGACAAGTACGAGCAAACCGTCACATGTACGAACGAAAATAAAATCAACGAACATAAAATTAGCAACAACAACAACAACAGCAGCAGCAGCAGCTCAGCATAGGCAGCAGCAGCAGCTCAGCATAGGCAGGAACAACAACTGCAGCAGAAGCAGTCACAACAGCAGCATCAACAACAACAACAAGTGTGAGAGGTAAACCGCAAACGGCGGAGATCTGGAGATTGGAGACTTGAGAAACAAAGAAAATACTGAGTGAGTAGAGTGTGGCAATGGGCAAACGCGGAGGTCAACTCACTCAGAAAATATAAAAATTATAAACGAAAATTTAATCAAAAAACCACCATCTCCCAAGCCGTTGCCAAAAAGCCGGACGTCTGCTCGAACAACTGCCCTGGACCGTTGTACGCTTCAGCATGCGTATCCAAATGCTTGAAAATAAAGACCTGTGCGAACACCAGCGCCGGCCCCGCCTGAGCCCATAGGCAAAAAGACATCAGCAGCAGTAACAACAACAGCGAGAGGGGCACTCCGCCACTTTCGCACTCCGCCACCTTTCGCCTACGAGGGAGCGTCACCGTAGCCAAACCGGCGACGACCAGCTGACGCGAATGGAGCATGCAGCACCAATCATCAGTATTATTTTTATTGTTATTATAATCAGAAAATTTATAAAATTGTGCGGAACCATCTCCGCTCGATTAGAGGTATAGCCCGTAAAGCTATACAAAACACTAGGCAGAAAAAAATTGTTGAAAAAAATAAATGCAAAGAAATTAGAAAAATTAGAAATTAGAAAATAGATATAAAATACAAATTAAAATTATATATATGCACAATATATTCACAATATTTACAAATACACAATAATACATACACTGTTAATAATACATACATTGTTAAAAATAATAATACATACACTGTTAAAAATAATAACTGTTTACAAATACACAATAATACATACACTGTTAATAATACATACATTGTTAAAAATAATAATACATACACTGTTAAAAATAATAACTGTTGTTAAAATGTGCGCAAATTGTTCTTAAAAATTATATACATTACACAAAAAAATGGACACAAAAATTAACAAAAAAATACAAACGCTACAGTCAGGAGCCTACTGTATAAGGCCATGGATTATCATAGTATACCGTAGGCAATAGGTATAGGTATGCACTTCTAGCGCGTACCAAATTTCATTACATGTGTTTCTTCTTGATTTTAATTTTTTTGACTGAAACTTTTCTTTTAGTTTATTAGAATAAAAAAATAAAAAAATAAAATAAGAAATAATTAATAAATGAAAATTCTCACCCGCCTCAACCGGGAGTTGAACGCACGCACTCTCGCGCAGCCGTCCGCCACTCTAACCACTCAGCCATTGCCTCACTTCCTTGCCTATCGGCAAAGCTGCATTGTGAACCAATTCTGTTCCCATACAATGCAAATAAAAAGTTTAATAAAATGCTGTGTGTCTGACGCTAGATTTGAACTTCGGTATGCTTGCGTAAATTAGGTCTTCTTAATTATTATATACATGTATCTTCAAAGTGAGTTTAATTCGTATCATATCTCACTTATTTATAGTCCGATTTTAATGAAATTTTCACATAACGCCCGTGACAAGGTATTTGTCATGTATGATATACAACTTTGGTTGTTGAGTTAATATTGTAGGTTTTAAGTAGTTATTTCTGATTTACAGAGGCGGGAAGGGGCGTGTCCAAATTTTAAAAAACTTTGAGACACTGCAATATATACGTATGTTGTCACAAAATTTGATGACTCTATCTCTTATAGTTTCTGAGATCCAGGTGTTCATACATACAGACAGACAGACGGACAGACGGACAGACAGACATGGCTCAATCGACTCGGCTACTGATACTGATTCAGAATATATATAGTTTATGGGGTCGGAGATGCCTCCTTCTGCCTGTTACGCACATATCCGTTCCGACAAACACAATAGACCATGAATTTTTTTAAAATCCATGGCCTAAAAAAAAAATACCAAAACGCTACAGTCAGGAGCTGACTGTATAAGGCCATGGATTATCAAAGTATACCGTAGGCAATAGGTGCAATGTAACATATGCATTTCTAGCGCGTACCAAATTTCATTACATGTGCTTCTTTTTTGATTTTTTTGGCGGTTTTGTCTAATGTCTCACCATTAACGACGGATGCGAGAGATGTTCAGTGGCTGAGTGGAGTATGTGCCGGACTCTAAGCCCAATGATATTGATTGTGTTCGAGGTTCGATTGCTGCCGCGATCAACATGTGAAATTATTTTTGTATTTCATAATTTTTTTTTAAATAAATTAAATGTTCAAAAACATTAATAAGGGGCGGCGGCGGTTTTTAAGTTTTAGTTACGCAATATATGTAATTAGAACTTAGTTTTCTTTCGTCGGTACACAACAGCAACTGCAAAACTAATTGTACATATTTATGTATATACAATCGTGCAATAATGTATGTTGAAGTGGGACGCCAATACATACATGTGGATATGCAGACATGTATGTATGGGCGTCCCACTCGCACATTCATAATTTTACAAGGGCTTATGATCTCTGTTATTTTCTAGTATTCTAATTGCAAAAGATTGCGAGCAAAACAAAATAGGAAACATCCAATTGGAATCTTAATGAACACGCAAAGTCATAACAGACAAAATAAAAGAATTTAATTTGTTTGACTGTAACTATTCTTTTAGTTTATTAGAATAAAATAAATAAAAATAAATCCGCGCACCCGCCTCAACCGGGAGTTGAACACACGAGCTCTCTCGCAGCCGTTCGCCACTCTAACCACTCGGCCATTGCCTAATTGTTTGGTCTATCGCCAAAGCTGCATTGTGAACCAATTCTGTTACAATGCAATGCAAATAAAAAAGTTTAATAAAATGCTGTGTGTCTGACGCTAGATTTGAACTTCGGTATGCTTGCGTAAATTACACGTAGGTCTGCTTAAGTATATATGTTCAAAGTGAGTTTAATTCGTATCATATCTCACTTATTTATAGTCCGATTTAAATGAAATTTTCACATAAAGCCCGTGGCAAGGTATTTGTCATATAAGATATACAACTTTGGTTGTTGAGCTAATATTGTAGTTTTTAAATAGTTATTACTAATTTACAGAGGCGGGAAGGGGCGTGTCCAAACTTTGAGACACTGCAATATATATGTATGTTGTCACAAAATTTGATGACTCTAGCTCTTATAGTTTGTGAGATCCAGGTATTCATACAGACAAACAGACGGACAGACGGTCAGACGGACAGACGGACAGACAGACATGGCTCAATCGACTCGGCTACTGATACTGATTCAGAATATATATAGTTTATGGGGTCGGAGATGCCTCCTTCTGCCTGTTACGCACATTTCCGTTCCGACAAACACAATAGATCATGAATTTTTTTAAAATCCATGGCCTAAACATGCGTCAATATTAGTCGACTGCTTTAATGAAACACGAAAACTAATATATGAACATAGGAAAATAATCAATTCAGAAAACTGGTCTAATTTATCAAGACTATTAATCAAACTTCGATTAAACTTGATAACAGTTAAAAGGAAATTTAGTTTGAAAATATCAATTCCAACAATACTAAATACCCCTTTAACGATTGATGTGGACGAACAATCTGAATCAATAGAACCAGAAGAAATTGATTTCGAAGACACCAAGCTTGAAGAAAAATATACCGACATCGAAGAAAAAGATCTATTAAACTTAACTATTCCAGCTATATTAACATTAGCTGAACTATCAGATCAAGAACTGTCCGATAATTTTAAAACTGAAAATACAATGGCGCAAACCAATATTGATTTTCTAAATACAGCATCAAAGCTTATACCTGACTTTGATGGTAAAGCTGAAAACTTGACAAGTTTTATAGATGCTTTAAATATAATAAACTTAATTAAAGGAGAATCTGAATCTCTAGCTGTTTCGGTTCTAAAAACCAAATTAAAAGGCACAGCGAGAAATCTGATAAGCAGTGAAACTACAATAACACAGGTAATTTCAAGTCTTAGAAGAAACGTAAAGGGTGAATCAGTTGAAGTGATAACAGCAAAGCTGATGAACCTTCAACAAAAAAATAAAACTGCCAACATATGACTAAGGCTCTTGAAAGTGCATATATTAGTGATGGACTTTCACTCGATCTAGCCAATAAATATAGCACAAAACATGCTATCAAGGCTATGACCACAAATTGTTCCATAGAGAAAGTAAAGCTTATAATGCAAGCTGGTACTTTCAACACAATGAACGACGCTATCTCAAAGTTCGTTGGTATCGTAGCTGTACCGACTCAACTGGGAAGACCGACGCAGTATTGTTCTGTCGTCATAATAGAGGCAACCGTAATGGCAACTCAAATAGAGGCAGAAACAATAATGGAAATTATAACAATTATAACATTTACAACAGGAACAGAAACAATAATCGAGGTAACCGAGGAGGCGGTAACCGCGGTAATAACAACTCCAATCGAGGTAGAAGTTATAACAACACAAATAACAATAAAAACAATGTCCGAATTACACAAGGTTCTTCGGAAAACCAACAAGCACCTTTAGATACACAAAACTAGTTTATTCGATCAATCTCAATCTAAATATATATATCCAAATTTTTCAAATGTAGAAACAACCAAAAACTTGACATTCCTAATAGACACTGGAGCAGACATTTCACATTTATAAGAAAATGTCATAGAATCCACGAACGTTGATAATAATCAACAGATAAATATTCAAGGCATAGGCCAAGGAGTCAAACACTCCATAAGAATGATCAATACAGAAATTCAAACAGGAAAATTCGTAATACCACACAATTTTCAAGTTGTTAATTTTAATTTTCCAATACCATGTGATGGTATACTAGGCATTGACTTTATTAAGAGGTACTATTGCCAACTTGACTTCAAAACAAATGAAGACTGGTTTATAATTAGACCCAATAACTTAAAATATCCGATTTATGTACCAATTACATACAATGCTGGAAATAACACAATTCTTCTACCAGCAAGATCTGAAGTAGTCCGTAGACTTTCAATAAGTCCGTCTGATATTGCTATATTAATACCTAATCAAGAAATTCAACCTGGAATTTTTATAGCAAATATGGTAGCAAAAGCTAACATGGCTATTGTCCGATTACTAAATACAACAGCAAATAATCAAATGGTGAACCTAGACAAAATAGAATACGAATCATTAGAAAATTACAACGTCATTAAATTCGATAACACAGAAAGAACGGAAAATGTATTGGAAAAGAAAAAAAAAATTTTCCCACACTTTTCAAAAACACACTTAAAAAAAAATACAAACGCTACAGTCAGGAGCTGACTGTATAAGGCCATGGATTATCATAGTATACCGTAGGCAATAGGTATAGGTATGCATTTCTAGCGCGTACCAAATTTCATTACATGTGCTTCTTCTTGATTTTAATTTGTTTGACTGTAACTTTTCTTTTAGTTTATTAGAATAAAAAAAAAAATAAATAAAATAAGAAATAATTAAATAAATGAAAATTCGCACCCGCCTCAACCGGGAGTTGAACGCACGCACTCTCGCGCAGCCGTCCGCCACTCTAACCACTCGGCCATTGCGTCACTCTTTCGTCCATCGGCAAAACTGCATTGTGAACCAATTCTGTTCCCCTACAATGCAAATAAAAAGTTTAATAAAATGCTGTGTGTCTGACGCTAGATTTGAACTTCGGTATGCTTGCGTAAATTACACGTAGGTCTGCTTAAGTATATATGTTCAAAGTGAGTTTAATTCGTATCATATCTCACTTATTTATAGTCCGATTTTAATGAAATTTTCACATAACGCCCGTGGCAAGGTATTTGTCATGAAAGATATACAACTTTGGTTCTTGAGTTAATATTGTAGGTTTTAAGTAGTTATTTCTGATTTACAGAGGCGGGAAGGGGCGTGTCCAAATTTTAAAAAAAACTTTGAGACACTGCAATATATACGTATGTTGTCACAAAATTTGATGACTCTAGCTCTTATAGTTTCTGAGATCCAGGTGTTCATGCAGACAGACAGACAGACAGACAGACGGACAGACGGACAGACAGACATGGCTCAATCGACTCGGCTACTGATACTGATTCAGAATATATATAGTTTATGGGGTCGGAGATGCCTCCTTCTGCCTGTTACGCACATTTCCGTTCCGACAAACACAATAGACCATGAATTTTTTTAAAATCCATGGCCTAAAAATACAAACGCTACAGTCAGGAGCTGACTGTATAAGGCCATGGATTATCATAGTATACCGTAGGCAATAGGTATAGGTATGCACTTCTAGCGCGTACCAAATTTCATTACAGTTGTTTCTTCTTGATTTTAATTTTTTTGACTGTAACTTTTCTTTTAGTTTATTAGAATAAAAAAAAAAAAAAACAAAATAAGAAATAATTAATAAACGAAAATTCGCACCCGCCTCAACCGGGAGTTGAACGCACGCACTCTCGCGCAGCCGTCCGCCACTCTAACCACTCGGCCATTGCCTCATTTCTTCGCGCATCGGCAAAGCTGCATTGTGAGCCAATTCTGTTCCCATATAATGCAAATAAAAAGTTTAATAAAATGCTGTGTGTCTGACGCTAGATTTGAACTTCGGTATGCTTGCGTAAATTAGGTCTGCTTAATTATATACATGTATGTTCAAAGTGAGTTTAATTCGTATCATATCTCACTTATTTATAGTCCGATTTTAATGAAATTTTCACATAACGCCCGTGGCAAGGTATTTGTCATGTATGATATACAACTTTGGTTGTTGAGTTAATATTGTAGGTTTTAAGTAGTTATTTCTGATTTACAGAGGCGGGAAGGGGCGTGTCCAAATTTTAAAAAAACTTTGAGACACTGCAATATATATGTATGTTGTCACAAAATTTGATGACTCTAGCTCTTATAGTTTCTGAGATCCAGGTGTTCATACAGACAGACAGACAGACAGACAGACGGACAGACGGACAGACAGACAGACAGACAGACGGACAGACGGACAGACAGACATGGCTCAATCGACTTTTTTTAAAATCCATGGCCTAATTATGTATACAATACAGTGATGTATTCGGACTTGAAACCGAATCAATTACAACAAATAATTTTTATAAACAAAAATTGAGATTGAAAGACAATGAACCAGTTTATATAAAAAAACTACAGAAACCCTCACAGCCACAAAGAAGAAATAAAGTCCCAAGTACAAAAACTAATTGTAGACAAAATAGTAAAACCATCTGTATCAGAATACAAAAGCCCACTGCTACTTGTTCCGAAAAAAGCTCTACCGGATTCTAATAATAAAAGATGGCGATTAGTAATTGACTATCGTCAAATAAATAAAAAACTACTGTCCGATAAATTTCCGCTCCCTAGAATAGACGATATACTCGATCAATTAGGAAGAGCAAAATATTTCTCATGTCTAGACTTAATGTCTGGATTTCATCAAATAGAACTTGATGAAAATTCTAGAAATATAACGTCATTTTCAACGAGCAACGGCTCATATCGCTTCACGCGACTGCCATACGGCTTAAAAATAGCGCCCAATTCATTCCAACGAATGATGACTATAGCATTCTTTGGCTTAGAACCTTTGCAAGCTTTCCTATACATGGACGACTTGGTTGTAATTGGTTGTTCCGAAAAACATATGGTTAAAAAATTTAACAAACGTTTTTGATATATGTAGGAAGTATAATCTGAAATTACACCCAGAAAAATGTTCGTTCTTCATGCATGAAGTAACCTTTTTAGGCCATAAATGCACTGATAAAGGAATCTTGCCTTATGACAAGAAATATGACGTCATCCAAAAGTATCCAATTCCCACAGATGCAGATAGCGCTAGAAGATTTGTTGCATTCTGCAATTACTATTGACGTTTTATAAAAAAACTTCGCCGACTATTCACGGCACATAACGAGTTTATGTAAAAAGAATGTTCCCTTTGAATGGACAGAAGAATGCCAGAATGCATTCGATTATTTGAAGCAAGCGTTAATGAATCCAACCTTGCTACAATATCCTGAATTTAGCAAAGAATTTTGCATAATAACAGATGCAAGTAAGCAATGGACTCCAACTTCCAGTTGCATACGCATCTAGGTCATTCACAAAGGGTGAAAGTAATAAGAGCACAACAGAACAAGAGTTAGCAGCGATACACTGGGCAATAGTACATTTTCGACCATATATCTATGGCAAACACTTCCTAGTAAAAACCGATCACAGACCACTCACATATCTTTTTCGATGGTTAACCCAAGTTCAAAAATGGTAACGCATGAGGTTGGAATTAGAAGAATATAATTTCACTGTAGAGTATCTAAAGGGAAAAGAAAATTTTGTGGCAGATGCACTGTCAATATAAATGAGCTGAAAGACATGTCAGCAAACGTACTAAAAGTCACTACATGACAACAAAGTAAACAGAAAAATTTCTGCGCAGAAACAAATATAAATCAACAAGAAGAAACTCTTGTTGACGCTTCTAAGCCCAGAACCCCCAGTATATACGATATCTACTCTCTTCTTCGTATGTAGACATCTTAGACATGAACATGCGTTGGCAATGTTTTTATCAGTTGCCAACGACAACATAATAATTGATCGCAGACCTCCTGGCGATGCCGATTCGCTTAACATAACTTGCCTCAACCCCTTTAGACTTTTTTACTTCTGGAGCACCAGGAACAAGAAATTAATACATTTTTGAACGTAAGCCTATGAATTCACTCGTAGGCTTCCCATTCAACTCATCTTTAAAAAATACAAACGCTACAGTCAGTAGCTGACTGTATAAGGACATGGATTATCAAAGTATACCGTAGGCAATAGGTGCAATGTAACATATGCATTTCTAGCGCGTACCAAATTTCATTACATGTGCTTCTTTTTAATTTTGTTGGCGGTTTTGTCTAATTTTTCGCCATTTTCGCCATTTTCGACGGCTGAGAGAGATGTTCAGTGGCTGAGTGGAGTATGTCCCGGACTCTAAGGCCAATGATATTGAGTGTGTTCGAGGTTCGATTGCTGCCGCGATCAACATGTGCAATTCTTTTTGTATTTCATAATTTTTTTTTAAATAAATTAAAAACTCAAAAACATTAATAAGGGGCGGCGGCGGTAGGCGATTTTTAAGTTTTAGTTACGCAATATATGTAATTAGAACTTAGTTTTCTTGCGTCTATATATATATATAGTTTATGGGGTCGGAGATGCCTCCTTCTGCCTGTTACGCACATTTCCGTTCCGACAAACACAATAGACCATGAATTTTTTTAAAATCCATGGCCTAAATATACGGAAGTAGAGTTTTCGTTAGAGTTCCAGAAGTACGTAGACAGAGCAAATGGGATAACAAATCGGAATTAGGAGTTTTAGTTGGATATAATACAAACGGATATAGGGTTTTAGTAAACAATAGAGTAATGAACGCAAGACAATTTTCAAGAAAACTAAGTTCTAATTACATATATTGCGTAACTAAAACTTAAAAATCGCCTACCGCCGCCGCCCCTTATTAATGTTTTTGAGTTTTTAATTTATTTAAAAAAAATTATGAAATACAAAAGAATTGCACATGTTGATCGCGGCAGCAATCGAACCTCGAACACACTCAATATCATTGGCCTTAGAGTCCGGGACATACTCCACTCAGCCACTGAACATCTCTCTAGCCGTCGAAAATGGCGAAACATTAGACAAAACCTCCAAAAAAATCAAAAGAAGCACATGTAATGAAATTTGGTACGCGCTAGAAAGGCATATGTTACATTGCACCTATTGCCTACGGAATACTTTGATAATCCATGGCCTTATACAGTCAGCTACTGACTGTAGCGTTTGTATTTTTTTTTTTCGTTAGGTCTAGAAATTACTATTTTTTGATTAGCTATCGTTGTGAAGAAATACTGTTATACCCAATTTCAGAATATTGATGTCAGAGCATTTATTGCCTACCAATACTGATTGCTAGTTTGACATATTTTCTTTCGCTTCTAATTAAATAAGTGTGGACCCTAGTACCATAACATTTGATTGGATTATTTAGTTAATTAGCTTTCGTTAGAAGTTTAGTTTAGTTGTTGTCATGGAACTCATGATCATTCTGCTTTTGCATACACTTGCCGAATAGCTTTACTAGATAGACAGCGCAAATCAAGAAATTAAAACCTTTCGTTAAGTTCAATAGCCCTATATAATAAACACCTGCATTTTACAAATTTTCATTTGCCAGTATATGTCCTTCAGGAAACCTTTTGTTATGAAAATGCCTGTTACAAACAGACCTCGGAACACGCCAACTCCTTTGGCCAGCCATCTCATCATCAGATGAAATATAAATGCGAGAGAGAACACCTATATATATATAACTCTTAAGCGACATACACTGGTCGGATAAACCATGCATATAACTTAAAGGCAAGATATATGCTCTATGCGGTAAGAATGGTATATCTGGATACAAGTGTACAAGATGGTTTTGCAAATAACATCAGGTATTTACAGTCAGGGGGTCCCTTGGTACTGCTAGCTGAAGTCGGGTGGGGTAAAGTAAAAACCGATAACGAAATGCCCTAGACGAATACCGCATTATGTACATAAAACTTTAATTTTATTTAGTCCCTGTGCCGAATTAGGATGGAAAAAAAACTTCTGTTATATTGCATAAAAGAAACACGGTTGTGAATAATTGTTGACGATCATAGAAACTCCGTAATATTATCGAGACTGCTAGATGTTTTCACAGCTTGTTCTATACCCGCCCTACCTTGATTCCATAAGATGTTGTTAAAGGAATCCCAAGTTGTTGTTTTATCTCGTCATGTCGTTACACTTTTTCGCCTCAAGGAAAAATTCAGTTGGATTATTTACACATTATAATTTTCAAATTTTATTAAAAAAAATTTTAAAAGAATAAAGAATAAACATATTCTATGTTTAAGTTTACGCTCACAAATGAGTAGGAATAAACAGTTAGAATACTTAAGTTTTCATGTTGGATGATGTCTTGATTTGTGTTGGAAAGTATTCCCTGAATGTCGAATCATTAGCCTAATTTTTTTTATTTATTTTTATTTATACTAACTCATCATTTGTTTTAATTCATTTGTTTAATTTCAGAAGTTTAAATTCGTGTTTTGTCTTACTGTTACTTAACGTGAAATATTCAAATTTAATAAAGAATATTATGTTTTCTTCTTTGTATAGATATATAGTTTAATTCTTTGTTTTGCTCTTCTTTGCTAAAATGTTTACTTATATATAAATGGTTTTTGTTTTATATTATAATAGTAAAGGTCTCATCTTAAAGTGTAGATGTCAATTAAATATATTTAATCCAAATCAAAAGAACTACTATAAAGGTATATATACCAGTGCATATTCTTAATATTCATTTCGATTTGCAAAAAATATTTACCAATGATTTATATATATTTATATATGTGCATGAATATATTTTATAAATGCAGGTGTATGCTTATATGTACAAAAGAGTTTTCAACTTACCCCCAATCCATCCTTTGGGCCCAGATGATGTGGAGTTGTATGTTGCTTTAATGCTATTTAAATGTTATTAGATTTCATACACACGCATATTGCAAAATATATATATGGTCTGCACCCACATAAGTAAAGTTCGAAAAGCTAACCTAATAATATCAAGCAAATTCAGAATAAGAGCTTATTTACACACCTTTTATTTGTTTTTTTTTTAATTTCAAGTCAGAAGCGTATTCATTGAATTAAACCAACGAAAAAGAAAAGAAATTCTTTAGAAAGATTTAACACAAGCATAATTTAACTAATTATTTAAATAATTATTACAAATCATCATTAGCATTCACTTAGATATTTTTGGCAGGAATATTTAAAGTATTTTTGGCATTTTAAAATGGCATTTGCTTTAAGCAAGAAATATACTCTCGAATTAGATTATATATACATTCCTCGTAATTTGTTTATCTGAAAAATATTTTTGATTTAGTTTCACTTGTTGTGCAATAATTTTTGTAATTCTTTTAGTGCAATATAGGTTTTAGATTTTAGCAATATTTTTATAGAAAATGTAGCACCGCAACTGGGAGGAGCGACGCAGTATTGTTCTGTCGTCATAATAGAGGCAACCGTAATGGCAACTCAAATAGAGGCAGAAACAATAATGGAAATTATAACAATTATAACAATTATAACAGGAACAGAAACAATAACCGAGGTAACCGAGGAGGCGGTAACCGCGGTAATAACAACTCCAATCGAGGTAGAAGTTATAACAACACAAATAACAATAAAAACAATGTCCGAATTACACAAGGTTCTTCGGAAAACCAACAAGCACCTTTAGATACACAAAACTAGTTTATTCGATCAATCTCAATCTAAATATATATGCAAATTTTTCAAATGTAGAAAGAAACAAAAAACTTGACATTCCTAATAGACTCTGTAGCAGACATTTCACTTTAAAAAGAAAATGTCATAGAATCCACGAACGTTAATAATAATCAACAGATAAATATTCAAGGCATACGCCAAGGAGTCGAACACACCATAGGATTGATCAATACAGAAATTCAAACAGGAAAATTCGTAATTCCACACAATTTTCAAGTTGTAAATTTTAAATTTCCAATATCATATGATGGTATAGTATACTAGGCATTGACTTTATTAAGAAGTACAATTGCCTACTTGACTTCAAACCAAATGAAGAATTTCAATAAGTCCATCTGATATTGATATATTAATACCTAATCAAGAAATTCAACCTGGTATTTTTATAGCAAATATGGTAGCAAAAGCTAACATGGCTACTGTCCGTCGGTATGCTTGCGTAAATTACACGTAGGTCTGCTTAAGTATATATGTTCAAAGTGAGTTTAATTGATATCATCTCACTTATTTATAGTCCGATTTAAATGAAATTTTCACATAACGCCCGTGGCAAGGTGTTTGTCATATAAGATATACAACTTTGGTTGTTGAGCTAATATTGTAGTTTTTAAATAGTTATTACTAATTTACAGAGGCGGGAAGGGGCGTGTCCAAATTTTAAAAAAACTTTGAGACACTGCAATATATATGTATGTTGTCACAAAATTTGATGACTCTAGCTCTTATAGTTTCTGAGATCCAGGTGTTCATACAGACAGATAGACGGACAGACGGTCAGACGGACAGACGGACAGACAGACATGGCTCAATCCACTCGGCTACTGATACTGATTCAGAATATATATAGTTTATGGGGTCGGAGATGCCTCCTTCTGCCTGTTACGCACATTTCCGTTCCGACAAACACAATAGACCATGAATTTTTTTAAAATCCATGGCCTAACCATGAATTTTTTTAAAATCCATGCCCTAAAAACTACAGAAACTTTCACAACCACATGGAAGAAAGAAAGTCCCAAGTAAAAAAACTAATTGTAGACAAAATAGTAGAACCATCTGTATCAGAATACAACAGCCCACTGCCAGTTGTTCCGAAAAAAGCTCTACAGGATTCTAATAATAAAAGATGGTGATTAGTAATTGACTATCGTCAAATACTACTACTACTGTCCGATAAATTTCCGCTCCCTAGAATAGACGATATACTCGATCAATTAGGAAGAGCAAAATATTTCTCATGTCTAGACTTAATGTCTGGCTTTCATCAAATAGAACTTGATGAAAATTCTATAAATATAACGTCATTTTCAACGAGCAACGGCTCATATCGCTTCACGCGACTGCCATACGGCTTAAAAATAGCGCCCAATTCGAATGAACGCCCAACGAATGATGACTATAGCATTCTCTGTCTTAGAACTTTCGCAAGCTTTCCTATACATGGACGACTTGGTTGTAATTGGTTGCTCCGAAAAACATATGGTTAAAACTTTAACAAACGTTTTTGACATATGTATGTAGGAAGTTCTTCATGCATGAAGTAACCTTCTTAGGCCATAAATGCACTGATAAAGCAATCTTGCCTGATGACAAGACGTTGCCTGACGTCATCCAAAAGTTTCCAATTCCCACAGATGCAGATAGCGCTAGAAGATTTGTTGCATTCTGCAATTACTATCGACGTTTTATAAAAAACTTCGCCGACTATTCACGGCACACAACGAGTTTATGTAAAAAGAATGTTCCTTTTGAATGGACAGAAGAATGCCAGAACGCATTCGATTATTTGAAGCAAGAGTTAATGAATCCAACCTTGCTACAATATCCTGACTTTAGCAAAGAATTTTGCAAAATAACAGATGCAAGTAAGCAAGCATGCGGAGCAGTTTTAACTCAAAGCCATAATAGACTCCAATTTCCAGTTGCATACGCATCTAGATCATTCACAAAGGGTGAAAGTAATAAGAGCACAACAGAACAAGAGTTAGCAGCGATACACTAGGCAATAGTACATTTTCGACCATATATGTATCTATGGCAAATACTTCCTAGTAAAAACAGATCACTGACCACTCGATGGATTTTTTCGATGATCGTTAACCCAAATTCAAAATTGACACGCATGTGGTTGGAATTAGAAGAATATGATTTCACTGTAGAGTATCTAAAGGGAAAAGACAATTTTGTGGCAGATGCACTGTCACGTATTACTATAAATGAGCTGAAGGATATGTCAGCAAATGTCTTAAAAGTCACTACAAGACAACAAAATAAACAGAAAAATTTCTGCGCAGAAACAAATATAAATCAACGAGAAAAAACTCTTGTTAACGCTTCTAAGCCCAACGTATACGAAGTCATTAACAATGACGAAAAGTAGTGACCTTGCGAATAACTGAATCAAAATGTTTATTTAAACGTGGAAATAAAGTTATAGCAAGAATTGATGTTAGTGATCTGAACACCAATGGAATTCTAGACTTAGGTCAGTTCTTCCACACAAGCCGGTAAACACGAGATCAGCCAACTCAAAATGGCACTGAGCGAAAAGATATTTGAAACAATTTCAATAGACTCTTTTAAAAAATTGGCAATAAATTATTAAAACTGTTGGAATAAATGTGTATGTCTTGATATGTAATGTTAATTAGCATAAGAGTAAATCAGCTGTTCTGTAAATGCATTATATAGTGTTGATTAACATAATGAAGTCAATTGTCCACTTGCTCATAAAATGTAAAGAAGAAAGGAAGTGCACGCAGCACAAGCTCATTAAGTTAAATAAAATAATATATTATAAATAAACAAATCCAGTTTATTATCAACATGGTAGCAGAGCAAGGTTAATCAAATAAATCCAAGGTTAATGAAATGAATCCAAAGTCAATACTAAATCCAAGTTTGACAAAAATTGTGAAAGTGGAAACGTGAAAGATAAAGCGCAATAAGGAAAAAAGTTTGAAAGACATAGAAAACAATATTAAAAGTGCGAAATATTAAAAAATACTAATACGATAACAAAACTTTTGATAAATATTAAATTAATAAAGTGAAAATCATTAAAAACATAAACTATAAAGTTCGATGGCAACAGATTAAAAATTTGGCAAAAAGGTTCACGTGCACGCTTTGATAAATTACATGGAAATAGAAAAGTGTGACCCATCAATATGAAAATGAGCAAAAAATGCATGAAGTAGAAAGAGATATAAAAGTAGAGTACAAACATATTAAAAGTGAAACGGAAAAAATAAGTGCACACGCGAAAATCGAAGACATTGCTATGCCCATATTCGATGGAGTAAATTTTGCAAGTTGGAAATTCAGACTAATGACAATACTAGAATACAAAGAGTGCAAAGAACCAGCAGTGCGAATTAGAACAACGGAAGACAGTGAAACAACATGGAAGAAAACAGATTTAAAAGCAAAAACAATTTTTAATAAGTACAATATCAGATAAACAGTTGGAATATGTGAGTGAGTGCGAAACGACATTAGAAATTATGAACAAATTGAACGAAATGTATTTGACAAAGTCAACAGCCCTGCAAATATTGTGCAGAGGGAAAATAGAAGAAATAAAACTAAAAGACTATGAAACAGTGGAAGAATTCTTTATTGAATTCGAGAAAGCAGTGAATAAATTTAAAAACGCTGGAGGTACCATAGACGAAAATGAAAAAAATGCTGTATTTGTTAAAAGCGTTACCAACAAGCTACAGTTATATTGGAGACTTCTTGGATGTGATTCCAGAAACACAACGCACAGTGGAATATGTAAAATCAAAAGTAAAAGAAAAAAGCTTGAACAGAGGTCCAGTGGAGAGGCGAAATAACGTAAGCACATTTAACACCAAAACTAAAAAAGACTGCTATTTGTGTGGCAAAACAGGACATATTCAAAAGGACTGCTGGCATGCTGAGCAAAATGCGAGAGGCGATAACAGACAACAACAACAAGACAACAGGCGATATCAGAACACGATCAATCAAAGAGGCGGTCGAGGCAGAGGTCAACATCATGGAAATGGTCGCGGACGTGGAACTGGACGTGGAGATCACTCAGGAGACGGGAACCAAGGTAGACAGCAAGAAAACAGCGACGGCGTACAGTCATGGACAACAAGAATGATAAAAAGGCGAAAAAAATAATAAAATGTAATAACAGCGAAAATAGCAACGAATCCGAAATAAGTTGGTTATTAGATAGTGGATGCACTGATCACATTATAAACGATAGTAGATTATTTAAAAACTGTGTAAATTTGAAAAATCCGATTGTTGTTAAAGTAGCCGATGGAAAACAATTGCAAGCGACTAAGATTGGAAATGTAGAAATATATTTTAGAACATACAAAAATGAAAACTTGATCGATATAAAAAATGTATGCTATGTAAAAAGGGATAAAACAAAATTTGTTAAGCATATCAAGAATAACTGAAAATAAATGTACAGTCGTAGCCAGAAATAATGATACAAAAATCTATAATGAAAAAAAGAGAATTGTTGTCAGTTGCAAACAAAATTGATAGTTTATATAATATAAAAAGTTTCATGCCAAACAATAAAACAAATGAAATATATACAAATGTAACTAAATTAACTGAAAAGGAAAAATGGCACAGGGCACTAGGCCACGTAAATTTTCAATATTTGAATAGACTCATAAAGAATAAAATGTTAGATGGTCTACCCGATAAAATCGAGAATACAGAAATGGAATGTGCGAATTGTATACAAAGTAAAATGTCAAACGAACCATTCGAGAATAACAGAAAGAAAACTAAAGAAACATTAGAGTTGATACATACAGACTTAAACGGACCACACAGCACAACAGGTTATTGTGGGGGAAAAATATTTTTTGACATTTGTTGACGACTTTAGTAAATGCGCGAGAATATATTGTATTAAAAATAAATCTGAAACGGCGAGCTGCTTAATAGAATATGTTAATTATGTTGAAAATCAGTTCAGTAAAAAAGTAAAACAAATTCAATGCGATAACGGTAAAGAATATTTGAATAGAGAAATATTAAACTTTGTAAAATGTAAGGGAATTCAGTTAACTACATGTCCACCGTATGTACATGAATTAAACGGCGTAGCAGAAAGATATAATAGATCGGCAATGGACATTGGTAGGTGCTTAATGAGAGAGGCAAACATGCATAGGCGATATTGGCCAGAAGTTATGAATACAGTAGCATATTTAAAAAATCGAACAATCGCAAACATTGAATTAAATAAAAGCCCATACGAAATATTTTTTTGGTATAAAACCGAACGTAGAAAATTTAAAAATATACGGAAGTAGAGTTTTCGTTAGAGTTCCAGAAGTAGGTAGACAGAGCAAATGGGATAACAAATCGGAATTAGGAGTTTTAGTTGGATATAATACAAACGGATATAGGGTTTTAGTAAACAATAGAGTAATAAACGCAAGACATGTTCAAATTGTGGAAGAAAAAACAAAACTAATTTGCCTAGAGAAAAACGAACAGAATGATAATGAAAGTGAAATAAATGAAAATGAAGTAGATGATGAAGACAACGCTAAGACAGACGAACCAAATAACATCGACGAAGTTAATTCCAAAGACAGCGATGAAAGCGAGAGTGAGGAGAACAAAGAACAATTAACAGTACAGAGAACATCATATAGAAAGAAAAAAACCAGTAAATCTATACGGTAATCCAGTAACAAATTTTATTTATATTAATTATATAAATGCAACTGTACCGAACACTTTCGAAGAAGCGATGAAAAGCAACGAAAATCAAGAATGGCTCAGAGCAATGAACACAGAAATGCAATGCTTAAATAAAAAATAATACGTGGCAAATTGTAGAAAAGCCGAACAACAAAAAAGATTATAGATGTTAAATGGGTGTACAAAAGAAAAGTGATGGGACATACAAAAGCCAGACTAGTAGTAAGAGGTTTCCAACAAAGAGAACGACTAGAAAATGTATATTCACCAGTAGGAAAAATGCAAACATTAAAAGATATTACTTTCATATTGTTGTAAAAATGGTCTGTTTATAAACAGATGGATGTCGAAACAGCCTTTCTAAATGGCTATGTAAAATCAGAAGTTTATGTAAATGAACCAAAAGGTTACGAATCAGGCGAAAACAAAGTTTATAAATTAATTAAGGCATTATACGGATTGAGAGAGAGCCCTAGAGCATGGTACGAATGTTTCCATAAATATCTCGAAAAATTAAATTTTATAAGAAGCAACTACGATTATTGTTTATATGTAAATAGAAAAGATAAAGATGAAATATATATTTTAGTATTTGTAGATGACATATTGATATGCAGTAAGAACAAAACAAAAATAAGCGAAATTAAAGACAGTTTAATGAATAAATTTACAATGAAAGATTTAGGAAAAATCGGCAGCTATATTGGAATAGATATTAATTATAGTACTGAGAGTAAGAAAATGACTTTAAATCAAAAAAGATATATTGAATCATTAGCAATTAAGTATAATCTCGAAAATGCTAAGCTATATGAAACTCCAATGGAAACAAACTTAAAACTAGATCAATCAACTGAATGTGATGAGAAAATTAAATACAGAAACTTAATAGGTGAATTATTATATATTAGCGCAGGTACAAGACCAGATATATCATATTCCGTAAATTACTTAAGCAGATATCAAAGTTGTTATAATTCAACACACTATAAATACGCGATAAGAGTATTAAAATATTTATATAAAACAAGAGATCCGAATTTAACGTTTGATAATGGAAATAATAAAATACTAGATTGTATGGTAGACTCAGATTATGCAGGAGATAATATTGATAGAAAATCGACAACGGGATTTATAATAAGAAGCAGTCACCGAAATATAATTTGTAAAAAACATGTTATAGATATTTAATATTAATAATGAAAAAAGCGATAAATATATATGAAGATAATTCAGGCGCAGTAGCGATAGCTAAATTTGGTAACTTTACAAAAAATTCGAAGCACATTGAAGTGCAGTATCATTATGTTAATGAAAATTACGAAAAGGGTATTATAGACATTGTAAAGATAGAATCGAGATTTAATATAGCAGACATGTTAACCAAAGCGTTAGACAAACAAAAATTTATAAGGAATAGAGATGCTGTTAAGTTAAAGTAATGAATGATAAAATCAAGACAACAAATTTAAGAGGCGTGTTGGAATAAATGTGTATGTCTTGATATGTAATGTTAATTAGCATAAGAGTAAATCAGCTGTTCTGTAAATGCATTATATAGTGTTGATTAACATAATGAAGTCAATTGTCCACTTGCTCATAAAATGTAAAGAAGAAAGGAAGTGCACGCAGCACAAGCTCATTAAGTTAAATAAAATAATATATTATAAATAAACAAATCCAGTTTATTATCAACAAAAACTATTAAGAGTAGCGCTACTCAAGCCGTCGACCCAAATATATGATCAAAAAACATCAAGAAGCGATACTGTTTACATACCATGACGATCCAATTCAAGCAGGTCATACAGGCATAACAAAAACGCTAGCGAAAATTAAAAGACATTATTATTTACATACGTAAATGTCATAAATGACAAATGTCGAAAACAACGACACATACAATGACCCCAATGACTAAAACAGAAACCCCAACAAATGCTTTCGATATAGGGACACCGTTGGTCCACTACCGAAATCAGAATATGGCAATGAATACATCGTCACACTAATATGTGATTTAACAAAACATCTAGCAGCCATACCAGTAGCAAACAAGAGCGCAAATACTGTCGCGAAAGCTATGTTCGAAAATTGTATACTAAAGTACTGTCCAATGAAGACTTTCATTTCGGACATGGGTACCGAGTATAAAAACAAGGTAATTTTAGATATGTGTAAATATATGAAGATTGAAAATCTTACATCCACCGCATATCATCACCAGACTTTAGGGACAATAGAACGAAGTCATAGAACATTCAATGAATACACTCTTTCATACATTTCTGCAGACAAAACTGATTGGGACGTTTGGATACAATATTTTACCTATTGTTTCAATACAACACCATCAGTCATGCATGAATACTGTCCATATGAACTAGTCTTTGGTAGATTACCAAGACAGTTCGTAGATTTTAATAAAATAAATAGAGTAGAACCACTATGTAATGTAGAAGATTACTCTAAGAAAATAAAATTTAGATTAGAAATAGCATATAACAAAGCTAGACTTATGTTAGAAAAAGCTAAGTGTTATAGGAAACAAAATTACGATAAGAAAACTTCAGATTTTGAATTAAAAATAGGAGATAAAGTTACACTAAGAAACGAAGTGGATCATAAGTTAAATCCAGTATATTTAGGTCCTTATACGGTAGAAACCATAGAAGACAATTAGAGATAAAAAAGCAGAAGAAACAAAAAGTACATAAGGATAGGTTAAAAATATATAATCAATGAAACGTTTCATTTAAGAAAAGGTCTGATCAACCCAAAAAAAAAAAAACCAAAAAAAAATATTCTTCTAAGAAAGTTAAACATAATACAAATCATAACGTAATTCAATATCCAAAAAAAAATAAATAAAAAAAAAATTTTTTTTTGTCATTACACACAAATGGTTTGAGACAAAACCATTGCTAATAACTAAGTATATAATAAGAAACAAATGAATATCATTTCAAAAAAAATATATATACTTTGTAACACAATATATTCACACTAAGACTAAATGACTACATGTATTACGTCATTTCTTTAAAAGGGAGGTGTAGCATATCTACCCTACCAATACAGTAAATGATTGGGTATAACTTAGCGTCACTACATTGTGATCCTTTGTCATAATAAATATAAATATAGAAAGACCCGAAAGACCAACAATTACATAAGCATTCCAGCGCCCAAGTAATATGATCCAACGCTTATACATAAGCCGATTGCGGAGCGTGAGAATGCTGAGCATGCACTTTGCAGCTCAAGTGGTCAAGCTATACATAATATATGCATGCCTTCTGCTTACATATGTATATGTATATATTTAATTAAGAATACATAGATATAAGCATTGTATGTGCGGGTTAGCTGAACCCAACATCAGCACACACAAAACATTAAAATAAAATTACTCGAACAGAGCAGAAGTTCTGAATAAAACAATTCCCTATTTAAAGTTATTACATGGCGACCGTGACTCGGTCTCGAGTCCTGCTGTCCCGGTGATTGTGTTGTGTTATATAAATGTGTGGCATGTGCAAGTTGTGTAAAAATTATGAACGCCAACATATATGGCTTACTTGTTCTACTGTTGGACGATTTTAATGCGAAATTAATACACAACGACAAATGTTCTATTTTAAGAAAACAAACAAAACAAAAAAACGTAAAGTATACAAAGTATATGTCTAATGCGCAGCCCATAGTACAAAGGGACCTGCCAACGCTGGAAGAAGCGCTCCAGCAGAACCCCGCCAGTGGACCACGCCCACTCACAATAGCTGAGTACCGGGCACGACAGGAAAGGCAGGAGGTGAAAAAGCACAAACGCTCTGGAAGAAGAGTTAAACTGCTTCAGCAACGCCGAATGGTCAAGGAGATGACCCAGTTGGGAAAAGAGGAGACGGCAACGCTACATAAAGCGTCTTGAAAAAATTGAAAACGAGCTTCGCCAAAGTACGAAGAAACGCAAACGGGCTACTTAAATGCAAATGCCCCAATTTGCCTCACTATTAAGATATAAACCCAAGTCGAGGCGGGAAACCGCTGCTTGGAAACTACTAACAAAACAGGAGCTGACTGTATAAGTCCATGGATTATCAAAGTATACCGTAGGCAATAGGTGCAATGTAACATATGCATTTCTAGCGCGTACCAAATTTCATTACATGTGCTTCTTTTTGATTTTTTTTGGCGGTTTTGTCTAATGTCTCACCATTTACGACGGATGCGAGAGATGTTCAGTGGCTGAGTGGAGTATGTGCCGGGCTCTAAGCCCAATGATATTGATTGTGTTCGAGGTTCGATTGCTGCCGCGATCAACATGTGAAATTATTTTTGTATTTCATAATTTTTTTTTAAATAAATTAAATGTTCAAAAACATTAATATGGGGCGGCGGCGGTTTTTAAGTTTTAGTTACGCAATATATGTAATTAGAACTTAGTTTTCTTTCGTCGGTACACAACAGCAACTGCAAAACTAATTGTACATATTTATGTATATACAATCGTGCAATAATGTATGTTGAAGTGGGACGCCAATACATACATGTGGATATGCAGACATGTATGTATGGGCGTCCCACTCGCACATTCATAATTTTACAAGGGCTTATGATCTCTGTTATTTTCTAGTATTCTAATTGCAAAAGATTGAGAGCAAAACAAAATAGGAAACATCCAATTGGAATCTTAATGAACACGCAAAGTCATAACAGACAAAATAAAAGAATTTAATTTGTTTGACTAACTATTCTTTTAGTTTATTAGAATAAAATAAATAAAAATAAGTCCGCGCACCCGCCTCAACCGGGAGTTGAACACACGCGCTCTCTCGCAGCCGTTCGCCACTCTAACCACTCGGCCATTGCCTAACTGCTTGGTCTATCGCCAAAGCTGCATTGTGAACCAATTCTGTTACAATGAAATGCAAATAAAAAGTTTAATAAAATGCTGTGTGTCTGACGCTAGATTTGAACTTCGGTATGCTTGCGTAAATTACACGTAGGTCTGCTTAAGTATATATGATTAAAGTGAGTTTAATTCGTATCATATCTCACTTATTTATAGTCCGATTTAAATGAAATGTGGCAAGGTATTTGTCATATAAGATATACAACTTTGGTTGTTGAGCTAATATTGTAGTTTTTAAATAGTTATTACTGATTTACAGAGGAGGGAAGGGGCGTGTCCAAATTTTAAAAAAACTTTGAGACACTGCAATATATATGTATGTTGTCACAAAATTTGATGACTCTAGCTCTTATAGTTTCTGAGATCTAGGTGTTCATACAGAAAGACAGACGGACAGACGGTCAGACGGACAGACAGACATGGCTCAATCGACTCGGCTACTGATACTGATTCAGAATATATATAGTTTATGGGGTCGGAGATGCCTCCTTCTGCCTGTTACGCACATTTCCGTTCCGACAAACACAATAGACCATGCATTTTTTTTAAAATCCATGGCCTAAAAAGAGAGCACAAACAACATTGAAATAAATAATACCATATTTAGCTTGTTACTTTATGAAAATGAAATAAATTGATTATAGTGAATTACAAAAATACAAACGCTACAGTCAGGAGCTGACTATATAAGGCCATGGATTATCATAGTATACCGTAGGCAATAGCGCGTATCAAAATTCATTATATGTGCTTCTTCTTGATTTTAATTTGTTTGACTGTAACTTTTCTTTTAGTTTATTAGAATAAAAAAAAAAAAAATAAATAAAATAAAAAATAATTAATAAACGAAATTCCGCACCCACCTCAACCGGGAGTTGAACACACGCACTCTCTCGCAGCTGTCCGCCACTCTAACCATTCGGCCATTGCTCGATAGTCCGATTTTAATGAATTTTTCACATAACGCCCGTGGCAAGGTATTTGTCATGTAAGATATACAACTTTGGTTGTTAAGTTAATATTCTAGGTTTTAAATAGTTATTTCTGATTTACAGAGGCGGGAAGGGGCGTGTCCAAATTTTAAATAAACTTTGAGACACTGCAATATATACGTATGTTGCCACAAAATTTGATGACTCTAGCTCTTATAGTTTCTGAGATCAAGGTGTTCATACAGATAGAGAGTCAGACAGACAGACGGACAGACAGACATGGTCAGTCGACTCGGCTACTGATACTGATTCAGAATATACATAGTTTATGGGGTCGTAGTAGATGCCTTCTTCTGCCTGTTACGCACATTTCCGTTCCAACAAACACAATAGACCATGAATTTTTTTAAAAATTATGGCCTAAAAAAACTGATAGGCTTTTATTAACAAATATGGTTGGAGAATTTTTTTTTCTCTCTATTGATTAATGTCCAGTTAAACTAATTCATTGTTTTTGTTCTTTGTTTTCATTTTTTGCATGATATTTAATTTTGTTAAATTTTCATTTTTATAATGTGGATGTATGTGTATGGCGTGTAATTTTGTGGATCACTTTTGTTTTTACATATGTTGCATTTTTATATAAATTTTAATTTTTTTATAGTTGCACTTTTCTTGATATTAGATGTATGTGTTGATGTGTATGTGTTGATGTACATGTGTTGATGAACATGTGTCGATGTATATAGATGTTGATAATAACACAGCACCCACCCCACAATCGCTTGCGTCGCAATGTACGAAGAATTTTTTAGAGAAATCCGGGTTTTGAAGGACCGGTGCCGATGTGATTACATTCTTCAAATTTTGGAAAGCAGTCTCCACTGCGGTTGTCCATAAAAATTTCTTTTTAGTTGATAGGACTTCAGTAATCGGGAAGACTAGTTCAGAGAAGTTGCTGATGAATCTCCGATACCATCCAACCAGGCCTAAAAAGCTTCTCACTTGTTTGATCATCTTACGGGATAGCCATGTTTTTATAGCCTCAACTTTCTTAGGATCAGTCGCGATTCCACATTTCCTATAATGTGTCCCAAGTGTTGCCGGATAAGTGATGGAGGCTGTTAATTTCGAGTTAATTATCCCAGTCTAGTGAGCTGGTTAGTTTGGCAAAAGCCAGGAGTTTTTGGGGTTCCAGGCCCGCCGCTTCTTCCAGTGATGCAAGCAGGGGGCTTCCAAGGCATTTCGCTCTCGAGGTCATGAGTGCGGGGCAGTCGCAGATGAGGTGCTCCAGAGTTTCTTTTACTTCTGGTACCTTGCACTTCCTGCATTCTTCATTGTCGGTAATGCCCAACTTCTTAGCGTGCGTTGCGGTCAGGCAGTGACCCGTGAGTATACCCGTCATTATTCTACAGTCTCTCCTCGGGAGCTGAATGACATATTGGGTCAATTTCGAATTCGCATGGTTGCACATAGTGCGTGTTGTCTTACAGTTTGTTGTACTGTGTCACCTTCTTTCTGCTATTGCTGCAGCGCTTTCTTCTAAGCTGTGGCTTATCAATCGTAGCGGTATCTTCAGGTCTTCAACTGTCAGTTGTCTAGATTCAGCACCCTCCTTCGGTAGCCTGTCTGCCATCTTGTTTCCGTCGATGCCCTGGTAGCTAGGAACCCAAAAGATGCGCAAAAGATGCGGCTGCTTAATGCATCTAATGCTTTCCTGCTTGCCAGTACACTTTCGGAGCTGATGGCATAGGACTGCATGGATTTGATAGCCGCCTGACTGTCGACAAAGATGTTAACCCGATTCTTGTTGAGCGTTGTCGCAAGTTCTGCAGCCTTCTTTATAGCGAGGACCTCCGCTTGGAAGATGCTACAGTAGTCTGGCAACTTATACGACACTTGAATGAGCGGATCTGCACAGTAGACAGCGGCGTCTACGCCGGTTTCCATTTTGGATCCGTCCGTAAACATCTTTGTTGCGTTTTCGTCCATGCCGATTTTTCAATCTTCATGTCCCATTAGAGTGGGCGTTCTGGAGAAGTTGTTTATTGGGGTCACATAGTCCGTGCTATTGAGTGACTCTCCACATACTTCGCTCTGCCCGTAATTTGCGAGGACCATATTTCCTGTAGCACAGAGACGTTGTGCGGTCTTTTTGTGCTATTAGTTTGGCCTGTATGTCAATGGGGGAGAACTCCAAGTATCACCTGCTGTCTAATACTATTCCTAGATACTTTACACTCTTTTTTTGGCTCGAGCATGGCCCCGTTTATAGACGGCGGAGTCCATTGCGGTATCTTGTATCTCTTGGTAAAGAGAATTAGATCCGTCTTGTCCGCATTGATACTGAGTCCGACATCCATGGCCCATTTCAGTACTTCTTTCAGTATACTGTCCATGACTGAGCTGATCGTTGTTGGACATTTGCCCACGATAATTATGGCTATGTCATCTGCATAGGCGGTTATCTGGGGTTTTCCGTTTAAATTTCTTTTGGATGTCGTGCACCACTGAGTTCCACAGTAGCGGCGACAGCACTCCGCCTTGTGGCGTGCCTCTGTGCGCTGCTTTGGTTGTGGTGGTGGTTCCCCATTCGGCTCTTACTCTTCTTCAGCTTAATAGATTTCCTATCCAAGAGTTTACAACCTCAAGGGTTTCTACCGCCGTAAGGCTCCGCATGATCGCTTCCGTAGATACATTGTTGAATGCAACTGAGATGTCCAGGAACGCTCCTAGGGCGAATTCCTTGTGGTGTAGGGCTTTTTCAATGGTGGCTACTAGGGAGTGTAGCGCTGTTTCCACCGATTTTCCTTTTTGTGTAGGCGTGTTGGCTGGATTCTGCGAGTCGGTTCATGCCTCCTCTTATGTGCAGATCCAGAATTTATTCTAAGGTTTTGAGCAGGAAGAGGTGAGACTTATCGGTCTGTAATCTTTCGGTTGTATGTGACTGCATTTTCCTGCTTTTGGAAGGAACACAACACGTGCTATCCTCCAGGTCACAGGTACTACATATGCCAGTCTTAGACATGCTTTGAATATTGATTCCAGCCATGGGGTGACCTTTTCTTTGGTCTTCTGCAGCATGGCTGGTATTATACCGTCTAGCCCAGGGGATTTGTAGCTCTCGAAGGATTCTATGGCCCACTGGATTTTGTGTTGTGTGACTATATTCCCAGGTATGTCAGACACTGGGTTCGTGTGCACTGATTGTTGTGCATCTAGTACATCTGTACATCCGGGGAAGTGCTCGCTTAGAAGGGCATTAGTCGCTTCCCTGCTGCTATTCGCTAGTTCTTAGTTGCCTCTGAATTGCCGGTTGGCTTGACAGAAGCTTCCTAAGTCTGGCGGTTTCCGTGACTTTCTCAATACCAGAGCAGAAGGACCTCCATGAGTTCCTATTGGCTGTCTGGACCTTTTCTTGAAGTCACGGAGCATTGTCCCGTATTCGTCCCATACAATATCTTCGTTTGCTTGTTTGGCTAGTTTGAAGATTTCTTATAGGTCGGTGCGTTGTGCCTTCAATTGTGGGTTCCACCAGGGTGGCCTGTGTTTCCTTCTTGTTATTGTGGTCTTGCACGTAACGTTAAAAGCTAAGGTTAGGTGATGACAGAGTCTTCACGGACTTCTCAATATCCATCGATGTTAAGCTTGGTATTGGGGATGGGAGTGTCCTTGTCACTTTGGTCTTAAACATATCCCAGTTGGTATTCCTGGGATTTTTGTAAAGACTTTTTGTCACTGTGCACTCAAGTTTAACTTCGAACTGGATATACCTATGGTCAGAGAAGGAGGGTTTGCTGACGACCAACCATTCCATGACTTCGGTATTTGTACCAGACGCGAGTGTTAGGTCTATAACACTAGATGAGGTGGGACCTACGTAGGTGGGTTCCTCTCCTCTATTAGCGATCTTAATATTATGCTTTAGGATAAAGTCTAAACGTGACTCACCTCTATTGTTAACATCTTTGCATCCCCAAAGGGTGTGATGCGCGTTGCCGTCGGCGCCTACCACTAGGGGTTGCCTCTTCTGGCTCACCTCCTGGATCAGACGCTCCGTCTCTTCTGTCGGCGATTCCCTGTCGTGCGCTAGATAGCAGGACGCCATCAAGAGTGGTTCCTCCCTGCATCCCTCTAGCGCTATCACCGTGATGTCGTCTGTACTGTAATTAAGCATAGATGCCTTTTCTTCTAGCAGTTTCTTCTGCAGTTCTAGCTTTACTTACGGTGGTCGAATAGAAGATGGAGTAGATGATTGACCCTAGCCCGGCGATCTTATTGCCCGATGCGATTGAGGGCTCCTGGACTAGGGCCACGTCGATGGACTCCTCTTCCAGGGTTAGGAGGAGCTCCGCCGACGCCAACTTGCTCTTATGGAGATTTATCTGAAGGATCCTTAGTTTCATGACTATTTTCAGATTCCTTCAGCTTGGATGGGTTGGCTATCACTTCGTCCTCTATCTCGAGGCTGTTGGCCGCGTCCGTCAAGGCCTCGAGGTCTTTTTCTACCTCGCCGGCCTCTAACGTGTTGGCATTTGTTTCATTCGGGTGGCGCTTTTTGAGTCGTGGGTACATGTTGCCTACTCCCCACGCCATCCTCCCGAACCTCGGGTACAGCAAATCCTCGGCCTCCTTGCTGATCTGGAGGACCATCTGTTGGCCGTTGCCTTCCGGCTTGCCAACGTGGAGTACCGTCCAGTCAGAGGTAGGCACGTCCGGATTCTGCCATCTGAGTAATTTGAGCGCCTGTTCCTTTGGTACGACCCTCGGGAAGAGTACCTTCGCTTTCGTTATTGTCGGAATGCATGTTCTGTCAACTACCTCCAGCTTGGCACCTTCCCAAAAGACGTCCATCTTGGCCACAGTATCGGTGAACTACTTCAGGGTGAGGTCATCCTTGCAGGTCAGTATCTTGACCCCGTTAAGCCACCCCGCTCCATCAAAGGTGGTAGGCTGAGACTCCGGCTCCTCCATTCGTTTGAATAGGGCATCCAGCAGCTTCAGCTCTACCATCTTCCATTTCTCGGGTGTTATAGTGCCTTGGGGGTTACTGCGGTCGTTGAGCCCGACGACTAAGTGCCGACGCGCCACATCGCTCGCAGTCTCCCTTTTCGGCAGTGGCTTTTTGGGGGTCTTTTCAGCTTTTTAGCGCGGCCGCTTGCTCACGGGCACATCCACCTTGTCTTAGTCTTCGGACCTCTGCCTTTTACTGAGCAGCAGCTCCTCGACCTTATTGGCATATTGGCTAGAAGTGGCCTTCAATGCCGTTTTGCCCTCAAAGTGCTTGCGGCCCTCATCAATCTTCTCCTCGGCCCACTCCAGCTTTTTCCTCTCCTCAGGGGTGAGTTCCTTGCTGCCAGCGAGCCGGGATTTGATTTTTAGGGCCGCTTTGTACTGGGCATTGGCTCTCAAGCCCTCCTTCGTCTTTTTGGGCCCTTCCCTACTAGGGGAGTTGGAAGCCTTGACTGGGGAGCGCAAGAAGCTTTCTTCCACCTCAGCACTTATATCGTTGCCTTGAGGGTCGCTGTCCGAGTCTGTGTGGACTCTGGTACCGCGCCACATCTTGGCGTTTTTGGACGTTGTGGCAGTAGTTGTGCAACTGTCCTGGCCTGCTCCCACCAGTTCAGAAGTGTGACCGCTGGCGACACGTAGAGGGGCGTTCACCCGCCCGTGCCCGTCGGTGGTAGCAGTCCCGCCTTCCACCAACGTTTGGGCTGACATCCCAACCCGAGTTGTGCCATTTAAGGACTCTATCTACTCATGGTTTTGGTTGATTTTGTTCTTGGGAACCACCCCATAGCATTTTAGGCCTATCTGCCATAACATTTAGCATATACATAAGTGTCTCTCTCCGCAACGATACTTAGGTTTACTTAGATCTTAAGAAAAGAATGTAAAGATCAGATTCAACTGAACGATGGAAGCGGCACCTTCGCTGCCTCCAACACTCAAATAAAAATTAAAAATATAAAAGGATAATTGTTTCATTACAATATAACACATTTATTGTCATATACTGCTTTCAGACTAGCAAGGGCCTTTGGGTAGTTGCCATCCGTTAATTGTGTAGAGGCGCCTGAAGCGTATAATAGTGATTTAAGGATGGTGCCGGAAAGTAGGCAGTACATTTTTTTTTTGTGCTTTTGTGAATCGCAAGCCTGTCTTCGGTAAAAGGATCCGAGTTCGGATAATATGGCTGAAATAATAACTGAAAACAAAAAAACCTCTAGATTACCTATCGGTTATGGCTCGAACCGGAGTTGGCCGTTTAGTTAACATTATAGCAGAGCTGCAGACAACTAGCAGCATCGGCGCTGAAAACTATTCCCCTTTACCCCCTTTATCCTCTTTATGTAACGTGGCTTTAATACAAGCGAAACTAGCAAGGTTCCGAACCCTCATTCTTCTTCCCAGCCAAGCACGTCAGTGGAAGTCCATAGGAGCACCCCTTTGCTTCTCCGGCCAAAGGAGTACCTTTGCCGCTCTTTATCGGAGGCGGTACTTGTGCTCTTACCGTTCCGCAACTCATGCTTGTGGGAGCACTGCTCTGCAAATATTGCCATAGGAGTGGCTTTGGCAGAAAGTGCCCAAGTGCTCAGGTCGAAATTGATTTAACCTACGAGAGAAAATTTAATTGACGCTCGTGGAGAAAGCCACCTAGAAAGTACACGTGGGACCTATCTTTCAACTTTAAACCATCATTGGTCACTAAAATCAACTCATCTATAATTTAATAATGCAACGTTAATCCAGTCCACCAACCTCCAATTTCATTTAATGAGCTGCGCCTAAAAGCCGAAATTGAGGAAGAATGAAATTTTAAAATAAATAGCTTATATTAGGTATCAACGTTAAAAAATAATAATAGAAATAACGAGATTGTTTGCTCTGAACTAAAACTCGCTAATTCGTTTAAGCGAATATAAACTATTTTTAGGCCATGGATTTTAAAAAAATGCATGGTCTATTGTGTTTGTCGGAACGGAAATGTGCGTAACAGGCAGAAGGAGGCATCTCCGACCCCATAAACTATATATAGTGACATATTCATTCTTCATATACTAAAAAGGCCTAAAGCCGATCTTTTAAAAAGCTTCACTCTTCAAAAGCTTAATAAATAACATTCTAACAAGACACCAACCGCTTAACGGTAACAAGCTTAATGATCCGATAAACAAAAATGTGAAGCTAAGTAGAACTTAAAAGGTTTATGTTCATCCTCTGTAAAAAGGTTTGCTGGGTCGAAAGAATACATTTGTAAATTAGTTTATAACTGACCTCTGGTGAAAACAATATCAAATAAAAGATTTAAAAGGAATAAATTAATATTTTTTTTATTAAATCTATCGCCTGAAAAGTTCATTGGCGCAGCCGGTAGGATACCGCAAAAAGTCCTAGTAAAACTCCTTTGACAATCTAGTGAAAAGAGGAAACTTGTACGACCAAGTAACCTTTTCTGATTGTACCCGCGAATTGGCCGCAACAAAGTGATTCGGTTCGTTAAAGTGACTAAAATCGGAATCCGCACAAGAACCGGTGTGATCGGAGTTAATTCAAAGACCTAACTTTGTGGCCCGCTTCGTTAATTGAGACCGCCACTAAGGTGTAATAAAATTAACAAAAATCAAGGTGCACAGTGCAGTTCACAAAGACATAAGTCTCGACATACCGTAGCAGTCTGTGAACAAAAACAGTAGCCCACAAAACCAAAAAGTGCGACAGCTACAATTTATAAGACGATAAAAAAGTTTAAACTAGTGCAGTTCGCTTAAAAGCATAATCTCTGATCTGGAGGACCATCTGTTGGCCGTTGCCTTCCGGCTTGCCAACGTGGAGTACCGTCCAGTCAGAGGTAGGCACGTCCGGATTCTGCCATCTGAGTAATTTGAGCGCCTGTTCCTTTGGTACGACCCTCGGGAAGAGTACCTTCGCTTTCGTTATTGTCGGAATGCATGTTCTGTCAACTACCTCCAGCTTGGCACCTTCCCAAAAGACGTCCATCTTGGCCACAGTATCGGTGAACTACTTCAGGGTGAGGTCATCCTTGCAGGTCAGTATCTTGACCCCGTTAAGCCACCCCGCTCCATCAAAGGTGGTAGGCTGAGACTCCGGCTCCTCCATTCGTTTGAATAGGGCATCCAGCAGCTTCAGCTCTACCATCTTCCATTTCTCGGGTGTTATAGTGCCTTGGGGGTTACTGCGGTCGTTGAGCCCGACGACTAAGTGCCGACGCGCCACATCGCTCGCAGTCTCCCTTTTCGGCAGTGGCTTTTTGGGGGTCTTTTCAGCTTTTTAGCGCGGCCGCTTGCTCACGGGCACATCCACCTTGTCTTAGTCTTCGGACCTCTGCCTTTTACTGAGCAGCAGCTCCTCGACCTTATTGGCATATTGGCTAGAAGTGGCCTTCAATGCCGTTTTGCCCTCAAAGTGCTTGCGGCCCTCATCAATCTTCTCCTCGGCCCACTCCAGCTTTTTCCTCTCCTCAGGGGTGAGTTCCTTGCTGCCAGCGAGCCGGGATTTGATTTTTAGGGCCGCTTTGTACTGGGCATTGGCTCTCAAGCCCTCCTTCGTCTTTTTGGGCCCTTCCCTACTAGGGGAGTTGGAAGCCTTGACTGGGGAGCGCAAGAAGCTTTCTTCCACCTCAGCACTTATATCGTTGCCTTGAGGGTCGCTGTCCGAGTCTGTGTGGACTCTGGTACCGCGCCACATCTTGGCGTTTTTGGACGTTGTGGCAGTAGTTGTGCAACTGTCCTGGCCTGCTCCCACCAGTTCAGAAGTGTGACCGCTGGCGACACGTAGAGGGGCGTTCACCCGCCCGTGCCCGTCGGTGGTAGCAGTCCCGCCTTCCACCAACGTTTGGGGTGACATCCCAACCCGAGTTGTGCCATTTAAGGACTCTATCTACTCATGGTTTTGGTTGATTTTGTTCTTGGGAACCACCCCATAGCATTTTAGGCCTATCTGCCATAACATTTAGCATATACATAAGTGTCTCTCTCCGCAACGATACTTAGGTTTACTTAGATCTTAAGAAAAGAATGTAAAGATCAGATTCAACTGAACGATGGAAGCGGCACCTTCGCTGCCTCCAACACTCAAATAAAAATTAAAAATATAAAAGGATAATTGTTTCATTACAATATAACACATTTATTGTCATATACTGCTTTCAGACTAGCAAGGGCCTTTGGGTAGTTGCAATCCGTTAATTGTGTAGAGGCGCCTGAAGCGTATAATAGTGATTTAAGGATGGTGCCGGAAAGTAGGCAGTACATTTTTTTTGTGCTTTTGTGAATCGCAAGCCTGTCTTCGGATAAAAGGATCCGAGTTCGGATAATATGGCTGAAATAATAACTGAAAACAAAAAAAACCTCTAGATTACCTATCGGTTATGGCTCGAACCGGAGTTGGCCGTTTAGTTAACATTATAGCAGAGCTGCAGACAACTAGCAGCATCGGCGCTGAAAACTATTCCCCTTTACCCCCTTTTATCCTCTTTTATGTAACGTGGCTTTAATACAAGCGAAACTAGCAAGGTTCCGAACCCTCATTCTTCTTCCCAGCCAAGCACGTCAGTGGAAGTCCATAGGAGCACCCCTTTGCTTCTCCGGCCAAAGGAGTACCTTTGCCGCTCTTTATCGGAGGCGGTACTTGTGCTCTTACCGTTCCGCAACTCATGCTTGTGGGAGCACTGCTCTGCAAATATTGCCATAGGAGTGGCTTTGGCAGAAAGTGCCCAAGTGCTCAGGTCGAAATTGATTTAACCTACGAGAGAAAATTTAATTGACGCTCGTGGAGAAAGCCACCTAGAAAGTACACGTGGGACCTATCTTTCAACTTTAAACCATCATTGGTCACTAAAATCAACTCATCTATAATTTAATAATGCAACGTTAATCCAGTCCACCAACCTCCAATTTCATTTAATGAGCTGCGCCTAAAAGCCGAAATTGAGGAAGAATGAAATTTTAAAATAAATAGCTTATATTAGGTATCAACGTTAAAAAATAATAATAGAAATAACGAGATTGTTTGCTCTGAACTAAAACTCGCTAATTCGTTTAAGCGAATATAAACTATTTTTAGGCCATGGATTTTAAAAAATGCATGGTCTATTGTGTTTGTCGGAACGGAAATGTGCGTAACAGGCAGAAGGAGGCATCTCCGACCCCATAAACTATATATAGTGACATATTCATTCTTCATATACTAAAAAGGCCTAAAGCCGATCTTTTAAAAAAAGCTTCACTCTTCAAAAGCTTAATAAATAACATTCTAACAAGACACCAACCGCTTAACGGTAACAAGCTTAATGATCCGATAAACAAAAATGTGAAGCTAAGTAGAACTTAAAAGGTTTATGTTCATCCTCTGTAAAAAGGTTTGCTGGGTCGAAAGAATACATTTGTAAATTAGTTTATAACTGACCTCTGGTGAAAACAATATCAAATAAAAGATTTAAAAGGAATAAATTAATATTTTTTTTATTAAATCTATCGCCTGAAAAGTTCATTGGCGCAGCCGGTAGGATACCGCAAAAAAGTCCTAGTAAAACTCCTTTGACAATCTAGTGAAAAGAGGAAACTTGTACGACCAAGTAACCTTTTCTGATTGTACCCGCGAATTGGCCGCAACAAAGTGATTCGGTTCGTTAAAGTGACTAAAATCGGAATCCGCACAAGAACCGGTGTGATCGGAGTTAATTCAAAGACCTAACTTTGTGGCCCGCTTCGTTAATTGAGACCGCCACTAAGGTGTAATAAAATTAACAAAAATCAAGGTGCACAGTGCAGTTCACATAGACATAAGTCTCGACATACCGTAGCAGTCTGTGAACAAAAACAGTAGCCCACAAAACCAAAAAGTGCGACAGCTACAATTTATAAGACGATAAAAAAGTTTAAACTAGTGCAGTTCGCTTAAAGCATAATCTCGACATACCGTAGCAGTCTGTGAACAAAAACGTAAACTAAACAACGTTTTATAAATAAAACTAAGATGGCGTTAGCAGCGGAAAGTCTGTCTCAACTACTTCGGCAAATACGCCAAGTACCGCAATTCTCTGGAGACCCATGCAGTCTAAGTTCGTTCATCAGACGTATCGAATACCTGTTGAACTTATACCCTTCAAACGACATTCGACAGAAGGCAATCATATTTGGAGCCATCTTTAAGTTGGAGGGGGGGGGAAAAAAATTAAAAATTGGGGACGGGGCAAAAAAAAAAAAAAAAAAAAACCGAAACACAAAGGGAAGGAAAAGCCCCCCCCCCCCGGGGAGACCAAAAGGGGGTTTTTTGGCACCCCCTTAAAGGGAAATTTCGCTTTTTTTTGGGAACAAATAGAAGATAAGTCAACTGTTATTATAAATAAGTTAGCATTAGAAGATGACCGAAATAATACAGTAGTTTATACACAAGCAATGGAAACTACTATAAAAAATACAATTCGACGCTCACTCCCTGATAGGATTTTCATGACCTTAGCGAGGAATGAAATTTCTACCGTTCCAAAATTAAAACAAGTCGCCCAAGAAGAAGGTCTATACGAAGACTCTAATGCACCTAACACCCATAATAATTCAAACTTTAATCAAAACAAAAACACTCACCCCAAACAAAGATTCGTCCGCCCCTTTATTCCGTTAACAAATCCCACGCAGATCCAAAACACTAACGTAAACAATCAACCCCTTCTTAAACAAACTCTTCCGGCCAGACAACAGCAATTTGATCAGAACAGACATTTATACAACGAGTTCAGAAGAAACTTACTTCATGACCGTCAAAACGACACCCGAAATTACTATCAGCCCCCCAACAACCAAGAGTGCCGAATAAGTGTTCTAAAGAAGACAGCACACAGTCACGTATGCAGACAGATGAAAGTCATCACCAGTACGAATTAGATTATGATAACGAAACTGACCACTACAATAATAACGACGAACAGTTCCACGAAGATCAATTACAGAATATCCAGAAAGAAATGTTTACAGATCAGCAATATCAAAAAGCTGAAAATTTTCCAATACAAGCCTGGGAACCAACCAATACATAGAGATCATGTTCAATAACCGCAGATATAGATGCATAGTTGACACTGGCTCTTCAATAAACATGATGAGCTCAAACTTTTTCAACCACCAAGTTAAGGATAAACAAATAACTGTCCGAAGTATGACAGGCTATTCTAAATTAAATAAATACGTAGACCTTCCGGCCAACGCTCTTTTTCAACAAACTGAGCAATTCTATATTCATTCATTTTCACCTTTTTATGACATTCTATTAGGAAGAAAAGTACTAATGGAAAATAATGGTTTAATAGATTACTTTCGAAAGGAAACAATAATTAACGGTAGAACATTCGTTCACAAAGAACTAGATCCATGTGATGGGAATTCTTCAAAAAACTTTAACGCACTCTTACATGAAAATAACTTTACATCAGAAATAAACTATGCCATGAACAACAACATAGACTCAGAACACACATACAGACTCGAACATTTAAATAGTGAGGAAAAATACAGACTTACAAATTTATTAAAAGAGTTCAGTGACATTCAATATTGTGAAAATGAAAACCTTACATTCACAAGTATAATTCGTCATGATATAAAAACTTTTCACGAAAACCCAGTTTAGATAAGACCATACTCGTATCCGTTCGCCTACGAATCAGAAGTAAATAAGCAAATTGAAGAAATGCTACAAGAAGGTATTATTCGCGAAAGCGACTCCCCTACTGCATTCCATTATGGATTGTTCCCAAAAAGATAGATGCCTCAGGCAAACCGAAATTCAGGTTGGTCGTGAACTATCGAAACCTAAATGAAATAAAAATAAAAATTTGCTCCTGCAACCTTCCAACGGTTCATGAATTACGTCCTAAAGGATCTCATTAACAAGCATTGCCTTGTTTATTTAGATGATGTGATCATCTATTCAACATCTCTGAACGAACACCTAGACTCACTGAGAAAGGTTTTTGAGAAACTAAAAGAGGCCAATCTGAAACTCCAATTGGACACGTGCGAATTCCTGAAAAAACAAACAAATTTCTTAGGTCATATTATAAGTCCAGAAGGCATACGACCCAATAAAGAGAAAGTTAAAGCAATCGAAAAATTTCCCCTCCCAACGACACCGAAGGAAATCAAATCTTTCTTAGGCTTATGCGGGTATTACCGTAAATTCATTCCAGATTTTGCAAAGATTGCAAAACCTCTGACAATATTTCTACTGACGCCAGCAATCTCGCCATAGGAGCCGTATTATCGCAAAACAATAAACCAGTAAGCTTTGCAAGCAGAACATTAAATGATCATGAACAAAGTTATAGCACTATTGAAAAAGAACTACTAGCAATCGTTTGGGCAACCAAATATTTCCGCCCATATCTATATGGAAGCCCCTTTTGAGATTTTGAGCTATCACAAACCCCTTGTATGGCTAAATAACATTAAAGAACTTAATATGAAACTACAACGTTGGCGAATTAGACTTAGTGAATATTATTTCAAAATCAAATATTTAGAAGGTAAACTAAATCACGTAGCAGACGTTTTATCTCGTGTCAAAATTGAAGAAAACATGGTAGGCGAAGAAGAAAATATTTCAACAGCAGCAACAATACATAGTTCATTAGAAAGCAACGAAACTTACATTGAAATTACAGAAAAACCAATAAACTATTTTGCAAGACAAATTGAATTAATTAAAGACACCATAGAACAAGTACAGACAACGAAATACTTTTCCAAAACAAAACTGACTATCAAATACACCGACATGACCTTGACAAAGGCAACAGATATACTCATTAAATACTTCTTAAATAATACCAGTGTTATTTACATGGAAAACGATAAAGACTTTTTAGTTTTTCAAAAGCATATAAAGAAACCATTAACCCACATAGAACAATTAGAGACAGCGAAATACTTTTCCAAAACAAAACTGACTATCAAATACACTGACATGACCCTGACAAAGGCAATAGATATCCTCATTAAATACTTCTTAAATAATACCAGTGTTATTTATATGGAAAACGATAAGGACTTTTTAGTTTTTCAAAAAGCATATAAAGAAACCATTAACCCACATAGTAACGTGAAAATTCTGAAAAGTATCATAAAGTTAAAAGACATAAAATCTTATCCTGAATGAGTCTCCCGAAATTCCACTGGCAACTCCTTCAGGCACAACATCTCCTGTTATTGCCTATTTAACACCGTCTACGTCTCCTAACATACCTCCAGCCTCCCCGGCTGTTATATGCGATCCACCACTTTTGATCGTCACTTCTCCTGTTTCAACTATTTCTAAAAAGATTCCCAAAAAATTCTTTGGAAAACAACGCTGCCAACGTCTCAAATGTAAAATCGCTTGTCGCGGTTAAGCCTAAGAAACAAGTTTTCGTTTCTCGCCTTGCACCTGATACTTCGGTTGAAGATGTGCAATCATTTATTAATTCTAAAATCTCTGTTCCTAGTATTGTTGAAAAAATTTAAATTTAACTACATGCGAGATATTGCATCTTTTAAAATAAGGATTCCTGCAGACAAGTTTCAATCTGTCTGCAGCGCAACCTTCTGGCCGCCAGACTTAATTGTAAAAGAATATTCTCCTAAACAAAAAAGTAGAACTGCGGTACCGCTTCCTACAATTTCTCGTGCCTCTTCTTCTTATAATGGTACATCAAAAAACCAGTAGATTTTTCCTATCTTCATTTTGCCTATCAAAACGTTAGAGGCCTAAACTCTAAGCTATTTAATTTGTTTATGAATAGTGTATCTTTTGATCATCAAATACTAATATTTACTGAAACCTGGTTAAAACCTGATGTAGATAACAGTTCAATTTTTCCCAATAAGTACACTACCTTCAGATGTGATCGTTTATCACGAACTGGAGGTGGTGTTCTTATAGCTGTAGAATCTGATCTTTCTTCCGAACTAATTCCGATAGACCATTGTTCTCTCTTAGAATTTGTATGTTTTAAAATAACAATGTATCAAATTTCTATTTATATTACCTGTTCTTATATTCCTCCCTCATCTGATATTTCTATCTCAATCTGTCACCTCCAAACTATCTGATAGTGACTACTTGCTAGTTTTTGGTGATTTCAACTTACCAGAAGTTACTTGGTTTTCTCAATCTGATTTATTGGTACCTTCTTTATTTAATTCTTTTTTAAGGCCTTTCGGAGCTATCTCTTTATCAACTTAATAATGTTCCTAATTGTAGTGGTAGAATGCTTGATTTAGTTTTCTCTTCCGACATTCTAGTAAATACTATCTCTAGAATCAATCCCTTAGTTCTTCCTGAAGATCCCTATCATCCTACATTAGACCTGGTTCTAACTTTGCCTATTTCTACGCAAACTGCAACTGTTTCCCTAAACTAAAATCACGTTGTTTCCGTAAGACCGATTTTGAAAAATTGAACTATTTAATTTTGGAACATGATTGGTCATCTTTTAATCATGCTCTGATATAAATACATGCATTTCATTTTTTTATTCCTCTATGAACTCATTTTTTGATCAATGTGTTCCTGTTACTTTTCCTGTAAAGTCCAACAGGCCTCCTTGGTTTTCACGTGAGCTAGTAAGGTTGAAAAATTTGAAATCCCGGTATTTTAAAAAAATTTAAAATTACTTCTAATCCTTCTGATTTTACGCGTTATATTGCTGCAAGAGCAAACTTTATTGCTCTATGCTAATTGTTATAAAAAGTATTTGTGTCGATGCCGTTTGCAGTTTGATCAGGACCCAAAGCAATTTTACAACTTTGTCAACTCAAAACGTAAATCAAGTAGATTTCCTTCTGTACTATCATATGAAAATAAGGAAGCAACTGATGATCAGGCTGTCGCCGATTTGTTTGCAGACTTTTTTTCAATCAACTTATTCAACTGAACCTAATAGTTTCCTATTACATCCATACCCTTATATTATAAAAAATTTTAACACTTTCTTCTGTCCTTCTATTGATGAAACGTCTTTACTTAGCGATCTTAAATCGATAAAACCCGTTTTCTCTCCTGGCCCTGACGGAGTTCCAGCATGTGTGCTTAGATATTGCGCTGATTCAATTCTTAAACCAATTCATAAGCTGCTTGACTTGTCACTAGCAAATAGTTATTTCCCACCTATTTGGAAAAACTATTTTTCCATTCCTCTTCACAAAAGTGGTTCTAACCATGATGTGAAGAACTATAGGTGTATTTCCAAATTGTCCGCTATTCCTAAAATTTTTGAAAAAAATTTTACGGCTCAGTTAACTTTTATGTGTAAATCTATAATTTCACCGTGTCAACATGGGTTTATTAAGGCAAGATCCACAGCTTCTAATCTTTTAGAATTTTCCTCTCACATTAATTTAGGATTTCGGAACAAAATGCAAACTGATGTGGTCTATACTGACTTCAGTAAAGCATTTGACTCCGTAAATCATAGACTCTTAATCCAAAAGTTAAATTTGATTGGTTTTCCTCAAAAGCTCCTTTTGTGGATTTCCGATTATTTAACTAATAGGTCTCAACGAGTTTCTTTTAAAGACTGTCTCTGTAAGCCGATCTTAGTCACTTCTGGTGTTCCTCAGGGTAGCCACCTTGGGCCTTTGCTATTTATCCTTTTTATTAACGACCTTCCTTCTATACTTCTTCACTCTAACATTCTTATGTATACTGATGATGTGAAACTCTGTTTGACACATAGTGATCCTATTAATAACCTTCTTCAAACAGATCTTGATTTGTTTTTTGCTTGGTGTAGACATAATCTTCTACATCTAAACTGTTTGAAGTGCAAGGTTATGTCATTTTACAGAGGTAACTATCATGTCATCGACTATAATCTTAACTTAACCCCACTCTTAAGAATATCTGAAGTAATGGATTTAGGTATCCTCTTTGACCATAAATTGAAATTTGATCGTCACATAACACAAACTGTCAATAAGGCATTTCGACTACTTGGGTTCATCAAAAGATGGGCCAAAGAATTCGAGGATCCTTATACGACAAAGTTGCTTTATACTTCTCTTGTTCGTCCAATTCTTGAATATGGGTCTTGCGTGTGGTCGCCGCAATACCATATTCATCAAGATAATATTGAGTCTGTTCAAAAGCAGTTCCTACTCTTTGCCTTGCGTAGTCTTAATTGGGTTTCAGGTGTAGACTTATCACCATATTCTAGTAGACTCCTTCTAATTAACCTACCTTCTTTAACTAACCGTCGTATTATGTTAGGTGTTATGTTTATCGTAAAACTAATAAGGTACGATATAGATTCCCTCACATTTAGCCTTTTGTCCTAATAATTACAGCTTGCATGACCCTTTCCGAGTTCTCTGTGCTGATTACAATAGACTGTTTAGAGTTTTCAACTCAGAGTAATCTCATCCTAATAACTAACATTAATCCACCGATCTGATTGGGATTTACTGGGTTTTCCCCAATCCTTTGCAGCAAATGTTGGATCGTTAATTCCTGCTTTATATTCCCCAGACTAAATTTAATAAATTTATTATCTTAATTAAATTTAAAATTTTTTTTATATTTTTAATCTTAATTTAACTTAATTTTAATTTAAATATAATAATTTTTCAAGTCGACTGGCTTAGTTGACGTTAAATAAATAAATAAATAAATAAATAATCATACATGTGGATATGCAGACATTTATGTATGGGCATCCCACTCGCCCATTCATAGCTTTACAAGGGCTTATGATCTCTGTTATTTTCTACCATTCTAATTGCAAAAGATTGGAATCTTACTGAACATGCAAAGTCATAACAGACAAAATAAAATAATTTAATTTGTTTGACTGTAACTATTCTTTTAGTTTATTAGAATAAATTAAATAAACAAAATAAAAATAAAATGCTGTGTGTCCACGCTAAATTTGAACTTCGGTGTCTTGCGTAAATAAGGTCTGCTTAATTACATATGTTCAAAGTGAGTTTAATTCGTATCATATGTCACTTATTTATAGTCCGATTTTAATGAAATTTTCGCATAACGCCCGTGGCAAGGTATTTGTCATGTAAGATATACAATTTTGGCTGTTGAGCTAATATTGTAGTTTTTTAATAGTTATTACTGATTTACAGAGGCGGGAAGGGGTGTGTCCAAATTTTAAAAAAAATTTGAGACACTGCAATATATACGCATGTTGTCACAAAATTTGATGACTCTAGCTCTTACAGTTACTGAGATCCAGGTGTTCATACAGACAGACAGACGGACAGACGGTGACGGACAGCAGACATGGCTCAATCGACTCGGCTACTGATACTGATTCAGAATATATATAGTTTATGTGGTCGGAGATGCCTCCTTCTGCCTGTTACGCACATTTCCATTCCGACAAACACAATAGACCATGAATTTTTTAAAATCCATGGCCTAAAAAAAAAAATACGGGGAAAAACAGAAAGAAAGCTTACCTTATTACAATCAAAATTATGTTATCAATGAGATTCAAAGCAATCAGGCGCACCAATTCCAAAAATCTTATGAAAACATTATGAAATTTTTGAAAAAAAATATCTGATAATTTTTTTAATAAGTAGCTAACAATATAAATAATTATAAGTCAATGTTAAATGATATAATAGCTTAAATAAAAATGCAAATAAATAAAATGAAGCAAAAATGTAATTTTAAATGTAGAAGTTGGATTATACTTTTTAATATATGTAAGTTATAAGTATATTTTACAGAACATTAAATTTAAGCTTACGAGAATAGGATATGTTCCTGATCGTGAACAGAAAGATTTAAATAAAGGTAAGTAAGTCTATGATTTAAAAATTGGGAAATACACAATTTTAATTTTTTTTTCAACTTTATTTTAAGAAGATAATATTATTTATGATGAAGAGGAAGATTATGATAACATTGATGAAGAAGATCATATTAATATTGATGATGAAGTTAGTAATAATACTATAACTGTTAGGGGGCATAAATAACTACATACAAACCATACTTTCGAATATTCTTCGAGATGATAATTCAATCGATCATTTCTTAGGTGAAAATGATACATTAATAGTTAAAGGAGACATTAACAATTATAGTCAAATTTTAATATAATATGTATATCTAACCTTCAACTTTAAAAAATCATAAAGATTTGTTTTTTGCTTGGTGTAGACATAATCTACTACATCTAAACTGTTTGATGTGCAAGGTTATGTCATTTTACAGGAGGTAACTATCATGTCATCGACTATAATCTTAACTTAATCCCACTCTTAAGAATATCTGAAGTAATGGATTTAGGTATCCTCTTTGACCATAAATTGAAATTTGATCGTCACATAACACAAACTGTCAATAAGGCATTTCGACTACTTGGGTTCATCAAAAGATGGGCCAAAGAATTCGAGGATCCTTATACGACAAAGTTGCTTTATACTTCTCTTGTTCGTCCAATTCTTGAATATGGGTCATGCGTGTAGTCGCCGCAATACCATATTCATCAAGATAGAATTGAGTCTGTTCAAAAGCAGTTCCTACTCTTTGCCTTGCGTAGTCTTAATTGGGTTTCGGGTGTAGACTTACCACCATATTCTAGTAGACTCCTTCTAATTAACCTACCTTCTTTAAGTAACCGTCGTATTATGTTAGGTGTTAAGGCCACACCATCTTCCATTTCTCGGGTATTATAGTGCCTTGGGGGTTACTGCGGTCGTTGAGCGCGACGACTTAGTGTCGACGCGCCACATCGCTCGCCGTCTCCCTTTTCGGCAGTGGCTTTTTGGGGTCTTTTCAGCTTTTTAGCGCGGCCGCTTGCTCACGGGCACATCCACCTTGTCTTAGTCTTCGGACCTCTGCCTTTTACTGAGCAGCAGCTCCTCGACCTTATTGGCATATTGGCTAGAAGTGGCCTTCAATGCCGTTTTGCCCTCAAAGTGCTTGCGGCCCTCATCAATCTTCTCCTCGGCCCACTCCAGCTTTTTTCCTCTCCTCAGGGGTGAGTTCCTTGCTGCCAGCGAGCCGGGATTTGATTTTCAGGGCCGCTTTGTACTGGGCCTTGGCTCTCAAGCCCTCCTTCGACTTTTTGGGCCCTTCCCTACTAGGGGAGTTGGAACCCTTGACTGGGGAGCGCAAGAAGCTTTCTTCCACCTCAGCACTTATATCGTTGCCTTGAGGGTCGCTGTCCGAGTCTGTGTGGACTCTGGTACCGCGCCACATCTTGGCGTTTTTTGGACGTTGTGGCAGTAGTTGTGCAACTGTCCTGACCTGCTCCCACCAGTTCAGAGGTGTGACCGCTGGCGACACGTAGAGGGGCGTTCACCCGCCCGTGCCCGTCGGTGGTAGCAGTCCCGCCTTCCACCAACGTTTGGGCTGACATCCCAACCCGAGTTGTGCCATTTAAGGACTCTATCTACTCATGGTTTTGGTTGATTTTGTTCTTGGGAACCACCCCATAGCATTTTAGGCCTATCTGCCATAACATTTAGCATATACATAAGTGTCTCTCTTCGCAACGATACTTAGGCTTACTTAGATCTTAAGAAAAGAATGTAAAGATCAGATTCCACTGAACGATGGAAGCGGCACCTTCGCTGCCTCCAACACTCAAATAAAAATTAAAAATATAAAAGGATAATTGTTTCATTACAATATAACACATTTATTGTCATATACTGCTTTCAGACTAGCAAGGGCCTTTGGGTAGTTGCAATCCGTTAATTGTGTAGAGGCGCCTGAAGCGTATAATAGTGATTTAAGGATGGTGCCGGAAAGTAGGCAGTACATTTTTTTTGTGCTTTTGTGAATCGCAAGCCTGTCTTCGGATAAAAGGATCCGAGTTCGGATAATATGGCTGAAATAATAACTGAAAACAAAAAAAACCTCTAGATTACCTATCGGTTATGGCTCGAACCGGAGTTGGCCGTTTAGTTAACATTATAGCAGAGCTGCAGACAACTAGCAGCATCGGCGCTGTAAACTGTTCCCCCTTACCCTAAGAGTAGGCAAGGTATGTAACGTGGCTTTAATGCTAGCGAAACTAGCAAAGTTCCGAACCCTCATTCTGCTTCCCAGCCAAGCACGTCAGTGGAAGTCCACAGGAGCACCCCTTTGCTTCTCCGGCCAAAGGAGTACCTTTGCCGCTCTTTATCGGAGGCGGTACTTGTGCTCTTACCGTTCCGCAACTCATGCTTGTGGGAGCACTGCTCTGCAAATATTGCCATAGGAGTGGCTTTGGCAGAAAGTGCCCAAGTGCTCAGGTCGAAATTGATTTAACCTACGAGGGAAAATTTAATTGACGCTCGTGGAGAAAGCCACCTAGAAAGTACACGTGGGACCTATCTTTGAACTTTAAACCATCATATTCGCGAAAGCGACTCCCCTACTGCATTCCATTATGGATTGCTCCCAAAAAAGATAGATGCCTCAGGCAAACCGAAATTCAGGTTGGTCGTGAACTATCAAAACCTAAATGAAATAAAAAAATAAAAATTTGCTCCTGCAACCTTCCAACGGTGCATGAATTACGTCCTAAAGGATCTCATTAACAAGCATTGCCTTGTTTATTTAGATGATGTGATCATCTATTCAACATCTCTGAACGAACACCTAGACTCACTGAGAAAGGTCAATCAAGAAGAGGCCAATCTGAAACTCCAATTGGACAAGTGCGAATTCCTGAAAAAGCAAATAAATTTCTTAGGTCATATTATAAGTCCAGAAGGCATACAACCCAATAAAGAGAAAGTTAAAGCAATAGAAAAATTTCCCCTCCCAACGACACCGAAGGAAATCAAATCTTTCTTAGGCTTATGCGGGTATTACCGTAAATTCATTCCAGATTTTGCAAAGATTGCAAAACCTCTGACAATATTTCTACTGACGCCAGCAATCTCGCCATAGGAGCCGTATTATCGCAAAACAATAAACCAGTAAGCTTTGCAAGCAGAACATTAAATGATCATGAACAAAGTTATAGCACTATTGAAAAGAACTACTAGCAATCGTTTGGGCAACCAAATATTTCCGCCCATATCTATATGGAAGCCCCTTTTGAGATTTTGAGCTATCACAAACCCCTTGTATGGCTAAATAACATTAAAGAACTTAATATGAAACTACAACGTTGGCGAATTAGACTTAGTGAATATTATTTCAAAATCAAATATTTAGAAGGTAAACTAAATCACGTAGCAGACGTTTTATCTCGTGTCAAAATTGAAGAAAACATGGTAGGCGAAGAAGAAAATATTTCAACAGCAGCAACAATACATAGTTCATTAGAAAGCAACGAAACTTACATTGAAATTACAGAAAAACCAATAAACTATTTTGCAAGACAAATTGAATTAATTAAAGACACCATAGAACAAGTACAGACAACGAAATACTTTTCCAAAACAAAACTGACTATCAAATACACCGACATGACCTTGACAAAGGCAACAGATATACTCATTAAATACTTCTTAAATAATACCAGTGTTATTTACATGGAAAACGATAAAGACTTTTTAGTTTTTCAAAAAGCATATAAAGAAACCATTAACCCACATAGAACAATTAGAGACAGCGAAATACTTTTCCAAAACAAAACTGACTATCAAATACACTGACATGACCCTGACAAAGGCAATAGATATCCTCATTAAATACTTCTTAAATAATACCAGTGTTATTTATATGGAAAACGATAAGGACTTTTTAGTTTTTCAAAAAGCATATAAAGAAACCATTAACCCACATAGTAACGTGAAAATTCTGAAAAGTATCATAAAGTTAAAAGACATAAAATCTTATCCTGAATGAGTCTCCCGAAATTCCACTGGCAACTCCTTCAGGCACAACATCTCCTGTTATTGCCTATTTAACACCGTCTACGTCTCCTAACATACCTCCAGCCTCCCCGGCTGTTATATGCGATCCACCACTTTTGATCGTCACTTCTCCTGTTTCAACTATTTCTAAAAAGATTCCCAAAAATTCTTTGGAAAACAACGCTGCCAACGTCTCAAATGTAAAATCGCTTGTCGCGGTTAAGCCTAAGAAACAAGTTTTCGTTTCTCATTTAAGCGAATATAAACTATTTTTAGGCCATGGATTTTAAAAAATACAAACGCTACAGTCAGGAGCTGACTGTATACGGCCATGGATTATCATAGTATACCTTAGGCAATAAGTATAGGTATGCATTTCTAGCGCATAACAAATTTCATTATATGTGCTTCTTCATGATTTTTTTGGCTCGAACTTAGAATGCATATTGCGTCTTGTCGTTTGGTCTAATGACTCACCATTTTCGACGACTACGAGAGAAGTTCAGTGGCTGAGTGGACTATGTCCCGGACTCTAAGGCCAATGATATTGAGCGGTGTTCGAGGTTCGATTGCTGTTGCGATACGAAAACATGTGAGAAATTCTTAAGTATTTTATAATTAGGCTATGGATTTTAAAAAAATGCATGGTCTATTGTGTTTGTCGGAACGGAAATGTGCGTAACAGGCAGAAGGAGGCATCTCCGACCCCATAAACTATATATATTCTGAATCAGTATCATTAGCCGAGTCGATTGAGCCATGTCTGTCTATCCGTCTGTCTGTCTGTCTGTATGAACACCTGGTTCTCAGAAACTATAAGGGCTAGACTCATCAAATTTTGTGACAACATACGTATATATTGCAGTGTCTCAGTAATAACTATTTAAAACCTACAATATTAACTCAACAACCAAAGTTGTATATCTTACATGACAAATACCTTGCCACGGGCGTTGTGAAAATTTCATTAAAATCTGACTATAAATAAGTGAGATATGATACGAATTAAACTCACTTTGAACATATGTACATATGTAATAATTAAGCAGACCTAATTTACGCAAGCATACTGAATTCTATGGAAACAGAATTGGTTCACAATGCAGCTTTGCCAATGGGCGAAGGAGTGAGGCAATGGCCGAGTGGTTAGAGTGGCGGACGACTGCGAGAGAGTGCGTGTGTTCAACTCCCGGTTGAGGCGGGTGCGAATTTTCATTTATTAATTATTTTTCTTAATTTATTTTTTTTTTTTTTATTAGACTAAAAGAAAAGTTACAGTCAAACAAATTAAAATCAAGGAGAAGCACATGTAATGAAATTTGGTACGCGCTAGAAATGTATACCTATACCTATTGCCTAGGGTATACTATGATAATCCATGGCCTTATACAGTCAGCTCCTGACTGTAGCGTTTTGTATTTTTTATACTCATTGTAGCTGGCTCGAGGTCAAGGTTGAAAAAATTTTTTTATAATAAAAACAATTTGTTTTTAAAATATATTTTTTCCGATATATTTCGGTTACACTTCGGTAACCGTCTTCAGGGCTAAAAACAAAATTACAAAATGGAAAAACGTTTAACAATGTTTATAAAACTAAAAACTAAACTGAACAATACTTAATTACATACATAAATTTGACACGTCTGCTCTTGCGGGCGCGGAGTTCCTAACTAGCTTAGGAAGTAAATGTCTGTATATATGAGCGCAATTTTCTGTGTCCGTTTTGTAGTTTAATCTATCTTGTGTAGGTGTGTTAATTATGTGTAGGATTTCGAGAGTGTAGTAGTATTTTTGTTGCGTCAAAATTGGGAGAGTGGTGCTTGTTTGCAAAGTGGGTCATTGAGAGCTGTTTTTTGTGTTGTACCTTGGTGGCGTAATTTGAAATCAGATTTGTGTTGCGTTAATCTTGTTTTTAATTTTAATTTTGTTGTTCCTACATACACTCCATTGCATGTTTCAGTAGTGTTGCCACTGCAGGGAATTTTATATATTACATTATTTTTCTCTAGTGCAGTTATTTTTGACTTTGTGTTACTGTAAAGATGCCTCAGTGTATGGAAAGGTTTATGTGCTATTTGTACTTCTGTACTATTGTAACAGTCAGATCTCATTATTCTTTCGGAAAGTGTAGGTACATAGATGAGAGATTTATATAATTTTAATTGTCTATTTTTGTTATCCCTCGGTGTTTCCTGATATTTTTGAATAAGTTTATTGATTAAGGATTGTGGAAAGTCGTTGTCCGTAAGTATTTTTGTTACTTCTTTCTTAATTTCTTTGTGGTACAATTTGTCAGAAATGTCAAACATTCGTTTGATACAGCCTCTTGCTGTATTAATTATCATCGTCCTTGGATGTTTCGAATTGTGATTAATTAGCCTTCCAGATGCCATCGGTTTTTTGTACCATTTTAATTTTAATTTACCTCCTACTCTATTTATTATTGAATCCAAGTATGGTAGCTTATTGTTTTGTTTTTTCTCAGTTGTGAATTTTATGTTTTTATGGTACGAATTAAATTCGAGGAGTATGTTTTCTGTTTCGTTGGACTTTGTAATTGCAAACAGGTCATCGACACATTTTGTTAGTATTCGGGGTTTTGTTTTCAATTTTTCCAAGGTGTTCGTCAATAATTCCTCCATTACAATGTCTGCAATTATGGGTGAAGCTGGGGAACCCATTGGCATACCTTTTAGTTGTGCGAAAATTGTGTCTTCATATTTGAAGTATCTGTTTTCTACGATGCAGAACTTAACTATTTCTAGGAAAGTTTGCTCAGGTATCTCAGTATGTAGTTGTATTTGTGTCCATTTTGATTTTATAGCTGATAAAGCTAAGTCTAATAGTATGCTGGGGAAAAGTGATACTGCGTCAAAAGAGACGAGTATTTCGTCATCGTTGATGTTTTCGTCATTTATCTTGTCTTTGAATTCTTTCGCGTTTTTTATGTTGAATTTCGATTCCGTTGTTAAATTTTTAAGAATAGAAACAATGTATTTGCATAAGAGGGGGATCCTATAGAGGAACATATTGGTCTCAGCGGTGTCCCTTCCTTATGGATTTTTGGTAGTCCATAAATTCTCGGTGGTGCTGAATTAGTTGTGATAAGCTTATTTCTTTCGGTCCTTGAAATAAGCTCCTTCTTGAATAATTTTTCCACTAGCTCATTGTTTTTCTTTTCTTTTGTAATCGTGCTGTGGGGTCCGTTTTTTGTTTTCTGTACGTGCAGAAGTCTCATAATAATTTTCTCATTTTATTTCTATATTCGTCTTTCTCTATTGCCACTGTTTTGTTTCCTTTGTCTGAATTTAAAATTAATATATTTTTATTTTCGTTCAATAATTTCCTAGTTCGTCCCACTGTATCTAATATTGCACGATCCCGTTCATTCTCTCTCATTCTTGTCTTGTGTTCTTTCACAAGTAAAAAGAAATGCGTGCGTGCTGTTTCTTGGTTCTCTTTGTTTTTATGTGTCTGCACCAGTTCTTCGCCGTCCCCGATGTAATTAAAGAGTGGAAAACTTCTCTTATCTACTGGGAAAGCAAATTTTGGGCCTTTGGTTAGCCTTTTGGAAGGCTAATTAACCACAATTCGAAACATCCAAGTACGATGATAATTAATACAGCAAGAGGCTGTATCAAACGAATGTTTGACATTTCTGACAAATTGTACCACAAAGAAATTAAGAAAGAAGTAACAAAAATACTTACGGACAACGACTTTCCACAACCCTTAATCAATAAACTTATTCAAAAATATCAGGAAACACCGAGGGACAACAAAAATAGACAATTAAAATTATATAAATCTCTCATCTATGTACCTACACTTTCCGAAAGAATAATGAGATCTGACTGTTACAATAGTACAGAAGTACAAATAGCACATAAACCTTTCCATACACTGAGGCATCTTTACAGTAACACAAAGTCAAAAATAACTGCACTAGACACAAATAATGTAATATATAAAATTCCTTGCAGTGGCAACACTACTGAAACATGCAATGGAGTGTATGTAGGAACAACAAAATTAAAATTAAAAACAAGATTAACGCAACACAAATCTGATTTCAAATTACGCCACCAAGGTACAACACAAAAAACAGCTCTCATGACCCACTGTGCAAACAAGCACCACTTTCCCAATTTTGACGCAACAACAATACTACAACAAGAACAACACTATGCTAAACGTTACACTCTCGAAATGCTACACATAATTAACACACCAACACAAGATAGATTAAACTACAAAACGGACACAGAAAATTGCGCTCATATATACAGACATTTACTTCCTAAGCTAGTTAGGAACTCCGCGCCCGCAAGAGCAGACGTGTCAAATTAATGTATGTAATTTAGTATTGTTCAATTTAGTTTTTAGTTTTATAAACATTGTTAAACGTTTTTCCATTTTGTAATTTTTTTTTTAGCCCTGAAGACGATTACCGAAGTGTAACCGAAATATATCGGAAAAATATAAATTAAAAACAAATTGTTTTTATTATAAAAATTTTTTCAACATTGACCTCGAGCCAGCTACAATGAGTATAAACCAGTAAGAAAAGCAACAGTCGCGCAGCACGCGACAGTGTGATACCCTTCGACCTATGTATGAATGTTCCTATGTATGTACCCATATACATATGCTCATGCTTTGAAATTAATCCCGACAGATGGCGCTCGCGCTTCGCGCTCGCCCGCCTCCCTTGTTAGCTGACAGAAGCACTTGGTTTTATGCTCATACTTTCTTAAATAACTTTTTTGTTTATTGTCCGATCGGATTTTTATTTGGAGACTACGTAGATATTTCATTCAACTTAGTATATATTAAAGTCAGAATGTTGTATCTTTTATTCAGCGCTTACAAATTGATTTCAAAAATTAAATTATTGATTTGTGGGGGCGGTGGGCGTGGCACCTAACATTTGTAATAAACTTGATCTGCGCCGAGTACATAGGAACCTTTATTCCAAATTTGGTGTCTCTAGCATTTATAATAGCTGAGATCTGCGTGTTCATCTGGTCAGACGGACATCCGGACATCAGGACATCCGGACATCCGGACAGACAGACAGACATGGCTCAATCAACTCGGCTAGTGATCCTGAGCAAGAATATATATACTTTGTGGGGTCTGACACCCCTCCTTCTGCCTGTTACATACATTTGCACAAAGTTAGTATACCCTTTTTGACTATTTTCAATGGTCGAAGGGTATAAAAATAAAGGTCGCCAAAACTCTATAATAGTTAGTATTTTTTTTTTTTTAAGTTTTAGTTACGCAATATATGTAATTATACATTAGTTTTCTTTCGTTGGAACACAACAGCAACTGCAAATCTAATTGTACATATGTATGTATATACAATCGTGCAATAATGTATGCTGAAGTGGGACGCCAATACATACATGTGGATATGCAGACATGTATGTATGGGCGTCCTACTCACATTCATAACTTTACAAGGGCTTATGATCTCTGTTATTTTTTATTTAGCATTCTAATTGCAAAATATTGAGAGCAAAACAAAATAGGAAACATCCTATTGGAATCGTACTGAACTTGCAAAGTCATAACAGACAAAATACGGAAAGAGTGACTGCATTGAAGAACGCATTAGTTCGCGTTTTTTTTTATGCGTGCTAAATAATATAAAAATACTTAACTTTATTTATAAATAATTAATATTATTATATTATATTATTATATTATTTTATAGCTATTATAATTTGATTGTCTTTCATATGAAAACAAAGTAATGAAAATTTTTTTTATTTTTATTGAAATTTAATTAAATAATTTAATTTGTTTGACTGCAACTTTTCTTTTAGTTTATTAGAATAAAATAAATAAATAAAAGAAGAAATTAATAAACAAAAATTCGCACCAGCCTCAACCGGGATTTAAAGCCACGCACTCTCTCGCAGCCGTCCGCCTCTCTAACCACTCAGCCATTCCCTCACTCCTTGGCCCATCGGCAAACTTGCATTGTGAATCAATTCTGCTGCCATACAATGCAAATAAAAAGTTTAATCAAATGCTGTGTGTCTGACGCTAGATTTGAACTTCAGTATGCTTGCGTAAATTAGGTATGCTTCAGTATATATGTTCAAAGTGAGTTTAATTCGTATCATATCGCACTTATTAATAGTCCGATTTAAATGAAATTTTCACATATCGCCCGTGGCAAGGTATTTTTGTCATGTAAAATATACAACTTTGGTTGTTGAGTTAATATTGTAGTTTTTAAATAGTTATTACTGATTTATAGAGGGGGAAGGGGCGTGTCAAAATTATAAAAAAAACTTTGAGACACTGCAATATATACGTATGTTGTCACAAAATTTTATGACTCTACTCTTACAGTTTCTGAGATCTACGTGTTCATACAGACAGACAGACAGACAGACAGACAGACAGACGGACAGACAGACAGACAGACATGGCTCAACCGACTCGTCTACTGATACTGATTCAGAATATATATAGTTTATGGGGTCGGAGATGCCTCCTTCTGCATGTTACGCACATTTCCGTTCCGACAAACACAATAGACCATGAATTTTTTTAAAATTCATGGCCTAAAAATGCATGGTCTATTGTGTTTGTCGGAACGGAAATGTGCGTAACAGGCAGAAGGAGGAACTACTAAGAAGGTTGAAGATAAGTCAATTAGAAGATAAGTCAACTGTTATTATAAATAAGTTAGCATTAGAAGATGACCGAAATAATACAGTAGTTTATACACAAGCAATGGCAACTACTATAAGAAATACAATTCGACGCTCACTCATTGATTGGATGTTCATGACCTTAGCGAGGAATGACATTTCTACCGTTCCAAAATTAAAACAAGTCGCCCAAGAAGAAGGTCTATACGAAGACTCTAATGCACCTAACACCCATAATAATTCAAACGTTAATCAAAACAAAAACACTCACCCCAATCAACGATTTGTCCGCCCCTTTATTCCGTTAACAAATCCCACGCAGATCCAAAACACTAACGTAAACAATCAACCCCTTCTTAAACAAACTCTTCTGACCAGACAACAGCAATTTGATCAGAACAGACATTTATACAACGAGTTCAGAAGAAACTTACTTCATGACCGTCAAAACGACACCCGAAATTACTATCAGCCGCCCCAACAACCAAGAGTGCCGAATAAGCGTTCTAAAAGAAGACAGCACACAGTCACGTATGCAGACAGATGAAAGTCATCATCAGTACGAATTAGATTATGATAACGAAACTGACCACTACAATAATAACGACGAACAGTTCCACGAAGATCAATTACAGAATATCCAGAAAGAAATGTTTACAGATCAGCAATATCAAAAAGCTGAAAATTTTCCAATACAAGCAATACAATACAATACAATACAATATGAAACTACAACGTCCCCGAATTAGACTTAGTGAATTTTATTTCCAAATCAAATATTTAGAAGGTAAACTAAATCACGTAGCAGACGTTTTATCTCGTGTCAAAATTGAAGAAAACATGGTAGGCGAAGAAGAAAATATTTCAACAGCAGCAATAATACATAGTTCATCAGAAAGCAACAAAACTTACATTGAAATTACAGAAAAACCAATAAACTATTTTGCAAGACAAATTGAATTAATTAAAGACACCATAGAACAAGAAGAGACAGCGAAATACTTTTCCAAAACAAAACTGACTATCAAATACACTGACATGACCCTGACAAAGGCAATAGATATCCTCAAATAAATAATAAATAATACCAGTGTTATTTACATGGAAAACGATAAAGACTTTTTAGTTTTTCAAAAAGCATATAAAGAAACCATTAACCCACATAGTAACGTGAAAATTCTGAAAAGTATCATAAAGTTAAATGACATAAAATCTTATCCTGAATGAGTCTCCCGAAATTCCACTGGCAACTCCTTCAGGCACAACATCTCCTGTTATTGCCTATTTAACACTGTCTACGTCTCCTAACATACCTCCAGCCTCCACAGCTGTTATATGCGATCCACCACTTTTGATCGTCACTTCTCCTGTTTCAACTATTTCTAAAAAAGATTCCCAAAAATTCTTTGGAAAACAACGCTGCCAACGTCTCAAATGTAAAATCGCTTGTCGCGGTTAAGCCTAAGAAACAAGTTTTCGTTTCTCGCCTTGCACCTGATACTTCGGTTGAAGATGTGCAATCATTTATCCATTCTAAAATCTCTGTACCTAGTATTGTTGTTGAAAAATTTAAATTTAACTACATGCGAGATATTGCATCTTTTAAAATAAGTATTCCTGCAAACAAGTTTCAATCTGTCTGCAGCGCAACCTTCTGGCCGCCAGACTTAATTGTAAAAGAATACTCTCCTAAACAAAAAAGTAGAGCTGCGGTACCGCTTCCTACAATTTCTCGTGCCTCTTCTTCTTCCAATGGTACATCAAAAAACCAGTAGATTTTTCCTATATTCATTTTGCCTATCAAAACGTTAGAGGCCTAAACTCTAAGCTATTGAATTTGTTTATGAATAGTGTATCTTTTGATCATCAAATACTAATATTTACAGTTCAATTTTTCCCAATAAGTACACCACCTTCAGATGTGATCGTTTATCACGAACTGGAGGTGGTGTTCTTATAGCTGTAGAATCTGATCTTTCTTCCGAACTAATTCCGATAGACCATAGTTCTCTCTTAGAATTTGTATGTGTTAAAATAACAATGTATCATATTTCAATTTATATTACCTGTTCTTATATTCCTCCCTCATCTGATATTTCTATCTACCTGGACCATTTTTCATCTATCCAATCTGTCGCCTCCAAACTATCTGATAGAGACTACTTGCTAGTTTTTGGTGATTTCAACTTACCAGAAGTTACTTGGTTTTCTCAATCTGATTTATTGGTACCTTCTTTATTTAATTCTTTTTTAAGTGGCCTTTCAGAGCTATCTCTTTATCAACTAAATAATGTTCCTAATTGTAGTGGTAGAATGCTTGATTTAGTTTTCCCTTCCGACATTCTAGTAAATACTATCTCTGAAATCAATCCCTTAGTTCTTCCTGAAGATCCCTATCATCCTACATTAGACCTGGTTCTAACTTTGCCTATTTCTACGCAAACTGCAACTGTTTCCCCTAAACTAAAATCACGTTTTTTCCGTAATACCGATTTTGAAAAATTGAACTATTTAATTTTGGAACATGATTGGTCATCTTTTTATTCATGCTCTGATATAAATACATGCATTTCATTTTTTTATTCCTCTATGAACTTATTTTTTGATCAATGTGTTCCTGTTACTTTTCCTGTAAAAGTCCAACAGGCCTCCTTGGTTTTCACGTGAGCTAGTAAGGTTGAAAAATTTGAAATCCCGGTATTTTTAAAAAATTTAAAATTACTTCTAATCCTTCTGATTTTACGCGTTATATTGCTGCAAGAGCAAACTTTATTGCTCTAAATGCTAATTGTTATAAAAAGTATTTGTGTCGCTGCCGTTTGCAGTTTGCTCAGGACCCAAAGCAATTTTACAACTTTGTCAACTCAAAACGTAAATCAAGTAGATTTCCTTCTGTACTATCATATGAAAATAACGAAGCAGCTGATGATCAGGCTGTCGCCGATTTGTTTGCAGACTTTTTTTCAATCAACTTATTCAACTGAACCTAATAGTTTCCTATTACATCCATACCCTTATATTATAAAAAATTTTAACACTTTCTTCTGTCCTTCTATTGATGAAACGTCTTTACTTAGCGATCTTAAATCGATAAAACCCGTTTTCTCTCCTGGCCCTGACGGAGTTTTAGCATGTGTGCTTAGATATTGCGCTGATTCAATTCTTAAACCAATTCATAAGCTGCTTGACTTGTCACTAGCAAATAGTTATTTCCCACCTATTTGGAAAAACTCTTTTTCCATTCCTCTTCACAAAAGTGGTTCTAACCATGATGTGAAGAACTATAGGTGTATTTCCAAATTGTCCGCTATTCCTAAAATTTTTGAAAAAAATTTTACGGCTCAATTAACTTTTTATGTAAATCTATAATTTCACCGTGTCAACATGGGTTTATTAAGGCAAGATCCACAGCTTCTAATCTTTTAGAATTTTCCTCTCACATTAATTTAGGATTTCGGAACAAAATGCAAACTGATGAGGTCTATACTGACTTCAGTAAAGCATTTGACTCCGTAAATCATAGACTCTTAATCCAAAAGTTAAATTTGATTGGTTTTCCTCAAAAGCTCCTTTTGTGGATTTCCGCTTATTTAACTAATAGGTCTCAACGAGTTTCTTTTAAAGACTGTCTCTCTAAGCCGATCTTAGTCACTTCTGGTGTTCCTCAGGGTAGCCGCCTTGGGCCTTTGCTATTTAACCTTTTTATTAACGACCTTCCTTCTATACTTCTTCACTCTAACATTCTTATGTATGCTGATGATGTGAAACTCTGTTTGACACATAGTGATCCTATTAACAACCTTCTTCAAACAGATCTTGATTTGTTTTTTGCTTGGTGTAGACATAATCTACTACATCTAAACTGTTTGAAGTGCAAGGTTATGTCATTTTACAGAGGTAACTAGCATGTCATCGACTATAATCTTAACTTAACCCCACTCTTAAGAATATCTGAAGTAATGGATTTAGGTATCCTCTTTGACCATAAATTGAAATTTGATCGTCACATAACACAAATTGTCAATAAGGCATTTCGACTACTTGGGTTCATCAAAAGATGGGCCAAAGAATTCGAGGATCCTTATACGACAAAGTTGCTTTATACTTCTCTTGTTCGTCCAATTCTTGAATATGGGTCTTGCGTGTGGTCGCCGCAATACCATATTCATCAAGATAGAATTGAGTCTGTACAAAAGCAGTTCCTACTCTTTGCCTTGCGTAGTCTTAATTGGGTTTCGGGTGTAGACTTACCACCATATTCTAGTAGACTCCTTCTAATTAACCTACCTTCTTTAACTAACAGTCGTATTAAGTTAGGTGTTATGTTCATCGTAAAACTAATAAGGTACGATATAGATTCCCCCACTCTACTTAACCTAATCAATTTCTGTATTCCTTCTAGAGTTACTCGTAATTTTAGAACACATTCTTTAGCCTTTTGTCCTAATAATTACAGCTTGCATGACCCTTTCCGAGTTCTCTGTGCTGATTACAATAGACTGTTTAGAGTTTTCAACTCAGAGTTCTCATCCTAATAACTAACATTAATCCACCGATCTGATTGCGTTTTACTGGGTTTTCCCCAATCCTTTGCAGCAAATGTTGGATCGTTAATTCTTGCTTTATATTCCCCAGACTAAATTTAATAAATTTATAATCTTAATTAATTTTAAAATTTTTTTTATATTTTTAATCTTAATTTTACTTAATGTTAATTTAAATATAATAATTTTTTAAGTCGACTGGCTTAGTTGACGTTAAATAAATAAATAAATAAATAAAAAAATTTAAAGAATTCATTATTACTCAACATTCTTAATTGTTTACACCCTGGTATTAAAAAAACCAGTAAGAAAAGCAACAGTCGCGCAGCACGCGACAGTGGGATACCCTTCGACCTATGTTCCCGTGTAATTTAATTTGTTAAATTCATACACATATGCATACAAATTCATGCACATGCTTTGAAATTAATCCCGACAGATGGCGCTCGCGCTTCGCGCGCTCGCCCGCCTCCTTTGTTAGCTGACAGAAGCACTTGGTTTTTTGCTCATACTTTCTTAAATAACTTCTGTGTTTATTGTCCGATCGGATTGTAATTTGGAGACTACGTAGATATTTCATTCAGCTTTGTATATGGTAAAGTCAGAAAGTTGTAGCTTTTATACAGCGCTTACAAATTGAGTTCAAAAATTAAATTATTGATTTGTGGGGGCGTTGGGCGTGGCACCTAACATTTGAAATAATCTTGATCTGCTTCTAGTCCACAGGAGTCTTCCTGCCAAATTTGGTAACTCTAGCTTTCATAATAGCTGAGATCTGTGCGTTCATACAGACAGACAGACAGACAGACGGACAGACAGACATGGCTCAATCGACTCGGCTACTGATACTGATTCAGAATATATATACTTTATGGGGTCGGAGATGCCTCCTTCTGCCTGTTACGCACATTTCCGTTCCGACAAACACAATAGACCATTAATTATATCTTACATGACAAATACCTTGCCACGGGCGTTATATGAAAATTTCATTTAAATCGGTCTATAAATAAGTGAGATATGATACGAATTAAACTCACTTTGAACATATACTTGTATACTTAAGCAGACCTAATTTACGCAAGCATACCGAAGTTCAAATCTAGCGTCGGACATACAGCATTTTATTAAACTTTTTATTTGCATTGTATGGTAACAGAATTGGTTCACAATGCTGCTTTGCCGATGGGCGAAGTAGTGAGGCAATGGACGAGTGGTTAGAGTGGCGGACGGCTGCGAGAGAGTGAGTGAGTTCAACTCCCGGTTGAAGCGGGTGCGCGGAGTTTTTTTTTTTTTGTTTATTTATTTTATTCTAATAAACTAAAAGAATAGTTACAGTCAAACAAATTAAATTATTTTATTTTGTCTGTTATGACTTTGCATGTTCAGTAAGATTCCAATCTTTTGCAAATAGAATGGTAGAAAATAACAGAGATCATAAGCCCTTGTAAAGTTATGAATGTGCGAGTGGGATGCCCATACATACATGTCTGCATATCCACATGTATGTATTGGCGTCCCACTTCAGCATACATTATTGCACGATTGTATATACATAAATATGTACAATTAGATTTGCAGTTGCTGTTGTGTTCCAACGAAAGAAAACTAATGTATAATTACATATATTGCGTAACTAAAACTTAAAAATTGCCTACCGCCGCCGCCTCTTATTAATGTTTTTGAGTTTTTAATTTATTTAAAAAAAAAATTATGACATACAAAAGAATTTCACATGTTGATCGCGGCAGCAATCGAACCTCGAACACACTCAATATCATTGGCCTTAGAGTCCGGGACATACTCCACTCAGCCACTAAACATCTATCGCAGCCGTCGAAAATGGCGAAACATTAGACAAAACCGCCAAAAAAATCAAAAGAAGCACATGTAATGAAATTTGGTACGCGCTAGAAATGCATATGTTACATTGCACCTATTGCCTACGGTATACTTTGATAATCCATGGCCTTATACAGTCAGCTCCTGACTGTAGCGTTTGTATTTTTGAGTTTTTAATTTATTTAAAAAAAATTATGACATACAAAAGAATTTCACATGTTGATCGCGGCAGCAATCGGACCTCGAACACACTCAATATCATTGGCCTTAGAGTCCGGGACATACTCCACTCAGCCACTAAACACCTCTCGCAGCGGTCGAAAATGGTGAGACATTAGACAAAACCGCCAAAAAAATCAAAAAGAAGCACATGTAATGAAATTTGGTACGCGCTAGAAATGCATATGTTACATTGCACCTATTGCGTACGGTATACTTTGATAATCCATGGCCTTATACAGTCATCTACTGACTGTAGCGTTTGTATTTTTCTGTCTTACTTTAGCTCTCGTTTCGACCTTCAATATCTGTCTATTCATGTGTTTTAGCTCTCCGGTAGTTATTCGGGAAAGAGCATCTGCTATATAATTATTTTTCTCCTTGAGATATGTAAAATCATATTCTTCAAGATTCAGACGCATTCTGGTTAACTTGGAACTCGGATTTTTCATCGAGAAAAGATATGATAGTGGCCTATGGTCACTCTGTACTAAGAAATGCCTACCATATATATATGGTCTGAAATGATTTATTGCCCAATGAAAAGCTGCTAATTCTTGTTCTGTAGTGGACTTATTACTTTCACCTTGTATAAAGGTTCTTAGTACGTCATACAATGAATTGAAATTACTATATCTAATCTATACACTTTATACGATACTTTTAAACATAATTTTATTTTTATACCTCTATACATACTTAATGCAATTTGAAAAGATACAAGAACTCTATAATGATTGATTGATTGTCTTTTAAAAAAATGCATGGTCTATTGTGTTTGTCGGAACGGAAATGGTCGTAATAGGCAGAAGGAGGCATCTCCGACCCAATAAACTATATATATTCTGAAACAGTATCAGTATTATTAATTATAACGTCAGACACACAGCATTTTATTAAACTTTTTTATTTGCATTGCATTGTAACAGAATTGGTTTACAATGCAGCTTTGGCGATAGGCCAAGCAGTTAGGCAATGGCCGAGTGGTTAGAGTGGCGGACGGCTGCGAGAGAGTGCGTGAGTTCAACTCTCGGTAGAAGCGGGTGCGCGGAGTTTTTTTTATTTTGTTTATATATTTTGTGACACCGCATTTGAGCGACGCCTCATATTGAGTATTCTTATTTTGTATTATCTAAGTATTATTAATTTAAAGTCGCACTGGAGCGACGCCTAATTGTCGTTATTATTAAATAAATATGTAAGCTATATCTAAGCCCAATATACCCGACTAGCAGTTCCTGAGTAGGGTAGCATAGCAAAAGACAGGGGCATAGGTAGGGACAAGGAAAACGGGGTACATAGTATAGAAAACACCCGACAGTCGACGCCCATGCCCAGCGCACAAACTAAAAATTGCGGTACCGCGGTACCCAGACCGCGAACGCCGCACACATAGCGGTGTCTCGCACAGTTTTGCACGACCAGCAACAACAAAACAGCGAAAACCGCGTGCACAACCAACGGCATACGCAACGGCACCGCGACGAGATTTTGTGCAGCGGCGCCAGCCAACGGCACCGCGACGAAATTTCGGGCAGCGGCGCCAGACAAACGGCGACGCTAGGCGAACGACGCTAAGCTAGCAGCGACGCACAGCCCGCAGCGACGCTCAGCCAGCAGCGACGCGCCGCCGGCAGCGAAACTAGACCAATAGCGACATCGACATGCAAAAAAAGTGCGAACGACGCCGTGCAGGCGGCGAAATGCACAGCAGAGCCACCGCTGCCAAGCACGATCGGCCGTGCAGGCAGCGGCGCCAGCAGCGGCAGAGCTACAGGCAGCGAGGCGCGGGCAGCGAAATGCGTGCTGCCAAAATTAGGGCAAGGGCAGTCGATCGAGTACATTCTTAGTGTAAAGCAGCAAAAGCTCTCCGTCAGTGTGAGTGTACAGTCGCAGAGTGGCGCTGCCTGGCAAGTCGGTGCTCCGCTGTCCAGCAGACGGCTCTGAGCGTACACGCATACACACACCGTGTACGTGTGTGCGTCAGTGTGAGTGTACAGTCGCAGAGTGGCGCTGCCTGGCAAGTCGGTGCTCCGCTGGCCAGCAGACGGCTCTGAGCGTACACGCACACACACCGTGTACGTGTGTGCGTCAGTGTGAGTGTACAGCCGCAGAGTGGTGCTGCCTGGCAAGTCGGTGCTCCGCTGGCCAACAGACGGCTCTGAGCGAACACACACATACACACCGTGTACGTGTGTGCGTTTGTGTGAGTGTGCAGTCGCGGAGTGGTGCTGCCTGGCAAGTCGGTGCTCCGCTGGCCAGCAAGCGACTCTGAGCGTACACACACACACACACACCGTGTCGTGAGCAAACGTTGGTGACAAGTGGGTGCGTGAGCGTGTGCTTCAACGAGTTGCGGCGTGGTGCAATACACCGCCGGGCGACACGTGAGAGTACAGGTGAAAGTAAAGTTTTCTCACGACGAGCAGGCACGCGTGACACGCGACACGTGCCCGTAAAGCACTAACAGACCACGTGGTGATAAGACCCATGTGGAGGCCCATATTCCCAGGGAGTACACGTGTGTAACACAGACCACGTGTGACCATATACCCTGTAATACCCCAGTAGGGTATGTCCGACTATAGCTCCTCTCATACTAAAAGTCATAATAGTCCATAGTTTTACATAAATGTTCTGTAAAGACCCTGGCGGGACTGAGATATGTACCCCAGCCGTAGAAAACATCCTTACAGATGGCGCCCGAGCAGGGACTACTATGACTAGATATTTAGTTTTGAGAATTTTAACATCTTTTCGTGGATTAAAGCCCCACAGAGCTAATTCATGCAGGGTATAGTAGGAGAGCACGAGGCCAATTTAGGCAGACGAGGCATAGTTTTCCATAGATAGTCGTAGGACACGTTCTACATATGTCTACGACTACTACGCACATTGACGTGTGCGAAAATCTCGACCTTCTGATCTATATTTTTCCACTGCTTGACCTTTTCTCCTTGCGCCGGCGCAGCCTGAGCGACGACATCGCTCAGGCGACTTATATAAGACTCGGTACCGTACACCGAGGTAGCCAGTCGCGTCCAGAACTTCGAGGAGTCAACATCGACAACGTTGACTAATATCGTAATACCCTGTACATCCTTCGGGAAAAGAAACAATTTCTCTACGAGAAAATATATCGCTGATCCTGCCAGTTAAAAACCATTTTTCCTTTTCGGTGAAAATTTATAAAATACTCAGTCGCGTCCAGAACCTCGTGTGGTCAACATCGACAACGTTGACCAACATTATAATACCCTGTGAAATATTTTTAAAGAAAAAAATAAAACATTTATTTTTCTCGGTGAAAATTTATAAAAACTCTCAGTCGCGTCTGGAACCTCGTGTAGTCAACATCGACAACGTTGACCAACATAATAATACCCTGTGAATCTTTTTTTCTGTGAAAATTTTATAAATCGAGTCGCGTCTGGAACCCCATGTAGTCAACATCGACAACGTTGACCATCGGGACAATAAAACAAACAACCTTCCTGGATTTTTACTATCGCGAGAACATTTTTCTCCAGTGTGCGCAAATAATTCGTGATCGAGACACTTTTACCACGGGTAAACAAAACTAAACATTAAATAGAACCGAGTCGCGAGTAGTCAACGACGTTGACAGACTATAATACCCTGTGATTTCTGTTTGTGAACGAGCTCTCATTAATCAGTGTCTCCAAGCGACTGTTCTTTGTGAAACGGGCAAAAGAAAACATTTAAGTGACACACGGCGTACATACCTCGCGAACCATTTTCGACTTTCCTCACCGCCGCCGAGAAAGTGGAACAAACGAACTCGCCCAACATGGGATCACGTTGGATCGCGTTCCGAAGGAAGAGCGAGCTACAGCTCATCCTCAAGGAATTCGGGCTGGACACGAACGGTACGGTAGAGGAGATGCGGAGCCGCCTAGCAACCTTCATCAATCAAGGGGAGCTATCGAAGGAACAGCTGCAGCGAATCATGGAGCTAGAGGCCAGTTTCGGAAATGCAGTCACACCGGAGCCGAAACAACAGGGAGCAGGCTCACGCGACCCCTCGCCGGCGCCGATGGAAGACGACGCCGAGATCGTCATCCCCATACCAAGCCTGGAAGTCCGACGGGCAGCGAGTCCTTCGAGGAGCAGTACTACCCGACACGTCTCACCCGCTCCAGCGCCCAGTGCGACACTTCCAGCCGGCAGTAGGGCCAGCGAATCGAGCCATCGATGGATAGCCCCATACGAACTGGCCGACCGGGTGCGGAAATGGGGCGTAGCCTTCAATGGTGACGCTACAGATCCGTGGGGGTTCATCGAGCAGCTGGAGGAGAAGGCAGCACGGTGCAACATCGACCCGCAACAGTTACCACAAGCGGTAGCAGACGTGTTAACGGGCCAAGCGGAAGATTGGTTCAGGGTCAACACCCTCTACAAAGTCACCTGGGAGGAGTTCAAGCAGGAGTTTTTGGAATTCTTCCTCCCCCCGCGCTATTTTCAACGTTTGGAGGACGAGATTCGGAGCCGCACCCAACGCCGAGGTGAGCGATTCCGGGATTACGCCCTGGCATTGCGGCTGATGATGCGACGGGTTAAATACACCCAGGAACAGGAACTGGATAGGATCTACGACAACATGATGCCAGAGTACCAGCTCTTCACCCGCCGTCACGAGTTCCAAACACTGGCTCAGCTGAGCAAACTGGTGACCACGTACGAGACAACGAAGGAGCTGCAACGCCAAACGGCGAGCCAAGCCGATCGACGAAGAGAGAACCCGAAGCCATCGAACCCGCCAACGACGAACCACGTGCCACCGACACCACTGACTCCCACAGCAGCGACAGCCACTCCACACACACCACCCGCAGGAGTAACCAAGGGCGACCTGCAGCGCGTGTGCCGCAACTGTGCTCAGCCTGGACACCTACAGGCGGACTGCCGTAACAGCCGCGTGTTGTTCTGCTGGGACTGCGGCCGACACGGCGTGCGCACAGTGGAGTGCTGCCGACGAACTACGTCGGGAAATGCTGCGCGTCTTCAACCGACGGGGAACAACTTGGAGACGCCGCACCGCAGTTCCCAGGAATAGCACCTCTGAGGTGTGGGGGGTGGACGTGTCATCGCGAATGTTCGCATCGAGGGAACAATAACGGACGCCACGATCGACACGGGAGCCACACGCAGCTTCGTCAGCGAGCGTATGGCGGCCAAGCTGAGTACACCGGAGAACGAGCGAGCGGCCCTGATCCGGATCAAGCTGGCGGATGGATCATCACGAGCCGTGACGCGAGCTTTGCGGGTGAGGATTCAACTGGGAGAGAGAGAGACGACAATACCAATGCTGGTACTGCCCGTCATCCTAGACGACGTGATCCTGGGGATGGACTTCCTGTGCGGCATCGAGGCAACTCTCAGGTGCGGCCGAGCGAAGTTACGCTTGCAAAGCACGCTCGAAGAGACAGCACCGACGCCCGAGGAGATAGCGCCGACGCCCGTGGAGATAGCACCAACGCCCGAGGAGACAGCGCCGACGCCCGGGGCCCCGCACCAACCGACGGAGGACACGGCGACCCCAGACAACAACCACACCATGGGTTTACCGCCGATTTGTCCCGTCGCACGGCAGAGGAACCCGTTTAGGCAGACCAGGACACGAGAAGACATAGAGTTCCAACAACGAGACACCGAGGGACAGCCAAGGATACTGGAGACCCCGCAGCGAGGCACCGAGCATCGGCGAAGCGCGGAGGAATCACCAGCAAGGACACCAGCAGAGTCATTACAACGAGACGCGGAGAAACCCGGGGACCACGGGAGCCCCGACCAAGCGGAGACGCCGTGGAAGACGGCCCAAGACCAGCCACGCCGCCTTGCGGGGCGTCGAGACTCAGGAAACGAGGCTGGCTGTGGACGAAGAACAGGTGGAGGCCTTTCTACAGTCCGAGCTAGCCCAGTTCGACGGACTGATGGGGGTGTCACCCATTGCGGAGCACACCATCACCATGCGGGATGAGTACCCCATCAAGCAGAGGTACTACCCGAAGAATCCGGCCATGCAGAAGATCATCAACGATCAAGTTGATGAGCTTCTGCGAGATGGTAGAATCGAGCCGTCCAGGAGCCCTTACAGTGCGCCGATTGTACTCGTTGGGAAGAAGACGGGGGAGATGCGGATGTGTGTGGATTATCGCCAACTCAACGCGAAATCCATTCCGGACGCCTACCCGTTGCCACGGATCAATCACATCCTGGAGAAGCTCAAAGACGCGAAGTACATATCGTCGCTGGACTTGAAGAGCGGGTATTGGCAGATACCTATGGCCCGGAGTAGCAAGGAGTACACCGCGTTTACCGTGCCTGGCAGAGGCCTCTTCCACTGGAAGGTGATGCCATTCGGATTGCATTCGGCCCCGGCTACGTTTCAGCGGGCGTTGGATGGAGTCATCGGACCGGACATGGAACCACACGCGTTTGCGTACCTCGACGATATCATCGTAGTAGGACGCACCCTCCAAGAACACCTGGATAACCTACGAGAGGTGTTCCGGAGACTTCGGAACGCGAACTTGCCCCTGAATAAGGCCAAGTGCAGCTTCTTCCAGAGGAGCATCGTTTACCTGGGACACCAGGTCAGGGAAGGTGGCATCCACACCGACCCCAGCAAGATCGCCGCAATAAAGGAGCTCCAACCGCCAACGACTGTCAGGGAGATGCGGAGATGCTTAGGCATCGCTTCGTGGTACCGGAGGTTTGTGCCAAACTTCGCCACCCTGGTACAACCCATGTCGTCGCTACTGAAGAAGGTCCAGCGATGGGTTTGGAGTAAGGAACAGCAGCTAGCGTTCGAGGCACTCAAGACCAGCCTTACGCAAGCACCAGTCTTAGCCTGCCCAGACTTTGCCGAGCGCTTCACCCTCCAAACAGATGCGAGCGACATTGGACTAGGGGCAGTGCTGACACAACAGATCCAGGGAACGGAGCGCGTCATCGCATATGCAAGCCGCCGCCTCTCAGCAGCCGAAAGCCGTTATTCGACTACGGAGAAGGAGTGCCTGGCCATTATGTGGGCGATAAGGAAGCTGCGGTGCTACCTCGAAGGCTATGAATTCGACGTCGTCACGGACCACTTAGCGTTAAAGTGGCTAAATAGCATCGAGAACCCGACTGGAAGGATTGCGCGCTGGGCGTTAGAGCTACAACAGTTCCGCTTCAACGTGCATTACCGCCGTGGGGACCAAAACATCGTAGCCGACGCCCTGTCCAGACAGCCCCTGGAGACTCTACAACAGGTCACTCAGGAGAACCCACCGTGCGCATGGACAACCCGAATGCTGGAACTGACTAAAAGGGAACCCGAGAAGTATCCAGAATACCTGAGGGAGAACGACCAGCTCTATCGACGAGGAGGATTTCGGCCGGACGACGAAGATTACACCCCTTGGAAGTTGTGCGTACCAAAACCACAACGCCAACGGGTGCTTCAAGAATGCCACGACCAGCCCGCAGCCGGACATCAGGGGGTACGGAAGACCCTAAACCGGATTCGTCAACGCTACTTCTGGCCAGGCCTATTCCGGGACGTAGTACGTTACGTACGGAAGTGCGGGACCTGCCAGAGATTCAAGATAAGCCAACTAAAGCCGCCTGGACAGATGCATACCCGGCAGGTGCACACGCCATTCGACGTACTCTGTGCAGACTTCGTAGGACCTCTCCCGCGTTCTACCCACGGGAATACCATGCTACTGGTATTCTTCGACGCCTTTTCCAAGTGGGTGGAGCTGGTGCCCTTGCGTAAAGCAACGGCAACACACCTGATGCGCTCGTTCAGAGAACGAATTCTGGCCAGGTTTGGAGTACCGAAGATGCTAGTCTGCGACAACGGGACGCAGTTCACGAGCCGAGCCTTCGCCACGTTCTGCAAACAACTGGGCATGACGCTGCAGCATACCGCGCCGTACACCCCGCAGCAGAACCCCACGGAGAGGGTAAACAGGACCGTGAAGACCATGGTGGCACAGTATCTGGACGACCAGCAGCGAACGTGGGATGAAAGCCTCCCTGAGATTAGCCTGGCGATCAACACCAGCGCCTCAGACACAACTGGATTCAGCCCAGCCTATCTCATCCAAGGGCGCGAGCCTCGGTTGCCGGGAGCCCTCTACGAAGAGGTGACTCCTGTCATAAGGGCGGAATCACGTTTGCCTGAGGAGAAGGAGCGACACCTGCAGGATGTCTTCAAGATCGTCATCGGGAATGCAGAGCAAGCAAGCGCGGACCAGGGGAAACACTATAATTTACGCCGCCGAGAGTGGAAACCGGCCATCGGCGACTTCGTCCTGTTGAGACAACATCATTTGTCGAAGGCCGCCGATGGATTCGCTGCCAAGTTGGCACCCCGCTACGATGGACCTTACCGGGTCGTGGGTTACATCTCGCCCACGATTTTACGCCTCCAAGACGTCAAATCCAAGAAGAGACGCAGCGCAGGACTGGCCGATCTGAAGATATTCCACGGAGAAGAATCGGCCGACGAAGGCCAACAGGTACCGGGTGGGGTAGACAACCACTGAAACTTCTCGGCTCTGTGACCACCCTTACCATTTAATAGTTACTCATAAGTTCTTAGTAGAGTCTCTCATTCGCACCATTAGGGCCCGGTAGGAGTTAGAAAAAAACATGCATCATTAAGCCTTATTTTCTGTAAATTTATAGCCCCGATTCGGATCGCGAATGGCATGAGCTGGTCCAGCGATCGACGGGGGACGGGGTCCTCGACCTTATCGACGACGAGTGGGGCTTCGACGATATGCCCCCTCTAGTTCCCCAAGAAGCGACACCCATCGCCACGGCCATAACCGAGCCGGAGGAGATGGAGGAGTGGGTCCCAGAGGTGGAGGACATGGTAGCCATCCACCATTTCGGCAACCACCGCCTGGCCGGCAACCCCGAGGCCCAAGAGCCTACTGTGTACCCGGAGGAGACGGGCCATTATAGCCCCATCAGCTTACCAGACAGCGATGGGCTTCCGCCTACACCACCGCCAGCAGCAACCCCCCGATCGTGCCATCATCGACGGAGAGCACCCCGACCGCAAGCCAGGCTTGCCCAAGTGAGGACGACCCGGTCTTCCCACACCCGATCACGTTCCGTATCGCTACACCTCCACCCCTGAAGGGCATCTTGAAAGGAAAGAGCGTTTATATGAAGGTGGGGGCCGGGCCGTTCCCCTCGTCCTCCGAGGAAGAGTCGGACGATGAGGATGACGTCCCGCGGCCGCCTAGCCGTCCGGTGCTCGATTACCGCCTCCAGTTTGGGCAGGCGTTGCTGGCGATGGTGTGGACGGAGCCCTCCGACGCCCCGATGCCTGATCCGGTAGCATTGGCTACTCCGGCCGTTGAAGGCCGTCGCCACCCCGAACAGTGGGCCCTCGCACCCAGGGGAGTGGAAGGTGCCCACGTTTGACCACTGGTTGCCACGACGGGCAATCGAGAAGGTGCGAGCCCATTTGGAGAGGCACCCCCGCAAGGTGGCGTGTCTGCTCGTCGAGGGAGACGGGGCGAAGTTCCGCGCCCGTATTAATCGTTTTGGAGCGGTCACAATCCGCGATCCGGCATGAAGCCAGGCCCGAGGCCGCGTACACCCTTATCCCCGATGAAGTAAGGGGGTGTGACGCCGCATTTGAGCGACGCCTCATATTGAGTATTCTTATTTTGTATTATCTAAGTATTATTAATTTAAAGTCGCACTGGAGCGACGCCTAATTGTCGTTATTATTAAATAAATATGTAAGCTATATCTAAGCCCAATATACCCGACTAGCAGTTCCTGAGTAGGGTAGCATAGCAAAAGACAGGGGCATAGGTAGGGACAAGGAAAACGGGGTACATAGTATAGAAAACACCCGACAGTCGACGCCCATGCCCAGCGCACAAACTAAAAATTGCGGTACCGCGGTACCCAGACCGCGAACGCCGCACACATAGCGGTGTCTCGCACAGTTTTGCACGACCAGCAACAACAAAACAGCGAAAACCGCGTGCACAACCAACGGCATACGCAACGGCACCGCGACGAGATTTTGTGCAGCGGCGCCAGCCAACGGCACCGCGACGAAATTTCGGGCAGCGGCGCCAGACAAACGGCGACGCTAGGCGAACGACGCTAAGCTAGCAGCGACGCACAGCCCGCAGCGACGCTCAGCCAGCAGCGACGCGCCGCCGGCAGCGAAACTAGACCAATAGCGACATCGACATGCAAAAAAGTGCGAACGACGCCGTGCAGGCGGCGAAATGCACAGCAGAGCCACCGCTGCCAAGCACGATCGGCCGTGCAGGCAGCGGCGCCAGCAGCGGCAGAGCTACAGGCAGCGAGGCGCGGGCAGCGAAATGCGTGCTGCCAAAATTAGGGCAAGGGCAGTCGATCGAGTACATTCTTAGTGTAAAGCAGCAAAAGCTCTCCCACGTGGGATAAAAGAAACGAGTGCAAGTCAAAAGTACCCAGTGCCCAAGGACAAATAAAGGACAACGACCATGAATCCTGTAGCAGGAGAGTCCAGGTGAGCAGGATAATTAGATAAATAGAAACGTAGTAGACTAGCTTACGTAGATGGTGCGAGTAGGCAGGTAGACAGGATTTAAATCTTAAATAAGCAACTAAAAGCAACAATAAACGCGATATGTCCTTAATAATAAACAAACACAACCCGCAGTGATCATTTAAACATACCCTGGAAAACAAAAAGACCCCCTCTAGTGCAGTGTGAGCACACACACCGTGTACGTGTGTGCGTCAGTGTGAGTGTACAGTCGCAGAGTGGCGCTGCCTGGCAAGTCGGTGCTCCGCTGGCCAGCAGACGGCTCTGAGCGTACACGCACACACACACCGTGTACGTGTGTGCGTCAGTGTGAGTGTACAGTCGCAGAGTGGCGCTGCCTGGCAAGTCGGTGCTCCGCTGGCCAGCAGACGGCTCTGAGCGTACACGCATACACACACCGTGTACGTGTGTGCGTCAGTGTGAGTGTACAGTCGCAGAGTGGCGCTGCCTGGCAAGTCGGTGCTCCGCTGGCCAGCAGACGGCTCTGAGCGTACACGCACACACACACCGTGTACGTGTGTGCGTCAGTGTGAGTGTACAGCCGCAGAGTGGTGCTGCCTGGCAAGTCGGTGCTCCGCTGGCCAACAGACGGCTCTGAGCGTACACACACATACACACCGTGTACGTGTTTTTTTTTTTTTTTTTTATAATACATATACTGGAGGAAAAGTAAATCTTCGAAAGATACCATACGGAGATGGCATGCACGATTCATACCCCTATAGAATAGGTTTATGCCTACGTACTAAAAAAAAACCTCCGTACACTCACCAGTCCTTAACGCGCTCACCGGGACTGCCAGTCAAGGTAATACTTCGGTGAGCAAGATGTGAGGCCAGGTCGCACTCCCTCTTAGATGCGTTAGCATGTAGCGTGACTCCCCTTCCTTAACTCTTTAGTCGCCTTTTACGACAAGCCGAGCCCACTGAGGTAGTATTCTAGCCCCGCCACCACACAGGGAAAAAATCTCCTTATTTAATGTATAAATTGCCTACTGTCTACTGAAATATTACTAATTACTAACGACCTCTAAAGAAATAGAAAATAAAATTAGAAAATCTGAATACTATTTATCCTGAGAACAAAAATTATGTACCAGCTCTATTGGTCATCTCATCGGCTCGGACCCTCTTCATCATGTTAATGATGATGCCATGCCCCACGTCCCATGCATCCTTGTTCGCCAACATGGCAGAGAACAAGCCTCTTGGGCTGAGCGGCACTCCGGACAGAGACCTTAGCTGATCTCTCTCCAAAGTAAACCGGGAACAATTCATAAGGACATGTTCCGCAGTTTCCACAGCGTCGGTGCAGTAGAGGCACTGGGCTGAATCTACATGGCGAAACCGAAATAGATACGCACGGAAGCAGCCATGGTCAGTAATGAACTGGGTCAGGTGGTAGTCCACTTCTTTGTGTTGACACTCTGCCCATTCCGCTAACACTGGGATGAGCTGATAAGTCCATCTCCCACGGTGCGACGTTTGCCATCTAGCCTGCCACTCTCTCTTCAGCCACTCTTGAGACTCTAGCCGAGAAACGCCATCTCGAATAAAGCCCAGTGCCTTGATCTCGAGGTCGATGGGCGGCATGCCTGCCAGGGCAAGTGCTGCGTCATCTGAAATCGTTCTGAATCCTCTGATGAGTCTGAGGGACATAGTCCGCATCACCGATCGCGCGCCTTTAAGGTAAGTACTCTTATTTGTGGCTGTGCTCCAGATAGGCGCAGCATATAAAAGCGTTGCTTTTGCTACCGCCACCAGCAGCTTTCGAGCCGGCATCCTAGGTCCACCCACGTTTGGCATGAGCCTTGCCAATGAGGCAGATGTTATCCCTGCCTTCCTGCTAGCATAGTTTGCGTGATCCTTAAAAGAGAGCCTGTGGTCTATAAGGATGGCCCAGGTACTTTAGCGATCCCGCTGAAGTAACTTGGATCCCATTAACTGAGACCTGCAGAGTCTCCACAGTTTTCCTGCTGCTCAGCAGAACAGCCTCGGTCTTGTGCGCCGCGATTTTTAGACCGACTTTCTCCAGCCAGTCGATGGTCGATCTAATCGTCGCGTTGCACTTTGCCTGTAACTCAGTTAGTGTTTTGGCGACCGCTGTTATTGCCACGTCATCTGCAAAGCAGTGCAGCTCAGCTCCGATGGGCTTGCTAACGCCCAAGATCCCATCGTACATAATGTTCCACAGGATCGGTCCAAGTACCGATCCTTGGGGAACACCTGACGAAACTCGGTAGCTTCTCGGGCCAGCATCCGTGTCGAACCAAAGGACTCGGTCCCTGAAATAACTACCTACCACTAATCTTAAATACTCCTGGATACCCATATTGTGCATAGCACTTAAAATTGTAGGCCATCTTGCAGTGTTGAAGGCGTTCTTCACGTCCAGCGTGACGATTGCGCAGTACTCCTTTCTGCCGCCAAGCCATCTGTCACCATCGAGAGCGTTCTTGGCTATATCTGCAACAGCCGAGAGGGCATCAAGTGTACTTTTTCCCTTGCGGAAGCCGTACTGATGCCTACTCAGGCCATTGGGACTCTCCGTTATTGCCTCTATGCGAGCATACAGAATACGCTCGAATAGCTTACCCACTATGTCAAGCATACATAGTGGGCGGTAGTTGCATGCACCTTGTGCTTGCCCCTTACCTTTCGGCAATAGTACGAGCTTTTGGCTTTTCCACCGCTTAGAAAGACCCCATCCACGAGGCACTGCTGAAAAGTGTCCCTGAAGATTTCTGGGTCGCGCAAGCGCCACCGCCTTGACCACCACTCCCGGAATTCCATCCAGGCCAGGAGATTTATTGGCCTTTATACGCTTTGCAGCCTCGACTACTTCGCTTACTGTTACGCAAGGGAAGGGAGACGCAGGGGTATCTTCTAGTGGCTGCCATAACGTGGTCTGTTCAGGGAACAGCTCCGCCACAAGATTGGCCATCACATTGGGTTCAGATGGAGTACCCTCCCTCTTTCTTAACTTATTACTTACGATTTTGTAGGCGAGACCCCAAGGGTCGTCGTCTACGCTCTCAAGCAGATCCTTAAAGGCGCGCGCTTTAGCAGCCGATATACCTTTTTTCAACTCTGCGCGCTTGGCTCTGAAAACCTGGAGAAGTTCGGCGTGGCTAGAGTCTCCTCTGGCTCGTTGCGCTCGTCTCCTAGTCCTGTTGCATTCCAACCGAAGCTGGTGTAAGGATTCATTCCACCAGTGGACAGGAGACTTGCGCTTTGCCTTGCTTTTTCTCGGCATCGTAGCATCGCAAGTAGATACCAGCAGCTTCATCAGATTGGCCGCCATCATCTCCGCATGGCCAGTTGAGATGGTTAGGGGAGTCGATTTGATATGACAGCATATCATTATCAAACTTTCTAACATCCCAAGCTTGACCGGGTGAGTTCCTCCGCATACTGCGTACCGCTCCCATTGCACACTGGTTTTTTATGTGTTTTTTTGGCAGAAAGTCAAAAAAAATTTTTAACGGAATAAAAAAATTTATGGTTTCTTTATATTAAGGATAGTCTAATTAGATATAAAAAAGTCGACTTTTACTTTTTTATGCAACACTGGCTTATCGCCCACCTCTGAAAGACAGCTGATTGTCGATAACATGTGTAAGACAAAATTGGCGGCAAATCATTTTGCAACATTTGTGGTTAATATTTCCTAAGAGAATTAAAAAGTTTAAAGTGTTGTCATGGAAAACAGTAGCACAGGTATGTAGAATTGTAGTTCACTAACATTTTTGTGTATGTTATATGTTTTTGTGTAGTTGTATCGTGTTTTGTTTATGTGCCTTTTTAGGCCATGGATTTTAAAAAATTCATGGTCTATTGTGTTTGTCGGAACGGAAATGTGCGTAACAGGCAGAAGGAGGCATCTCCGACCCCATAAACTATATATATTCTGAATCAGTATCAGTAGCCGAGTCGATTGAGCCATGTCTGTCTGTCCGTCTGTCCGTCTGTCTGTCTGTCTGTCTGTCTGCATGAACACCTGGATCTCAGAAACTATAAGAGCTAGAGTCATCAAATTTTGTGACAACATACGTATATATTGCAGTGTCTCAAAGTTTTTTTAAAAATTTGGACACGCCCCTTCCCGCCTCTGTAAATCAGAAATAACTACTTAAAACCTACAATATTAACTCAAGAACCAAAGTTGTATATCTTACATGACAAATACCTTGCCACGGGCGTTATGTGAAAATTTCATTAAAATCGGACTATAAATAAGTGAGATATGATACGAATTAAACTCACTTTGAACATATATACTTAAGCAGACCTACGTGTAATTTACGCAAGCATACCGAAGTTCAAATCTAGCGTCAGACACACAGCATTTTATTAAACTTTTTATTTGCATTGTAGGGGAACAGAATTGGTTCACAATGCAGTTTTGCCGATGGACGAAGGAGTGACGCAATGGCCGAGTGGTTAGAGTGGCGGACGGCTGCGCGAGAGTGCGTGCGTTCAACTCCCGGTTGAGGCGGGTGCGAATTTTCATTTATTTAATTATTTCTTATTTTATTTATTTTTTTTTTTTTATTCTAATAAACTAAAAGAAAAGTTACAGTCAAACAAATTAAAATCAAGAAGAAGCACATGTAATGAAATTTGGTACGCGCTAGAAATGCATACCTATACCTATTGCCTACGGTATACTATGATAATCCATGGCCTTATACAGTCAGCTCCTGACTGTAGCGTTTGTATTTTTTACAGTCAACTTAACAAATGTAGCTGTGTTTCGTGGAATATAACTTTTGTATGGCAAACCACTTCAAAAGAATTTTAACGGCAAGTTATTAACTAACATGTGTATAATATTATACAACTAGTTTCATATGCTCCTTTTTGTTCCTTTTTGAAAAAATTACGTTTTTGTAGATGAATACTTGTTTAGGCATGCAGAGCTGCTAGACATTTGGAGCAACAATAGTCGCTCTGAGGATGCAGTTAGGCAGCATATATTTAAAAAAAATTGGTCAAAATAATTTAAATGAATGTTGTATTTCATTGGTAAATAAAAAAGTTAAGTCCTTCCTTGATTACATAAGGAAACATTTGCCAGGTTGCAATAGATCGTTGGACAGGTTAAAGAAAAACCAGAAAGAAAAGCAACAGTCGCGCAGCACGCGACAGTGGGATACCCTTCGACCTATGTAGGTATGTTCCTATGTACACATATACATATGAACATGCTTTGAAATTAATCTAGACAGATGGCGCTCGCGCTTTGCGCTCGCCCGCCTCCCTTGTTAGCTGACAGAAGCACTTGGTTTTATGTTCATACTTTCTTAAATAACTTCTGTGTTTATTGTCCGATCGGATTGTAATTCGGAGACTACGTAGATATTTCATTCAGCTTAGTATATGTTAAAGTCAGAAAGTTGTATCTTTTATACAGCGCTTACAAATTGAGTTCAAAAATTAAATTATTGATTTGTGGGGGCGGTGGGCGTGGCACCTAACATTTGAAATAAACTTGATCTGCGCCGAGTACATAGGAACCTTCATTCCAAATTTGGTGTCTCTAGCATTTATAATAGCTGAGATCTGTGTGTTCATCTGGTCAGACGGACATCCGGACAGACAGACAGACATGGCTCAATCGACTCGGCTAGTGATCCTGAGCAAGAATATATATACTTTGTGGGGTCTGCCACGCCTCCTTCTGCCTGTTACATACATTTGCATTTTGCACAAAGTTAGTATACCCTTTTTGACCATTTTCAATGGTCGAAGGGTATAAACACTTCAAATGGCTGGCATCTAGTATTAGTATAATCGCTGATTGCAAAACTCCAAACAAAGTTGGTCGTCCAAAACTAGTTTATGAAAAGGCTAGTGACCGACTTAAAAGAAAATTAGCTTCGGACCTTGCGGATCAAAATAATAATTCTGTACCATTACTCTTGCATGCTGCTTCAGTTTCGGCTAAAAAAGGAAATGAAAAGGATATGACAGTTGTATTAAAAGCAGCTGGTAACAGCGATAATATCAATAATATAAAAAGAAAAATGTTCTCTTCTGAGCCCACACAAATGTCCGTCGACAATGCATTAGCCTTTTTATTTGAAAACGGATTTACAAAAAGCCAATATAGTACATCAATTTAAAACGGAATACAAAAGTACACGGCTTTGATATCTACCCATCATATCCTGATGTTCTTAATGCTAAACTAAAGCTTAGACCAAATGGCATCGAGTATTTTGAGAATACAGCGCAAGTTGAGTTACAACAACTCTTAAACCACACAACTTCGCGGATTCTTGAAATGCAGTATGAAACTTTCAAAGCAAATACCAACTCGATAGAATGCCAATTAATATTTAGCTATGGATATGATGGATCAACTGGTCAGAGTATTTATAAGCAACGTTATGAGGAAATCGGTGCTGTGTATGATGGATCGCTGTTTGTTACTACAATTGTGCCATTAAAATTAGTAGACAATGAACAAAGAATAATTTGGATCAACAGATCGCCACAATCTATTCGGTTTTGTCGTCCTTTAAAAATTGAATTTATTAAGGAAACTCGACAGCTTATATTAGCAGAAAAAGAAAACTTGGATACCCAGACTCGTAATCTGCACATATATTTGCATAAAATAAACAACATTAATATATTTGTAAAATATGTCGGTCAAATGACACTTATAGACGGTAAAGTCTTAAACATATTAACAGGATGTAACTCTTGCCAATGTTGCCCGATTTGCGGAGCAAAGCCAACGCATTTAATGAATGTGAATGATTTTAATTCAGATATTTTTGATGCTAAATCTGCGTGGATTCGCTTCATTGAATTTGTTTTAAAACTTGCATACAGAGCTGATCTTAAAACTTGGCATGTAAAGGACTTTGATAAAAACTAAATTAGTGGAACGTAAGTATTTTATACAAAAAGAAATGATGGAGAAAATGGTTCTCAATGTGGACAAGCCGTTACCGAATGGAAGCGGAAATTCAAATGATGGCAATACAGCCAGAAGGGCATTTTCTAATACAGCCTTACTGTCGTCAATATTAAATATTGATTACGACATTCTTTATAGCTTTTATATTATTTTAATAACGATTTCCTCAGAATACGAAATTGACTCAGAAAAATTTAAAACATTTTGTAAAAATGTTTTTTTGGCCTATCAGAACAAATATCCTTGGTATCCTATGTCACCTACTGTTCACAAGGTGTTAGTTCATGGGCATCAAATTATAGATAATTGTTTGGTGCCTGTTGGCTGTCTTGGTGAGCATGCGTCTGAATCGAGGAACAAATTATATAAGAGCGATCGGAGAAGACATGCAAGAAAATGCAGTCGCCTAGATACTATGACCGATATTTTTAACAGAGCTCTAGATACGTCTGATCCTTTGTTGTCTAGTATTTATCTAAAAGAAAGACAAAGGAAAAATAAAAACAAAAATATGCCGCAAGAGGTCATTTCTCTACTTAAATCACCATGCGTTGGAAGCGATCATGAAGATCATGGTGATTGCCAGGACATCGACGAGGGCGAGGAGGACAATGAAAGAGAACTTCTACAGAAAGATCATGAACTTGATGTAATAGCCTCAGACGAAGAGTTTTTTTAAATTAATAAATAATAAGTTTAATTTTTTGTAAGTATAATAGCATAACAATGACATATGATAAATTTATTTTTTAATTTCAGGACAAAATGATTTGGACCATCATATACATCTTAATATGATTTTATTTTATTTGATTTTCTGTATATAATATCAATAAAATATGTAATTAAATATAGATACAAAATTTTTTTTCTTTGGTAAGGTAAATATTTTTATGGCATATCGGCCAGATCGTTTATATGGCAGCTATATGAAAGTTGACCAAATCACTTGAAACTTTGTGAATCATCTTGGGGGAAGTAAAGAGTAACACAAACCAAATTTGGTGAAGATAGGTCATCATTTCGAATTTCTGCCAAAAAAAACACATAAAAAACCACAGTGCATTGGTCGCACGCAAAAGGTGATCAGAGCATGGTCGCTCAGAGTTACCTCATCAGAGACTGTCCAATTTGTGTTTGCTACTAAGCCTCTGCTGACGAAGGTAACATCAATATATGACGTGCCCCTGTCGTTGTTGAAGGTCGGCTTGCGGCCGTCATTCAGCAGGATCAGGTCGAGCAGAATCATGGAGTCAGTCACGGCTCGTCCTCTGGAGTTGGAGACGCGGCTGCCCCATTCTGTCGCCCAGGCATTGAAGTCGCCTGCTATAATCGTTGGCCTGCGCCCTCTCGCATGGCTCACGAGCATGTTGAGCATATCATCAAATTGGTCAGAGCTGTCGCTAGGAGGCGCATAACAGCTGTAAATATGCACGCCTTTGATCCTCGCATATGCAATGCCACGCATTGGCGAGGTCGCCCGATCCTGTATATGGAGAGGACTGCAACACTTGATAGCCGCCTTACCCGACTCATCAAGGATCAGACCCGCGTTACCGCCACCCTGGAAATAGGGTTCGCTGAGGAGCATAATGTCTGCATTGCGCTCCGCCGCTGTCTGAGTCAGAAGACTCTGAGCAGCTGCGCAGTGATTGACATTGAGCTGGATAATGTTTATTTGGTCAAACATTATAGTGGCTCTTAGCTCCTTTTTGGCTCGCCTTGAAGGTCGGGCACGCAAAACCACCCGTGGTGTGGTTCCTGTTCACCTCACTGCTGCAGATCAGGCATTTAGGTGGTGCCTCGCATCCCTT
>JAEIGD010000111.1:0-213265 GCA_018903425.1 Zaprionus nigranus | reverse complement strand
AATAATATTGCCAGTAATAGCAGCTGGAAAACGCAGACTTAGGCAAGTCGACATATCGACCACTGAATCTAAAGACTCGGCATAAAATAATGATAGTAACCAAATACAGCAAGTAAGGGAAAAAAAAGCGTTGAAGAAAAATGTAATTTTGAAATATAATATTTGGCATAGCAACATATTATCCTCGAGTATATGAGCGACCCTTTGAGACTTGACTGTTTTTCTTTTCAATTATATTTTTCTAACTTCTTCAACACTATCTCAACTGGCACAGTGGTCGAAATGGCCCATTTAGCGTCGTTTAATTGAAATTTCAACGATCGTGGAATGTGTGCCCTCTTTTTCCCCTTAATCAAGTCCTTATATCTTAATGAGTATATTGATAGTCTTTTTTCTTTAATATTATCGTGATTCAATCAGCTGTAATCTTACAAAGTCAACATATACTTCAGCGTGCAGCTCACTGAGTTTTTCCGTCTTTTTCTGCTAGCGTGTCGTAAAATTGTAAAAGCTCAAAATTTTAGTTTGCAAAACAAAAAATTATAAAAACTGGTTTTTAATAAATATTAAGGTTTGTTGTGACGACAAAACTTTTTCTTTGTTGCCTCTGTTTATATGTTGTAGATTAAAACCCCTTGTTAATGTTTACTCTCATCATAACCTCTTAAATTTTCCAACCTCAACCTCCACGATCAGAACTTCTAATATTCGCCGGAATTCGGTCCAAATTAATTTTTCAAATTAGAATGATGTTTCGTGATCGTGAAATGGCAATTGTTTTTGTGTCTACTTTTGTCAACTTTTAACAATAGTATGCTTTCCGGTACCATGTCTGCACGGAAGCGGGTACTCTTTCATATATGGCATAGTGAGCACTTGCCTATTAAAAATCTGGGGGCGTAGTTAAAGTTATGTTTTTGACAATATTATTGATGTCAAATTCTGTTTAATGAAGTACAGGTGACAGCTTGAAAAAAAAATCAGCACCTTCGTAGAAAATTGGTTCAAAAATGGAAGCAGAGCCGAAGCATTTTTTTGAAAAAATTTGAAACCAAAAAATATGAACTGGTTGAATGAAGCGCTTTTACTTGTTGATACGCCGGTCGACTCGGGAGGCGTGGAAAACCCTTTACAGAATGTTCCACTAAAACAAAAATTAGTTAAGTTTAGGACATTATGGACAAAACGTCATGTGAAGAGCTCATAGTGGCTGGTAAACGAAATGCTTCAGCACTTACTGGTTTACTTCTCAATGAGTGTATTTTACAATAATATACAGGCTACCATTGAAGAAATGGCAAATCATGATGCAGATAAAATTATTGTAAAAGAACATAAGCAATCAGAATCCAAAATGAACTTAAACAAAAAATGTTCTTTGTTAGTGGATATACCAATAGCTACATTTGGAAATATCAATAATGGCAACACAGCAAGACGTTTTTTCAAGCAGCCACAGTTGGCGTTCAAAATCACTGAGTCTGTCAGACAATTAATTTATAGTTTTAATGTTATTCTGAAATCAATCAGTTGCGGGTCGAAATACAACATTCCGTGCGTTTAAGCCAATATGATTCAATAACAGCAGCAGAGACTATTTGTCTAAGAAATATCCCTGGTTTTATATGCCGAGCTCACTGGATAAAATCCTAATACATGTGAGCCGACATAATTAAAATTTCTCCACCGCCACTCGGCCACAATGTCGAAGAAGAAGCGCTAGAAGCTAGAATAAGGATCTAAGCAACATTCGTGAGCACCATACACGCAAGACATCAAGGAAAAATACAATGGGAAGACTTAATTCATGGATTGTTATGTTCCTCCGATCCATTAATAGCATCCCTGCGTTCTATTCAAAATAGTTCGGAGCCAAGAAAATAGAGAAATAATGTTGATGAAGACTTTTGCAAACTTGTGTTAGATAAAAATCTAACTTGAAAAAAAACAATTTTTAAATTAAAAAAATATATATTTGAGTTTAAAAATGTTTTATTTTAATTTTATTTAAAAGGTACATATATAAACTACCTTAAAAAATTCAAACAAGCTAAAAAAGTGCTCAAAAGATATGAATTAAACGCCGCTAAATGAGCCTTTTTCGACCACTGTGCTGCGGGGTAAGCGCACAACCTTCGCTTACCCTAGAGTCAACTGGAAGAAATCAATTTTTAATGAAAAAAATTAAATTATAACTTAAACAATTAAGAAAATAAACAAAATTTTGAAAAAAAAAAACGAATCAACAAAAAGACTAAAAATGACAAAAATACGTAGCACAGAATAGTTGGCGGCAGAAAATGCTAACCGTCAAGTAATAATGCGAAATTTGCGTAGAGCCATTATGGGAATCCGGCTCAGCAGAACGAGTGTTAATTACACCATGTCAGCACAGCTTTGGGCGGGAAGCTTGCATTTTAGAATCAGTAAGACATTTTAAAGGTCAAAACGCGCCCGAAGACGCTGCAATTAACGGGATTTAAAAAGAGCTGCCTTAGGCCAGATTTATCACAAAAACGATAGATGGTTGACCTGGGGTTAGAAACCGCTCATCGACTTTTCGGCAGCGCAAGTTAACAACAAATGGCGGGCTTGAGGCTCAAAAGCGCGTCTTCACAACACGAGGTATAAAAACCCCCGGCGTGGGAGAATCGGTGGGTAAAGTAACCAACAAGTTTCAGAAGTGTTATAAAGGCCTCGGAAGACTGAAACGGGGCGCAAACCTTTGTAGTTAGGCAAATACGGCGGGGAGGTGCCCAAATACAAATACTAGAGCAAATCCGAACATCTTCTCCAAACATCGATTATGAGCGTTTTGGGGGGTAACTGGAAAGTATTGTGGCCAGACAATAGCCAACCTCAGTCTCAGGCAAGTTTTCGTCTGAAGTGAGCCGACAAAATCTGATTCTTAACGACTTGAGTCCAGCAGTCATAGGGGCTCTTGGTACAAAGCACGGCAATAAAAACCCGGAGAAGATTATTCAGCTCATCCATAGCTGGAACTTCTCCTCAAGTTTGATGGTCGGGCAAAGGAGTCACCGTACACAAAATTTATATCGAGCTATTCCTATAGTTAGCTAAAGACTGTCTTCGAACAATGATATAGATTCAGTCTGCAAAAATTTACATATTCTACTTAGTAGTGGAAAGCAGAGAGTGAAAAGTTGAGGTATCGGAAAGCAAAAAATCCCTCAACCAAATTGGAGGGAGCTTCTGGAAAGTGGCTTTAAAAGAACAATATACAGAATACCGGAACGACACCGACATATTAGAAGAGATTAGAGCACGCAAACAAAAAGCAGGGGAGACATTTGAGGTATTTTTGAGACGACGATGCATGCTCTTAACTCTTCGAATAACATTCATTCCAGAGCAGCAGCTCATTGAGATGTTGACAAGGAATTTACTGCCCGAGATACGACACGAATTGCTTTCAAATGCTGTGTAAATTCGGGTTCGATTGCACACTTGCGAAAGCTGCGCAAATGCGCGAAAATTTGCTGGGTGAAGTCGCGAGTGGGCGGTTCCCAAAAAGCCAGCACCTAACCCGTTCAGCCGAAGAAACGTGGCAGCTTTGGAAGATGACAATGGTATTCAAGACACAGATGCTAATTTGGCGATGTCGACGGAATTCTTGTCTGCACTCTGAGCCCAAACGGTTTAAAAAATTTGAGAACATTTATCCATTCTCAAAGAGTTTGTATCAACCCCTGTACGAATATTTGGAAAAACTAGTGAAACTGATAAAAGGTATGGGGACACTATACTTTCTCGGAAAATGAAACAGTTTTTCCAAATTCCAACAAAAGTTAAAAATAATTCAATTATGATTGTAGAAAAACAGAATAATATCCAATAATATTGATCATTTTACTTATGTCAAACGTAACATTATTATCCCGGAAACATCTTATTCGTGATAACAATAAATATGATAATTATGTTGTGACAAGATGATTTAAATATGTGACATATTTACTGAGACCATAATAATACAGATATGAGCTATGATTCATTTGGGAAATTGTCAAAAGTGTTGGAAGGATAAATATGAGTTTCGTTAATAAACAAAGATAATGATATAGACAAGGGACGGCTATAGAAAGGTTAATCAATTCATAGTCAATTAAGAATATAATAGGATATATTGACTGAGTGAATGTTATATATTCCCAGTATATCATTAGATTTCAAAATGGTTAGATCACTGCCACACACTCCCATTAAATGGGAGCGGAACCAATACTTTTGCTAAACACAATTTTTTCCCGGCCAATAGAACTGAATGGGTCAAGGTACGAGTGTGCACTCATTGATTTCCGTACGTATAATCTATACCAATGTGATGATAATAATAACTTATTTCCATATTGATGATAAGATCATTGAAAATCCTATAGTGTCATATGAACTAGTAAGATAGTATTATGATTATTTAAAAACCACACTAGTAGCAGATGGTCTTGATAATATATTCAGGATAGAAAGCAATAATAACACACTTCAAGCGCAGCGTTGTAAAGCTCGTCATCGTTAAAATAATATAGAATTTAAGATAGCACATGAAGCGTCGTTGTTGAGACGATCGTCGGAATGCCGACGACTAATTTGGGGAAGTGCGGCTCGGACCGTGACCCACTCTCACCTAAATTATAGTCTACTTTTCGTTTGAAATTCACTGAAGCCAACTACTCGTACATATTAAAAACCTTTGAAGTAGAACTCCGCGTCCTTTATTGTACCGGTTAATATCGTTTCGTTTGTTCGATTTTTCTAAAAAGCTTACAGAATTTTCATTGGCGCCCGAGCAGGGACTCGAGATTCGGCGGTTTTTTTGATATATATTATATTGTCGGTTGAAGTTGGCTTCGCGCGTCGTGTGTGTAAAATAAACATCGCCCAAAAAGGTATTTTACTGATTTGACGTTTTCTCCAAAGGAGGTCATCAACGTTGGAAAGTTAAATGGAAGCTAGTCGTCGCTGTATGTCTCGATTCTCTAGACAGCCAGGTATTTAGTATCAACCAGTAAGAAAAGCAACAGTAGCACACGCGATAGTGGGATGCCCTTCGACCTATGTTCCCGTGTAGTTTAATTTGTTAAATTCATCGACCTATATATGCACATGCTTTACAAATTATTCAGATGGCGCTCGCCTGCCCTCTTTTGTTACGTTATTTTATGCTCATACTTAAATAACCCTGTGATTATTGTCCCGATCGGTTGCAATTTTGGAGATAAGCACAAGCTTTGACATCTTCAAAGGCTACTTTGGCCTCAGAAAGCTATTGTAACTTTAGGTCTTAATTTGTGCCACAAGAGTCGTTCTCCACAAATAAAAATATATTTTTCAAACTCCTAGAAACGGTTTGATTAATTTGCATATGCACATGCTTTGAAAATGTCCCGAATGCCCTTCCCCCCCCCGCCCCCCTTCCTTGTTAGCCGACAGAAACACTTAATTTTTATGCTCATACTTTCTTAACTAACTTCTGTGATTATTGTCCGATCGGATTGCAATTTTGAGAATAAGTAGATATAACTATCAGCTTAGTATATGTTAAAGTTAGAAAGTTTATTTTTTTATACAGCGCATACAAATTGAGTTCAAAAATTAAATTATTGATTTAAGGGGGCGGTGGGCGTGGCACCTAACATTTGAAATAAACTTGATCAGCTTATAGTACACAGGAGTCTTCCTGCCAAATTTGGTAACTCTAGCTTTTATAGATAGCTGAGATCTGTGCGTTCACACAGACGGACAGACGGACAGACGGACACAGACAGACATGGCTCAATCGACTCGGCTTGTGATCCTGAGCAAGAATATATATACTTTATGGGGTCTCCGACGCCTCCTTTTGTGCCTGTTACATACATTTGCACAAAAAGTTAGTATACCCTTTTTTGACCATTTTCAATGGCCGAAGGGTATAACAATTGAGCAAGTCTCTTGTTGCTTGAAACGACGAAATTGTCGAAATAAATATAGATGGGTTATATGTTTATTAAATAATTAAGTGTGTGCGTGTAAATGCAAATTATCGCTGTTCGATCTTCGGTTAGTGTATATTTATATATTGACCGCTAAGTTGGAACAGCTGTGAATACATAAACTGCATATTTACGTGCATGTTAGAGTTTGCATATACACACATACGGAAGTTGTTGTTCCGTTCACCTCGAACTTTCCTTCGGGCTCACATACTTTCATTGTTTCGACTTCGCTTGCATTTGGCGCTCCTCGCATTTCGTCACCCCGCACCCCGCATATTCTATTGCTGTCTACAAACGTAGCACAGAAGCACGTTTGGATTTAATCTTCGTTTTCTCCTTGTTTCTCTTTTCGTTTGTTTGATATACACACCACTTAGAGTGGTGTGCATATATTCTCTTGTTGCATTGCATACCCGCATTTTATATTGCCTACAAACGTAGTTACAGCAAAAGTTTAGCCTGCCAATTTTCGGATCGCTTGGATCACTTTCGTTTGTTTGCTCACACAACGCATAGTTTGCGCGTGTGTGTATATAAAGCAAGTTAGATTTACATAGTCAGCGCCCGGTTGCGAGGGTAGCTCACAAAGTTTGTGACACTTATTTCTTTTTGATTTTTATAAGTGTTTCCTTTAGTCAACATGTCTGAGACCGAAAAGATAAGTGAAAAGCCACAAATCAGCAAGGACAAGTGCAAAATTACAATTGTGCTTGCAAAGATTTGACAAAGTTTGTGCTGATATTGCTCGTATACAAACAGCAATTAAAGCAAAGACCATTTCATCTGATAAAACAGAGTTACCGTGCTGATTAGAGCTTTTAGAAGGATATATACAAAGAAGCAATGGATTTACAGACTGATCTGGATAATTTAAGCCCTGTTAATGATTTTGAGAGGGCCATTAGAGGACTTGTGTGTCGTCACAAGACCGTTGTATATGAACGCATCTAAGCTGAACTTCCGGGGCCAAGAACTGATCATGATTGCTCCGTAGTTTCGACCCACCGATCCCAGTTGCCGAAAATGCGTTTGCCAAAATTTAGTGGCAAACATTCGAGTACAAAAATTTTATGTGCCTGTTTGAAAGTTTAGTCGATGATGACAATTCCTTATCTAACGTCTAGAAGTTCAATCATCTGGTGTCCTGTTTATTAGATGAAGCTTACTGGAGTAGTTAAGCCGTATCAGTTGACGGATTTGTAACAACCCTATAAGGCCATTGCAAGCCTCAAAGCAGTATATGACAATAAATGTCTTATATTCTTTTGACACTGTTTTGTGATGAACGGACAGAGACAAATTATCACCTACACAATTCTAGCTATTTCCCTATAGAGGACTACGAACGAGAAATAGAGGGCGGCCTAGCCAAAGATAGGAACAATATCCAGATTTAAAAACATCTAAGAAATATAAATTCCATTCCGAGGGTGTATATAAAAAATTGGCGCCCAAACGTGGGGCGAAAGGCAGCTTAAAAACGCGAAGAAAAAGTGTCAAAAATTATAAAGGGTAAAATGCGTAGAAGCTACTGAAAGCCTCTAGATAGAAAATAATATTGCCAGTAATAGCAGCTGGAAATCGAATTTAGGCAAGTCGACATATCGACCACTGAATCTAAGACTCGGCATAAAATAATGATAGTAACCAAATACAGCAAGGCAAGGGAAAAAAAAGCGTTGAAGAAAAATGTACTCTTGGAAATATAATATTTGGCATAGCAACATATTATCCTCGAGTATATGAGCGACTCTTGAGACTTGACTGTTTTTCTTTTCACTATATTTCTTTCTCTTTCTTAACTTCTTCAACACTATCTCAACTGGCACAGTGGTCGAAATGGCCCATTTAGCGTCGTTTAATTGAAATTTCAAATCGATCAAATGTGTAAAATTTTTTCCTTAATCGGTGCTTATATCTCAATGAGTATATTGATAGTCTTTTTTTTTCTTTAATATTATCGATTCAATCAGCTGTGAGCTTACAAAGTCAACATATGTTTCAGCGTGCAGCTCACTGAGTTTTTCCGCCTTTTTTCAGCGTGTCGTAAAAATTGCACCAAAATTTTAGTTTGCAAACAAAAATTATAAAAACTGGTTTTTAATAAATATTAAGGTTTGTTGTGACGACAAAACTTTTTCTTTGTTGCTCTGTTTATATGTTGTAGATTAAAACCCTTGTTAATGTTTACTCTACTCTAACCTCTTAAATTAGCCTAACCTACAACTTTCATAGATCAGAACTTCTAATATTCGCCGGAATTCGGTCCAAATTAATTTTTCAAAATTAGAATGATGTTTTTGTGATCGTGAAATGGCAATTGTTTTTGTCTACTTTTGTCAACTTTTAACAATAGTATGCTTTCCAGGTACCATGTCTGTACAGAAGCGGATACTCTTTCATATATGGCATAGTGAGCACTTGCCTATTAAAAATCTGGGGCCGTTGTAAGTTATGTTTTTGACAATATTATTGATGTCAAATTATACAATGAAGTACAGGTGATTGCCATACGAAAAAAATCAGCAATTTTGTAGCAAAATTAGTTCAAAAATGGAAGCAGAGCCGAAGTATTTTGAAAAAATTTGAAACCAAAAATATGAACTGGTTGAATGAAGCGCTTTTACTTGTTGATACGCCATCGACTCCTGGGGAGGCGTGGAAAACCCTTTTACAGAATGTTCCACTAAAACAAAATTAGTTAAAGTTTCGGACATTATGGACAAAACGTCATGTGAAGAGCTCATAGTGGCTGGTAAACGAAATGCTTCAGCACTTACTGGTTTACTTTCAAATTTGAGTGTATTTTACAAATAGCGTACAGGCTACCATTGAAGAAATGGCAAATTCGCGATGCAGATAAAATTATTGTAAAAGAACATAAGACCAGAATCCAAAATGAACTTAAACAAAAAATGTCTTTTGTTAGTGGATATACCAATAGCTACATCTGGAAATATCAATAATGGCAACACAGCAAGACGTTTTTTTCAAGCAGCCACAGTTGGCGTTCAAAATCACTGGAGTCTGTCAAGAATTAATTTATAGTTTTAATGTTATTCTGAAATCGATCAGTTGCGGGTCGGAAATAAATATTCCAGCGTTTAAGCAATATGATTCAATAACAGCAGAGCTATTTGTCAAGAAATATCCCTGGTTTTATATGCCGAGCTCACTGCATAAAATCCTAATACATGTGAGCCGACATAATTAAAATTTCTCCACTGCCAATCGGCCAAATGTCAGAAGAAGCGCTAGAAGCTAGAAATAAGGATCTACGCAACATTCGTGAGCACCATACACGCAAGACATCAAGGAAAAATACAATGGAAGACTTAATTCATGGATTGTTATGTTCCTCCGATCCATTAATAGCATCCCTGCGTTCTATTCAAAATAGTTCGAGCCAAGAAAATAGAGAAAATAATGTTGATGAAGACTTTTGCAAACTTGTGTTAGATAAAAATTTAATTTGAAAAAAAAAACAATTTTTGAAATTAAAAAATATATATTTGAGTTTAAAAAATGTTTTATTTAATTTTATTTAAAGGTACATATATAAACTACCTTAAAAAATTCAAACAAGTTAAAAAAAAAAAAGTGCTCAAAAGATATGAATTAAACGCCGCTAAATGAGCCTTTTCGACCACTGTGCTGCGGGGTAAAGCGCACAACCTTCGTTACCCTAGAGTCAACTGGAAGAAATCAATTTAATGAAAAAAAATTAAATTATAACTTAAACAATTAAGAAAATAAATAAATTTGGAAAAAAAAAACGAATCAACAAAAAGACTAAAAATGACAACAATACGTAGCACAGAAAACTTGGCGGCAGAAAATGCTAACCGTCAAGTAATAAAATGCGAAATTTGCGTAGAGCCATTATGGGAATCCGGCTCAACAGAACGAGTGTTAATTACACCATGTCAGCACAGCTTTCATGAAGCTTGCATTTCTGACTGGGTAAGACATTTTAAAAGTCTGTCAAACGTGCCAGAAGACGCTGCAATTAACGGATTTAAAAGAGCTGCCTAGGTCAGATTTATCACAAACGATAGATATTAATTTGGGGTTAGAACCATCGACTTCGGCAGCTGCGAGGGCAACAACAAATGGCGCTTGAGGCTCAAAACGCGTCTTCACAACACGAGGTATAAAAAAATCCCTCAAGTGGGAGAATCGGTAGAGGGTAACCAACAAGCCAGAAATGTTAAAGGCCTCGGAAGACCGAAACGGGGCGCAGTAAACTCAGAAGTTAGGCAAATACGGCGGGGAGGAAGCTCAAATACAAATACTAGAGCAAATCGAACATCTTCTCCAAACATCGATTATGAGCGTTTAGGGGTGCAACTGGAAAGTATTGTGGCCAGACAATTAGCCAACCTCAGTCTCAGGCAAGTTTCGCCCGAAGTGAGCCGACAAAATCTGATTCTTAACGAGTTGAGTCAGCAGTCAAGTAGCTCTCGGTACAGCACGGCAATAAACCCGGAGAAGATTATTCAGCTCATCCATAGCTGGAATCTCAAGTTTGATGGGTCGGCAAAAGGAGTCACCGTAGAAGAATTCCTATATCGAGCCATTCCTATATTAGCCAAAGACTGTCTGAACAATGATATAGATTCAGTCTGCAAAAATTTACATATTCTACTAGTAGGGAAAGCTAGAGAGTGGTATTGGAGGTATCGGAAAGAAAATCCTCAAATAAATTGGAGGGAGTTTGGAGCGGCTTTAAAAGAACAATATACAGACTACCGGAACGACACCGACATATTAGAAGAGATTAGAGCACGCAAACAAAAGCAGGGGGAGACATTGAGGTATTTTATGACGATGGCATGCTCTTAACTTCTCGAATGTCAACATCTATTCCAGAGCAGCAGCTCATTGAGATGTTGACAAGGAATTTACTGCCCGAGATACGACACGAATTGCTTTTCAAATGCTGTGCAAATTCGTTCGATTGCACACTTGCGAAAGCTGGTGCAAATGCGCGAAAATTTGCTGGGTGAAGTCGCGACTCGGCGGTTCCCAAAGCCAGCACCTAACCCGGGGTTCAGCCGAAGAAACGTGGCAGCTTTGGAAGATGACAATGGTATTCAAGACACAGATGCTAATTTGGGCGATGTCGACGGAATTCAAGCCCAATTCGAGCCCAAACGGTTTAAAATTTGAGAACATTTATCCATTCTCAAAGAGTTTGTATCAACCCAAGTACGAATATTTGGAAAAACTAGTGAAACCGATAAAAGGTATGGGATACTATACTTTCTCGGAAAATGAAACAGTTTTTCCATCCAACAAAGCTAAAAATAATTCAATTATGATTGTGAAAAACAGAATAATATCCGTTCATATTTCTGCATGGGTCGTCATCATAATAATATTGATTCATTTTACTTATGTCAAACGTATACACATATCCCGAAACATCTTATTCGTGATAACACAAATATGATAATTATGTTCAGACAAGATGATTTAAATATGCGACATATTTACCGAGACCATAATAATACAGATATGAGCTATGATTCATTTCTGAAAATGTGTCAAAAGTGTTGGAAGGATAAATATGAGTTTCTGTTAATAAACAAAGATAATGATATAGACAAGGGACGGTATAGAAAGCGTTTCAATCAATTCATAGTCAATTAAGAATATAATAGGATATATTGACTGAGTGAATGTTATTATTCCCAGTATATCATTAGATTTCAAAATGGTTAGATCATTCACACTCACATTAAATGGGAGTGAACCAATACTAAACACAAATTTTTTCCCGCCAATAGAACTGAATGGTGAATACGAGTGTGCACTCATTGATTTTCAGATGTATAATTCTATACCCAATGTCGATGATAATAATAACTTATTTCATATTGATGATAAGATCATTGAAATTCCTATAGTGTCATATGAACTAGAAGATATTTATGATTATTTAAAAAACCAATTACTAGCAGATGGTCTTGATAACATATTCAGGATAGAAAGCAATAATAACACACTTAAAGTGCATGTTAAAGCTCGTCAATGTTAAAATAATATAGAATTTAAGATAGCACATGAAGTGTCGTTAAGTTGAGACGATCGGCAAATGCCGACGACTAATTTGGGGAGTGCGGTCGGACTGTGACCCACTCTCACCTAAATTATAGTCTACTTTCGTTTGTGCACTGAAGCCAACTACTCGTACATATTAAAAACCTTTGAAGTAGAACTCCGCGTCCTTTTATTGTATAGTTAATATCGTTTCGTTTGTTCGATTTTTCTAAAAAAGCTTACAGAATTTTCATTGGCGCCCGAGCAGGGACTCGAGATTCGGCGGTTTTTTATATATATTATATTGTCGGTTGAAGTTGGCTTCGCGCGTCGTGTGTGTAAAATAAACATCGCCCAAAAAGGGTATTTTACTGGATTGACGTTTTCTCCAAAGGAGGTCATCAACGTTGGAAAGTTAAATGGAAGCTAGTCGTCGCTGTATGTCTCGATTCTCTAGACAGCCAGGTATTTAGTATCAACCAGTAAGAAAAGCAACAGTAGCGCAGCACGCGATAGTGGGATGCCCTTCGACCTATGTTCCCGTGTAGTTTAATTTGTTAAATTCATACACATATACATATGCACATGCTTTACAATTATTCCCAACAGATGGCGCTCGCCCGCCTCTTTTGTTAGCTGACAGAAGCATTTTATTTTATGCTCATACTTTCTTAAATAACTTCTGTGATTATTGTCCGATCGGATTGCAATTTTGAGAATAAGTAGATATAACTATCAGCTTAGTATATGTTAAAGTTAGAAAGTTTATTTTTTTATACAGCGCATACAAATTGAGTTCAAAAATTAAATTATTGATTTAAGGGGGCGGTGGGCGTGGCACCTAACATTTGAAATAAACTTGATCAGCTTATAGTACACAGGAGTCTTCCTGCCAAATTTGGTAACTCTAGCTTTTATAATAGCTGAGATCTGTGCGTTCACACAGACGGACAGACGGACAGACGGACAGACAGACAGACAGACATGGCTCAATCGACTCGGCTTGTGATCCTGAGCAAGAATATATATACTTTATGGGGTCTCCGACGCCTCCTTGTGCCTGTTACATACATTTGCACAAAGTTAGTATACCCTTTTTTGACCATTTTCAATGGCCGAAGGGTATAACAATTGAGCAAGTCTTGTTGCTTGAAACGACGAAATTGTCGAAATAAATATAGATGGCTTATATATTTATTAAATAATTAAGTGTGTGCGTGTAAATGCAAATTATCGCTGTTCGATCTTCGGTTAGCGTATATATTACATATTGACCGCTAAGTTGGAACAGCTGTGAATACATAAACTGCATATTTACGTGCATGTTAGAGTTTGCATATACACACATACAGTTGTTGTTCCGTTCACCTCGAACTTTCCTTCGGGCTCACATACTTTCATTGTTTCGACTTCGCTTGCATTTGGCGCTCCTCGCATTTCGTCACCCCGCACCCCGCATATTCTATTGCTGTCTACAAACGTAGCACAGAAAACGTTTGATTTAATCTTCGTTTTCTCTTGTTTCTCTTTTCGTTTGTTTGATATACACACCACTTAGAGTGCGTGTGCATATATTCTCTTGTTGCATTGCATACCCCGCACCCCGCATTTTATATTGCTGCCTACAAACGTAGTTACAGCAAAAGTTTAGCCTGCTAATTTTCGGATCGCTTGGATCACTTTCGTTTGTTTGCTCACACAACGCATAGTTTGCGCGTGTGTGTATATAAGCAAGTTAGATTTACATAGTCAGCGCCGTTGCGAGGGTAGCTCACAAAGTTTGTGACACTTATTTCTTTTTGATTTTTATAAGTGTTTCCTTTAGTCAACATGTCTGAGACCGAAAAGATAAGTGAAAAGCCACAAATCAGCAAGACAAGTGCAAAATTACAATTGTGCTTGCAAAGATTTGACAAAGTTTGTGCTGATATTGCTCGTATACAAACAGCAATTAAAGCAAAGACCATTTCATCTGATAAAACAGAGTTACCGTGCTGATTAGAGCTTTTAGAAGGATATATACAAAAGGCAATGGATTTACAGACTGATCTGGATAATTTAAGCCCTGTTAATGATTCTAGAGGGCCATTGTATTATTGTATATTAACGCATCTAAGCCGACTTCAGGGCCAAGAACTGATCATGATTGCTCCGTAGTTTCGACCCACCGATCCCAGTTGCCGAAAATGCGTTTGCCAAAATTTAGTGGCAAACATTCGGAGTACAAAAATTTTATGTGCCTGTTTGAAAGTTTAGTCGATGATGACAATTCCTTATCTAACGTCGAGAAGTTCAATCATCTGGTGTCCTGTTTATTAGATGAAGCATTGGGAGTAGTTAAGCCGTATCAGTTGACGGATTGTAACAACCCTAAGGCCATTGCAAGCCTCAAAGCAGTATATGACAATAAATGTCTTATATTCTTTGACACTGTTTTGTGATGAACGGACAGAGACAAATTATCACCTACACAATTCTAGCTATTTCCCTATAGAGGACTACGAACGAAATAGAGGGCGGCCTAGCCAAAGATAGGAACAATATCCAGATTTAAAACATCTAAGAAATATAAATTCCATTCCGAGGGTGTATATAAAAAAATTGGCGCCCAAACGTGGGGCGAAGGCAGCTTAAAAACGCGAAGAAAAGTGTCAAAAATTATAAAGGGTAAAATGCGTAGAAGCTACTGAAAGCCTCTAGATAGAAAATAATATTGCCAGTAATAGCAGCTGGAAATCGAATTTAGGCAAGTCGACATATCGACCACTGAATCTAAGACTCGGCATAAAATAATGATAGTAACCAAATACAGCAAGGCAAGGGAAAAAAAGCGTTGAAGAAAAATGTACTCTTGGAAATATAATATTTGGCATAGCAACATATTATCCTCGAGTATATGAGCGACTCTTGAGACTTGACTGTTTTTCTTTTCACTATATTTCTTTCTCTTTCTTAACTTCTTCAACACTATCTCAACTGCGCACAGTGGTCGAAATGGCCCATTTAGCGTCGTTTAATTGAAATTTCAAATCGATCAAATGTGTAAAATTTTTTTCCTTAATCGGTGCTTATATCTTAATGAGTATATTGATAGTCTTTTTTTTTTTTTAATATTATCGATTCAATCAGCTGTGAGCTTACAAAGTCAACATATGTTTCAGCGTGCAGCTCACTGAGTTTTTCCGCCTTTTTTTCAGCGTGTCGTAAAAATTGCACCAAAATTTTAGTTTGCAAACAAAAATTATAAAAACTGGTTTTTAATAAATATTAAGGTTTGTTGTGACGACAAAACTTTTTCTTTGTTGCCTCTGTTTATATGTTGTAGATTAAAACCCTTGTTAATGTTTACTCTACTCTAACCTCTTAAATTAGCCTAACCTACAACTTTCATAGATCAGAACTTCTAATATTCGCCGGAATTCGGTCCAAATTAATTTTTCAAAATTAGAATGATGTTTTGTGATCGTGAAATGGCAATTGTTTTTGTCTACTTTTGTCAACTTTTAACAATAGTATGCTTTCCAGGTACCATGTCTGTACAGAAGCGGATACTCTTTCATATATGGCATAGTGAGCACTTGCCTATTAAAAAATCTGGGGCCGTTGTAAGTTATGTTTTTGACAATATTATTGATGTCAAATTATACAATGAAGTACAGGTGATTGCCATACGAAAAAAAATCAGCAATTTTGTAGCAAAATTAGTTCAAAAATGGAAGCAGAGCCGAAGTATTTTGAAAAAATTTGAAACCAAAAATATGAACTGGTTGAATGAAGCGCTTTTACTTGTTGATACGCCATCGACTCCTGGGAGGCGTGGAAAACCCTTTACAGAATGTTCCACTAAAACAAAATTAGTTAAAGTTTCGGACATTATGGACAAAACGTCATGTGAAGAGCTCATAGTGGCTGGTAAACGAAATGCTTCAGCACTTACTGGTTTACTTTCAAATTTGAGTGTATTTTACAAATAGCGTACAGGCTACCATTGAAGAAATGGCAAATTCGCGATGCAGATAAAATTATTGTAAAAGAACATAAGACCAGAATCCAAAATGAACTTAAACAAAAAATGTCTTTGTTAGTGGATATACCAATAGCTACATCTGGAAATATCAATAATGGCAACACAGCAAGACGTTTTTTCAAGCAGCCACAGTTGGCGTTCAAAATCACTGGAGTCTGTCAAGAATTAATTTATAGTTTTAATGTTATTCTGAAATCGATCAGTTGCGGGTCGGAAATAAATATTCCAGCGTTTAAGCAATATGATTCAATAACAGCAGAGCTATTTGTCAAGAAATATCCCTGGTTTTATATGCCGAGCTCACTGCATAAAATCCTAATACATGTGAGCCGACATAATTAAAATTTCTCCACTGCCAATCGGCCAAATGTCAAAAGAAGCGCTAGAAGCTAGAAATAAGGATCTACGCAACATTCGTGAGCACCATACACGCAAGACATCAAGGAAAAATACAATGGAAGACTTAATTCATGGATTGTTATGTTCCTCCGATCCATTAATAGCATCCCTGCGTTCTATTCAAAATAGTTCGAGCCAAGAAAATAGAGAAAATAATGTTGATGAAGACTTTTGCAAACTTGTGTTAGATAAAAATTTAATTTGAAAAAAAAAACAATTTTTGAAATTAAAAAAATATATATTTGAGTTTAAAAAAATGTTTTATTTAATTTTATTTAAAGGTACATATATAAACTACCTTAAAAAATTCAAACAAGTTAAAAAAAAAAAGTGCTCAAAAGATATGAATTAAACGCCGCTAAATGAGCCTTTTCGACCACTGTGCTGCGGGGTAAAGCGCACAACCTTCGTTACCCTAGAGTCAACTGGAAGAAATCAATTTAATGAAAAAAAATTAAATTATAACTTAAACAATTAAGAAAATAAATAAATTTGGAAAAAAAAAAACGAATCAACAAAAGACTAAAAATGACAACAATACGTAGCACAGAAAACTTGGCGGCAGAAAATGCTAACCGTCAAGTAATAAAATGCGAAATTTGCGTAGAGCCATTATGGGAATCCGGCTCAGCAGAACGAGTGTTAATTACACCATGTCAGCACAGCTTTCATGAAGCTTGCATTTCTGACTGGGTAAGACATTTTAAAGTCTGTCAAACGTGCCAGAAGACGCTGCAATTAACGGATTTAAAAGAGCTGCCTAGGTCAGATTTATCACAAACGATAGATATTAATTTGGGGTTAGAACCATCGACTTCGGCAGCTGCGAGGCAACAACAAATGGCGCTTGAGGCTCAAAACGCGTCTTCACAACACGAGGTATAAAAAAATCCCTCAAGTGGGAGAATCGGTAGAGGGTAACCAACAAGCCAGAAATGTTAAAGGCCTCGGAAGACCGAAACGGGGCGCAGTAAACTCAGAAGTTAGGCAAATACGGCGGGGAGGAAGCTCAAATACAAATACTAGAGCAAATCGAACATCTTCTCCAAACATCGATTATGAGCGTTTAGGGGTGCAACTGGAAAGTATTGTGGCCAGACAATTAGCCAACCTCAGTCTCAGGCAAGTTTCGCGCGAAGTGAGCCGACAAAATCTGATTCTTAACGAGTTGAGTCAGCAGTCAAGTAGCTCTCGGTACAGCACGGCAATAAACCCGGAGAAGATTATTCAGCTCATCCATAGCTGGAATCTCAAGTTTGATGGGTCGGCAAAAGGAGTCACCGTAGAAGAATTCCTATATCGAGCCATTCCTATATTAGCCAAAGACTGTCTGAACAATGATATAGATTCAGTCTGCAAAAATTTACATATTCTACTAGTAGGGAAAGCTAGAGAGTGGTATTGGAGGTATCGGAAAGAAAATCCTCAAATAAATTGGAGGGAGTTTGGAGCGGCTTTAAAAGAACAATATACAGACTACCGGAACGACACCGACATATTAGAAGAGATTAGAGCACGCAAACAAAAGCAGGGGGAGACATTGAGGTATTTTATGACGATGGCATGCTCTTAACTTCTCGAATGTCAACATCTATTCCAGAGCAGCAGCTCATTGAGATGTTGACAAGGAATTTACTGCCCGAGATACGACACGAATTGCTTTTCAAATGCTGTGCAAATTCGTTCGATTGCACACTTGCGAAAGCTGGTGCAAATGCGCGAAAATTTGCTGGGTGAAGTCGCGACTCGGCGGTTCCCAAAGCCAGCACCTAACCCGGGGTTCAGCCGAAGAAACGTGGCAGCTTTGGAAGATGACAATGGTATTCAAGACACAGATGCTAATTTGGGCGATGTCGACGCAATTCAAGCACCGAAAAAAATTTATCGATGTTGGAATTGTGACGGGGAGGGTCATGGTTGGGATATGTGTTTGAAAAATCGGAAAGTTTTCTGCTATGGTTGCGGGGCAAAGAACACTTACAAGACGCAATGCCCCAATTGTTTGGCAAAAAAAGTGGAAAAAGCCAAGGGACCATTCGTGAGTCAGACACGAACGGCCCCGAAAGCAACACTAAATACAAATTTACCTGATTTACCGGCTAGCTCAGAAAATCTGACCAGAGCTATGCTTTTACCGGACATGTCAATAGGAAAATGTGCCCAAAATAAAAATACAAGCAAGGCTCGCAAATTATAAAAAAGTTAAGGAAAGAATATTTGGAAATCATGCGGTTAATAAGCCAAAACGATCTACGCAGCGCTTGCCAAAATTTTGGAAAGCCGTAAGGTTAACTAAACGATTACTGGTGTCCTCAATAATAAATAAAGAAAGCGATGGGCGTTTTTACGCAAAGGTTTCCTTTTAGGAGTAACCGAAGAAGGGTTATTGGACACAGGGGCAAATATTAGTTGCGTGGGGTCACCTTTGGCGCAAATCGATAGGGAAACGAGAGCAACAGTCGCGCAAAACGCGACAGTGGGATACCCTTCGACCTATGTTCCCGTGTAGTTTAATTTGTTAAATTCACACACATGCAAGTTATCACCCTCAGTTACTTAGCGTTCCTTATGTAAATTGTAAACAACTTTTCATAGTCTTTTCAGACTCTTGACAATTCATTCTCAGCTCCTCATATTTCGCTATTTTAAACAATTTCCATTGAGTCACGAGTAACTCTTCTTGGAATTAATAAACCACCCACGCAACTTAAAAAAGCCTAGCGCGCAAAACACCCAATGCTTATTTGTAAACAAACTCTTCTTGAGAATAATAAGCCTAGCGCGCAAAACACCCAATGCTTATTTGTAAACAAACTCTTATTGAGAATAATAAGCCTAGCGCACAAAACACCCAATGCTTATTTGTAAACAAATCCTCCTTCGTCCAAACGGCATCACGAGCTTTAAGCTTTAGCTCGATCAGCAGAAGCTTTGACATCTTCAAAGGCTACTTTGGCCTCAGAACAATATTGTGTAACTTTAGTCTTAATTTTGTACACACAAGAAACGGAGTCGTTCTCCACAAATAAAAATATATTTTTTTCAAACTCCTAGAAACGGTTTGATTAATTGGCACCCAACATGGGGCTCGCGTTAAATTTTTCCAGTTAAATCGCGCACAAAAGGATAAAAAGAAATCCTTAAGTGACTTACAAGTGAAAATAACACAAAAAGGAATTAACAACCATAATTCCCAAGTGTCGCGAGTGACCGGTTTCCAGTGTTACAAAGAGAGCAAATATTCGAAAACGCTCTTTAAGAACTTACAAACAGACCATTTATTTAAAAGAAAGGAACCTTGAAGTAAATAAAAAGGTGTCCAAGGAATAAGAGCAAATATTCAAAAACGCTCTTTAAATAAAAACTCAAAAGTGTTACTCAAACATACCAAACTTAAACCAAGAAGTGAAAGAGAGCAAATATTCAAAAACGCTCTTTAAATAAAAACTCAAAAGTGCTACACAAGTGTATCAAACTAAAGCCAAGAAGAAAGACACCCATAACTAAGTAGTGAAAGAGAGCAAAAACGCTCTTTAAATAAAAACTGAAACATAAAACAAAAACAAAACAAACATATTAAACTAAATCCAAGAAAGAAGACACCCTCAGCAAGAAGGAAGACATCCTCAGCAAGAAGGAAGACACCCTCAGCAAGAAGGAAGACACCCTCAGCAAGAGTCGATAAAATTTTTTTTTTTTATATTATTATATTATTGTTAAAACTAAACTAAGCTGGACGACCTAATAAGCGGTTTTTTAAACTTAAAAATGGCTAATAATTTGACAGCAGATATTTTTTTTTTATTATTTATTATTGTTAAAACTAAACTAAGCTGGACGACCTAATTAGCGGTTTTTTAAACTTAAAAATGGCTAATAATTTGACAGCAGATATAATTGCAGAATTAATAGCAACCAAAACTAAAGCCTTAGCAGATGAAATTGCAGAATTAAGGTTACAATTAAATAACTACAATTCAGTTGATTAGGTGTGATGAGTCATTCGACGTGATCAAATCGTTACCAGAGTTTTCAGGTAGTAATGCAGGTTACGTTAGTTGGCGCGAAGCAGCGTGCTCCGCCATGAAGCTTTACAAAGAAGCTAGCCGAAAATATGTAGGTGCCTTGACAATCTTAAGAAACAAAATAACAGGAAAGGCAAATGATACTTTAACCAACCATGGTACAGTACTTAACTTCGATGCAATACTTGCACGATTGGACTTCACTTATAGTGATAGGCGTCCAATTCATATTATTGAACAAGAACTTAGTGTCTTAAGGCAAGGCAATATGACAGTTCTTGAGTATTACAATTTGGTTAATAAGAAATTAACCCTATTAACTAACAAAACAATTATGACATATGGCAACAAAGCCGATGTTGTAAATGAAATGAACTCTAAAAACAGAGAAAGCGCATTACGAATTTTCATTACAGGCCTGAACGGCAATCTTTCTCAAGTTTTGTTTTCTATTAAACCAGAAAACCTTCCAAATGCATTAGCTAAAGCTCAAGAGCTAGAGGCTAACTATGAAAGAGCAAATTTTGCTTACAATTTTTATGCTCGCTCTCAATCAACGAGTAACTCAAGCCCAAAGACTCAAAAAGAAGTCTGAAAAGCCAGATCAACAACAAGATAATAATCTACGTTTCAATCAAGGAAACCAAAATAATTATCAACAAACAAATAGGAACGTTTTTGCCCAAGGCAATTCTACTCCACAACCCCCACCGATCCCAATGGAGATCGATAAATCTTTACAGATCCAAAATAGACCCCAAGACAATCGTCACAACTCTCACCCGTTGAAGCGAGAGTATACCCAACATTCAACCGCAAAAGCAATGCGCGTGAATAATTTGAATGAAGAACATTTTTTAGAGAAAGAAGGGGAGAGCTCCCCTACGTCTTCCGCAGAGACAGAACCTTAGGTACAAGACTTAAGTTATTAATAGACACCGGCGCAACAGCGTGCTATATAAGGAAGGGTATTTATCAGAACCCTGAAGAATTAGTTATTAAGAAAAGAGTTAAAACAGTTAATGGGTATAGCATGATAACCCACTTTTATAATATAAATATTTTTGGTAGAACCGAAAGGTTCTATGAAATCGAAAAACCTTGAAGCGGATCTATTGGTCGGTTATAATCTTTTGAAAAAGATGAATGCCATCATAGATCTATCAAAAGAGACGTTAGCTTATAATAACCAAATCGAAAAACTTAATTATGAAAGGCCACCTGAAGATACAGTTGGTAATTTACAGTGTTCGGATATAGATCCGAATGTGTCTAACTACTTGGACTCCCAAAAAGGAAAAAATAGTAGTTTTTTCCCTTTACTCCAAGTGTCCAATATTGAGTCATCAACAAGCGATGACGATAATCCCCGCACTCACGATAATGAAATCTTTAGTAGCCCTAAACGTAGGAGGAAGGTAAAAAGAGCAGACGCCGTAAGCCTCAGTATCCTCTTTTATCAGTTCTTCTTCACTACACAAAGTGTGAACACAGACGACTTTCAAAATCTTGAACAAGAAATTATCCAAGAAATATCTACCAAGCAAATTCAAAATTTCAGGCACGTTTGAACTGACATTAAAGGAAAAATAAGGACCTTAAGTGATAATGCTATATATAGTAAGCAATATCCTTACCTCCTCTCAGTTAACAATTTTGTTAACAAAGAAATAAACAGGATGTTGGATGAAAATATTATTAGGCCGTTAAAAGTCCTTACAATTCCCCAGTGTGGGTTGTAGGTAATTATGGACGACATAATCGTTTTTTCCGAGACTGCGGAACAACATCTATATGATCTAAAGGAGATCATAGACATACTGTTCGTAGCAAATATGAAAATAAGTATAGAAAAATCTAAGTTCTTCCGGAAAGAAATCGAATTCTTAGGTTACTTAGTATCACATAAGATAATTAAAACCGATCCACAGAAGATAAAAACAATTGTTGAGTATCCACCCCCCCGCAACATTAGAGAGTTGCGTGGTTTCCTAGGAATAACTGGTTACTAGAGAAAATTTGTACTAAACTATGCCTCTATAGCAGTATTCTCCGAAGATATTATACAAGCCAGGTAAAACTAATGTTGTCGCAGATGCTTTGTCCAGGTTACAAGTGAACAAAATCACTGACCAAATTCACATTTCAGGTAGTTCGTCCGACAGCGGAACTGTTCATTCTGCCGAGAGTAGGTATGAGAATATCATAGCAGAAACTAACAAGCCTTTAAATCAGTTCAAGCAACAACTACTTATTTCAAAAAACAAGTTTACCATTCATGAAAAAGTTAACAATTTTGATAAAACAAGACACATTATAGAATACGACACTGTGGACAATTTAGTAACCATATTAAAGGAATTCTTACAGCCAAACATCGTTACAGGAATTCATTGTACCCCCGAGGACTTATATGAAATCCAAACCAAACTTAAAAATACATTTACCAATAAGTTTTTATATACTAAAAAGTTTTTATCCGATGTCATAAATAGGAATGACCAACAAATGATAATAGAAGAAAGCCATGCTAGAGCTCATAGAGGTTTCGACGAAAACTTAAAGCAGATTTTAAGATATTATTACTGCCCTAAATTATATGAAAAGCTCAAACAACACATTCGTAATTGTAAAGTTTGTAATGAAAATAAATACAATAGACACCCGAAACAAATTCCAACTTCAAAAGCCCCAATTCCAGAAAGAGAAGGCGAACAATTACATATCGACATTTTCTATGCCCACAAACTAATTTTCTTAACTTGTATTGATGCTTATTCTAAGTATTTAATAGTTAAGGAAATTCAAAATAAATACAATATGGAATTTAAAATTCTTGAACTAATTCAACCATTTCCTTTTTGCCAAGTGCATAATGATGGACAATGAGCCTAGTTTCTCTTCCGCCCAATTCAAATCAGCAATAGAACGTGGCTTAACCATTTTTTATGCAGATCCAAGACATAGTCTCACCAATGGCCAAGTAGAAAGAGTACACTCAACATTAATTGAAATTTCACGCTGTATTCAGGAAGAATACAATCTTCTAGACCATAAAGAAATAGTTTATCGCTCTGTCAGAGAATATAATAACACCATACAATCTTCCACACAGAAAAAAACCCAATGACATTATGTTTAACAAAATTGATCACACCCACTTACGTAACAAATTGAAAGCACTTCAAACCAAAATGTTAGAATACCACAATCAAAACAGGACGCCAAAAAATTATGAAGTAGGAGACATAATTTATGAAAAGAAGCATGGGGAAAGAAATAAACTACAACCTAGATATAAAAAACAAACAGTAAAGGAAGATTTAGTAAATAAGGTTATCATAAATAACAAGAATCAAATAATTCATAAAGATAACATTAAGTTTTAATCAAGTTTTGCATTTTTTTTTTTTTTTTTGTTTTTAGCATGACCATTTTATATGTATTACTTACCCCAATATTACTGGGTTCAACAATATCTAATATTATAAACTACTCGAACGAGGAATATGTCTTACTTGAAGACGCAGACAACATATTTTTATATGAAACTTATGGAGAACTTTTCCACGTTACTAACTTAAGTTTTTATAAATATATTATCCAAGAAGAGTTAAAGTACGTAAAGGATAGAAACATCAGTGTAGATTGGGATTTTTATTTGAATTTAAAATTAGCCAGTTCCCTTTTTTTCTCAACTTGCGCCACATAAAATTATTAATAAGGTATTAATGAACTAGGCACCATTTTTAAATGGATAACTGGTACGCCAGATCACAATGACTTAATCACAATTCAAAACAAAATCAATGACTTGGTCGAAAACAACAATAAACAAAACCTAATCAATTCTGCAATTTTTAAGGAAATTCAAAAAGTAACCAATTTACTAGAAAACTTAAATTTAGATAAAGTATTTGCTATTAAAAAAACAGAGATTAAAATTATTGTCATTGGACTTACAAAATCTGCGAGACTCTATCATTTTCAAAAGCTAATATTTTATATTAAAAAATTTTAAACAACCACGATGTGGCAGATATATTTACTCACGAAAAATATAACATAACTACAAATCTAATGGATGTTTCTTTTTTTCAATTATATCGCACAAAGGTTTAATTATATATTACATAAAATATCCCATTGTAAAACATAGTTGTAAGTTTTTTCACGCAAAAGCCATATCCCAAGCAAACGGTAAAAAATATGCAGTTTGCAAGAAAATCAAAGAAAGAAACAAACCTGTAGAAATTTACAGACCGGTGCTATTCTAGTATCCGGTTCAAACTATATCAACCACACATTTGTTACAGGCATTTATGTAGTTACTTTTCAAATCATTGTTGATATCAATAATATAACTTATACCAATAATAAACAAAAAACTGTTAAACTATATCGAAAAACAAAGCAACAATTGCGAACTTAAATTTCAAAATACAAATATATTATCACATAAATTGAAATAACATTTGTAATAATTTTAATCATGCTTGTATTTTGTATGTCAAAGCTTCTTAAGTACCTTTTCCCCAATTTATTTTTGAACATCTTTAACTTCATAAAAGCTAAATATTCTTCAGTTACTAAACGTAACACTATTCAAAAATCAGAAGTTGACCCTGACACTTTAAAATCATTAAGCGATAAAGTGGACCAATTATCAGAAACCCTTTAGAATCGGGGACGATTCATTCTCTTCTTGAGAATAGCCTAGCGCACAAAACACCCAATGCTTATTTGTAAACAAACTCTTATTGAGAATAATAAGCCTAGCGCGCAAAACACCCAATGCATATTTGTAAACAAATCCTCCTTCGTCCAAACGGCATCACGAGCTTTAAGCTTTAGCTCGATCAGCAGAAGCTTTGACATCTTCAAAGGCTACTTTGGCCTCAGAACAATATTGTAACTTTAGTCTTAATTTTGTACACACAAGAAACGGAGTCGTTCTCCACAAATAAAAATATATTTTTTTCAAACTCCTAGAAACGGTTTGATTAATTTGCATATGCACATGCTTTGAAAGTAATCCCGACAGATGGCGCTCGCGTTTCGCGCTCGCCCGCCTCCCTTGTTAGCTGACAGAAACACTTGGTTTTATGCTCATACTTTCTTAAATAACTTCTGTGATTATTGTCCGATCGGACTGTAATTTGAAGACTACGTAGATATTTCATTCAGCTTAGTATATGTTAATGTCAGAAAGTTGTATCTTTTATACAGCGCTTACAAATTGAGTTCAAAAATTAAATTATTGATTTGTGGGGGGCGGTGGGGGGCACCTAACATTTGAAATAAACTTTGGTAACTCTAGCTTTTATAATAGCTGAGATCTGTGCGTTCACACAGACGGACAGACGGACACAGGACAGACATAGCTCAATCGACTCGGTTAGTGATCCTGAGCAAGAACATATATACTTTATGGGGTCTCCGACGCCTCCTTCAGCCTGTTACATACATTTGCACAAAAGTTAGTATACCCTTTTTTTGACCGTTTTCAATGGTCGAAGGGTATAAAAAGGGCAGAATTCAAAAAAATAAATTTGAAAGTAAAAACGGCAGACGGCAGATCGCACGAAGTGCTAGGTTTTCTCTTAGCGCTTGTGACATATAAGGACAAAGAGACTCTTTTAAAATTTTTTGTAATTCCGTCAATTGAGAAAAATCTCATTCTAGGCATCGATTTTTGGTGAGAATTCAATTTGGCCCCAGGATTGATTTCCTCGTTAGAGTTGGAGGATTCTAAAGAGGAAGAAGCAGATACAAACGCTTACCCACTAGATTCGCGACAAAACTGCAAACGGTATGTCGAAAAAAACTTAATTCGGCACAAAGAAATTACAGCGTGACAGAAAGAGAGTGTTTGGCAGTCATCCTGGGCATTGAACGATTCCGATGTTACCTCGAATTACAGGAATTCGAAGTAGTGACTGACCACTCTAGCTTGTCGTGGCTGATGAGGCAATCAAACCTAAAAGGGAGTCTAGCGAGGTGGGCGATGAATTTACAGGGGCATAAATTTAACATTACCCACCGAAAAGGCAAGGAACATGTTGTGCCAGATGCGCTGTCACGTATTTTTAATGATGAATTGGCAGCCATCGAAAACTATGGGCCAGAAGTTGACCTGTAATCCCCAAGCTTTGATGAAGAATCATATAGGGTGGTAAAAGAGAAAATAGGAGAGGATCTTGAAGCATACCCCGATTTTAATATTATAGGCAAACACCTAGTATATATTAGAACGGAACATGACAATAGAGACTCGGAATGCAGCAGAAATGGTTGGAAACTCTGGATTCCCCAGAGTTTGACCAACTCTGTAATAATGCGAGCTCATGACACTGTAATATGCGCCCATGGCGGTACGGGTAAAACGTTAGAACAAATTCGGCGAAGCTATTATTGGCCAGGGATGGTGACACAAGTAAGGGACTATGTTCGGCTATGAGAAGTATGCAAAAGCACAAAAGCTCCAAATACTACTTTAAAACATCCAATGGGTCAACAACCCGTATCTTCTAGACCTTTTCAGAGGCTCTATATTGACCTATTAGGATCCTATCCGAGGAGTAAACAGGGACATATTGGCCTGCTGGTAGTCCTCGACCACTTTTCTAAATTTCATTGGCTGTGAAGAAAATTCACAGCAAAGGCAATCATGGAGTTGGTACAGAACTAAATATTTTTCGCCTATGGAATGCCTGAATTACTAATTAGCGATAATGGGTCTCAATTCAAAGCACACGATTTTAATGCTTTTCTTACAGCCTGTGGGGTAAAACACCAATATACGGCAGTGTACTCGCCACAATCGAATGCATCGGAAAGAGTTAACCGATCGGAAAGAGTTACCAAGCGATTAGGGCTTATTTGGAAAAAGATCAAAGTGCATGGGATGAGCATATTCCAGCAATCAGCTGTGCGTTGCGAAATAGTGTGCACCAAAGTTTAAAATGTGCCCCGTATCAAGCGTTATATGGATTCAATATGATTACACATGGTTCGCAGTATAAGCTTTTGAATAATTTGGTGCTGCTGGAGGAGAACGTAGGAGGCTTTCGTAAGCTAGATCAACTGCACCTACTGCGAAAGCAGCTAAAAGCAAACATGAAAAATGCTTACGAGCAGCAAGCAGAGAAATACAACTTGCGAACAAAAGATGTAAATTTTAAAGTGGGACAGGAAGTTTTTATGAGGAATTTCATACAAAGCTCCTTTGAAAAAGGAGTGAATGCCAAGCTAGCACCTATGTTCATAAAATCCAGAGTTTGAGAAAAGCAACGAAATTTCTACTACATTCTAGAGGACCTACAGGGAAAATTAGTGGGAACATATCACGCGAAACACATACGGCCACTTCTGTTTAGTTCCCTACGGACGCCTACGAACTAAACAGTGGTTGTGATGAACGGACTAACAGAGACAAATTATTGTTCACCTACACAATTCTAGCTATTTCCCTATGGAGGCCTACGAACGAAATAGAGGGCGGCCTAGCCATAGATAGGAACAATATCCAGATTTAAAACATCTAAGAAATATAAATTCCATTCCGAGGGTGGATATAACAGTTTCACAGTTATTCGACATACCTAGCATGACAAAACCATCTGCATCGAGCTTGAGATCGATAATAGATACAGTGTCTGCTATATATGCGTCGTTGTCGTCGTTAGGGAACGATAAAGATATTGCTAACGCAATGATCATTCATATGGTCATGGCGAAAGTTGACCATATCACCAAGTCTCGCTTTGAAGAGCAGCTTGATTATGATACACTGCTATCTTGGGAAGATTGTGCTAGACAACTGAACAAGTTGTCAGCAGAAAAGTCAACTCGAGACAAAACAAAGTCACGAATTGAACATAAGAAGCCCCAACATTCTAAATCATCCTTTCTTGTGCTGAAGGAGGACGCTCTTCATCGCCTGTATGCATTTTTTTGCAAATCGGAAACTCACAACATTTATTCTTGTCCGTCATTTGCTGCCATCTCAGTTATGCAGCGCTTTGAATTTGTTAAGGCTCAAAAGTTATGTCTCAATTGTCTGGTCGCAGGGCACATAGTTTCAAAATGCAAATCATCAAAATATAGAGTATGTTCAAAGTCTCACCATTCGTTGCTTCACAGGTATAATACACCTGTTCAAGATGATGATGGTCAGTTGCATCCTGCCAGAGCCTTGCTCGATAGTGGCTCCCAAATAAACTTTATGTCTGAAAGCATGGCTCAATTACTACGACTCAAGCGGGAGCAAACTTCCCTAGCTATCTCAATGGTAGGTGGTGCAACAATCGATAGCAAAAACAAGATATGCGTCTCTATTCAATCGCGTCTCAATTCACATGCCTTTTCCGCTGACTGTTGGGTTCTAAAATCTATTTCTACAACTCAACCGGGGCAGTCAATTGCCACATCAAATTGGAAAATACCCAAGAATATTAATCTGGCAGATCCAGAGTTCTATAGACCAGCTAAAGTGGATATTCTATTGGGCGTAGAATTGTTTTACGAGTTGTTATGTGTTGGACAAATAAAATTACGTTCCGAACTTCCCATTATGCAAAAGACGCTGCTGGGTTGGATAGTAGCTGGAAAATATACTGAACAAGTACATCGTCGTCAGTTCAGTGGGTGTTCAGTAGCTTATAATAATGATTGTTCTCTCGACTCCTTGGTCACCCGCTTCTGGGAATTGGATCAATGTCCAATTGAGTCGAAGGCTGTTCGCCAAACAGCTGAACAACAGGCGTGTGAACTGTTTTTCAAGAAGACTGTCAAACAGTTATCTTGCGGTCGCTTTGAAGTTAAACTTCCTTTCAAGACCCATCCAAAGATTCTCGGTATGTCCTTTCAAACTGCTGAAAGGCGTTCTCTACAACTTGAGTGCAAATTATCAAAGGATGCAACTCTTCGAAACATATACCATGACTTCATGAAAGAATATCTCGATTTAGGACACATGTCCATTCTGAAGTCTGCTCCTCTAGAACAGCATTACTTTATTCCTCATCAATGCGTTCTGAGACCTGAAAGTACCTCTAACAAGCTTCGTGTAGTTTTCGACGCTTCTAGCAAGACGTCAACAGGTGTTTCACTTAACGAAACATTAATAGTGGGGCCAACAATTCAGAGGGAGCTGTATTCAACTTTGATTTCTTCATGGTTTTGCAGACGCCTCCAGTCAAGCATGTGGTTGTTGCATATATGTACGAACTGCCAATAACCAAGACGTTGGCATTAAGTTACTTACGGCAAAATCTAGGGTAGCTCCACTTAATGTCAAAACCATACCTCGACTAGAGCTATGTGCAGCACTTTTGCAAGCCAAGCTGTGGCATCAAATCTCTCCAACCATGGCAAAATTCAGTATAGAAAGCGTGAATTTCTGGTCAGACTCACAGGTTACCCTGTATTGGTTAAAGCGTGAGTCTGGCACGTTGGGTACATTTTTGGCAAACAGAGTTGCTGAAATCCAGGAGTTGTCAAATGGTGTTGTTTGGCGTCATGTTCCAACAGACGCCAACCCTGCTGATTTGGTATCGAGAGGAATTGATATAAACGAAATTGGGAGCTCGTTGTGGTTTAAAGGGCCAAGTTTTTTGATAGAAGAAAAGGACCAATGGCCACAACTTCATCAGTTCCAGATACCGTCGACCTTGAAAACTTCGGAAGATAAAAAAGGTGTGACGGTTGGCACACTAGCGGAAGTTCCGCAAAATTGTTTTGTGTAGTTGATACATCGTCACTCCAACTTTGCTAAGCTAGTTCGAATAGTCCCATATTGCTTCAAACGGCTTAGAACAGACTCCTTGTGGTATCGGCATTAGAAAGGAAAATTTCGTTCCTTAAATTAATCGGCGCAGTACAAAACATTACTTTTAGGAAAGAATTGAAATTGATGGAAAAATCAGCAGTATTAGCACCTATGTTGCAATCGCTAAATCCATTCGTTGACATATTTGAAAATAACGGCCTAAAATTTTAACTCATTCGGGTAGGAGGTCGTTTGTTACACGGCCCTCTCTCTTATGAGGCTAAGTTTCCCTTTTTGCTGACAAAGGATTCCGCCTTGGCGCAACTCTTTGTTAAACACTTGCACCTTAGGCATTACCATGCTGGTGCAAAGGTGCTAGTTGGGTTGTTAAGGCAGCAAGTGTGGGTGGTGAATGCACGTAGTCTATGTAAGGCAGTTGTGAGAAACTGCGTACACTGCTTTAGATACAAGCCAAAATTGTTGGGGCAAATAATGGGTAGTCTGCCAGCCGACCGTCTCCGAGAAGGTCGGCCGATTAGAGTATCTCGTGTAGTTCTGGAGCAAGTGATCCAAAGACTACCTGCTCAGTCTGCAGCAGCGCACACGTGGACCAAAGGCGAGGCCAATCTGGTGGAAGGCGCGGTCGTCATGGTAACTGAGCTCAACAAGTACCGGTTTTATATAGCCAGTGAGCGAACCCGCTCTATGCACGCTTGAGAACACACCCTCGCTATTTCCACTAGAGCATGACGATGTAGAGAGGGATAGAACATTCAACCCTCACATTCTTGATCCTACATTCTTTCGTTTTATTTCACTGCACTCGCCTTATGCACGCTTGAGAACACACCCTCGCTCTTTCCAATGGATCTTCACTAGAGCATGTCGATGTAGAGAGAGGGACAGAACATTCAACCCTCATTTCATGTTCTCTAATTTGAAAGTTAGTAAAAAAATGAAGTGAGAGATGCTCACAGTGTAATGTATTAAATTGTTTTTGTTCTCTAACATAGTTATAGTTAATATTTTTCCCCAAGTTTTTCACAACTTCTTTTGGTGGTTGTAAATTTCCAAAACTGTCAAAGTAGTATATGCTCATTCCGTTTTTATTATAAGCTACCCAATGTGTACCATCTGATGTTGAATCGACCAAGTTGACGATACCCGATTCACGAACCCATGGGGAACTTGAAAGTGAATCTCTCATAAATACACCTCTAAAATGGGATATATGTTTTTGTGCAAACTTTTCAATATCAAAATTAGAAAGTGCTCTGCTGGGTAGCTTATCTAGTAGTTTTTTTCTTTTCCTACACCCCCCTTTAAACGGATTAAGATATAATCCATAACCTTTTTTATAAGGTTTAAGAAACATACAATTTCCCACATGAATACTCTCCATTTTCTTATTATGTCGCTTACTCTCTTCCAACTGTTTTTTTCCTGTGTTTGCATTGGTGATTGCTTTAGCAATAGCAGCACTACCAGAAGCAAGACTTCCTATAGTGCTGAGAGCAGTTAAAATGGGAACAAGTGGTAAAAAAGCCACCAATTTTTAGTACATTAATTACCCTAGGAACTTTTATGTTTTTTTTTGACGTTCAATTGATTTTGTAACTGCTTTGCGTGCAACCCTAATTGCATTAATTTACACGTTCCCAAAACCTGTTTATCAACTCTTCATCAGCCTCGTGTCGTTTACTCAAGTCTTTATGTTGTGAATAAGCGATATCGTGTATTCTAAAAGCCTCATCCAATTTATTAATTCCTTGATCGCCTCATGCCAAACGTTTAGATAACTTTTGTACCTGGACCACAAAAATTATAACCAGGTAGATGAGCTTCAAAAGGTAGCCCATTAATTATTTTATTTATAATACCACCACCTAGCTTCAAGTTTAAATTAAGACTGGAACAATTATAAAAGCGTTTACCCATTTTATTTGATGTTTAATCGATGAGCATTTCTCATTGAATGAAGTAAAGTGTGTGAGTGATAATGCGTTTAATAAAACAAAAACAATATATTTGTATTAGAAACATTGAGAGTGGTAATGACGGTCAATCACTGTCTCATAGATTACCACATCATAGCCCGCTCTTACCTAATACAATAAGAGCACTTGTTGGTGGACAATCCAACTGTGGTAAAACTAATCTAATGCTCGGCTTAATCGAGAGCCCAAACGGTTTAAAATTTGAGAACATTTATCTATTCTCAAAGAGTTTGTATCAACCTAAGTACGAATATTTGGAAAAACTAGTGAAACCGATAAAAGGTATGGGGTACTATACTTTCTTGGAAAATGAAACAGTTTTACCACCCAACAAAGCTAAAAATAATTCAATTATGATTTTCGATGATGTTACATGTGAAAAACAGAATAATATCCGTTCATATTTCTGCATGGGTCGTCATAATAATATTGATTCATTTTACTTATGTCAAACGTATACACATATCCCGAAACATCTTATTCGTGATAACACAAATATGATAATTATGTTCAGACAAGATGATTTAAATATGCGACATATTTACCGAGACCATAATAATACAGATATGAGCTATGATTCATTTCTGAAAATGTGTCAAGTGTTGGAAGGATAAATATGGGTTTCTGTTAATAAGCAAAGATAATGATATAGACAAGGGACGGTATAGAAAGGGTTTCAATCTATTCATAGTCAATTAAGAATATAATAGAATATATTTACTGAGTGAATGTTATATCATTAGATTTCAAAATGGTTACATCATTCACACTCACATTAAATGGGAGTGAACCCATACTAAACACAAATTTTTTCCGCCAATAGAACTGAATGGTGACTACGAGTGTGCACTCATTGATTTTCACATGTATAATTCTATACCCAATGTCGATGATAGTAATAACTTATTTCATATTGGTGATAAGATCATTGAAATTCCCATAGGGTCATATGAACTAAAAGATATTTATGATTTGTAGCATTATATCTATATCATTGTATTTATATTATATACGAGTAAGCTTTATCGGAGTTAACGATTAATCGATGTTTAAAGATAAGTTAAGAAGTTCCGATAGTTGTTCATTATTTATAGAACAAGGGTTAAGGGAATCGTTATCGAATATCGACATTAAGAAGAAGAATAGCGCTGGTGCTTGAACGAAATTCAGAAAAGTGTAATTGAATAATTAAGAAATAAAAGTTAAAACTATTGAAAACGAATAAGACTTTCATGTTACAAGGTCAGAAGTGGGATTGCCAGCCTACATATATAAAAAAACTTTTTTTATCAACATTGAAAATTGACGCCGCAAGTGACGCCGCAAGTGACGCCGCAATTGACGCTGCAAGTGACGCCGAGACGGCGCCATAATTTTTTCCGCCACAATGAAGAAAAAAGAGCTGATGAAATTACTAACCGAGAATGAAATAGACTTTCCGACCAAAGCAACCTTTAAACAATTATCAATAATTGCATCAGAACATAATCTGCATAATCATATGGATACTTCTGAATCAGATTTGGACGCAAGAGTGATGAACAATTGCAAAATGCAGGAAATTACGCCACAGATTTTTGACAAGGAAGAAGCAGAATTAGACGCTGCTACAAGAATTGCTCAAAAGAAGAAATTGTTGGCCGAGCTTTCACAAAGTCTTGGCAATGCTGGTGGTGATACGCGGGACATCGTACGCAGTGTTGTTCCGTTTGCAGGAGCTGAGTCATGTGATGCTAAAAAATGGTTAACGGAGTTAAAGAGTCAACTCAAGACAAAACAAAGTCACGAATTGAACATAAGAAGCCCCAACATTCTAAATCATCCTTTCTTGTGCTGAAGGAGGACGCTCTTCATCGCCTGTATGCTTTTTTGCAAATCGGAAACTCAACATTTATTCTTGTCCGTCATTTGCTGCCATCTCAGTTATGCAGCGCTTTGAATTTGTTAAGGCTCAAAAGTTATGTCTCAATTGTCTGGTCGCAGGGCACATAGTTTCAAAATGCAAATCATCAAAATATAGAGTATGTTCAAAGTCTCACCATTCGTTGCTTCACAGGTATAATACACCTGTTCAAGATGATGATGGTCAGTTGCATCCTGCCAGAGCCTTGCTCGATAGTGGCTCCCAAATAAACTTTATGTCTGAAAGCATGGCTCAATTACTACGACTCAAGCGGGAGCAAACTTCCCTAGCTATCTCAATGGTAGGTGGTGCAACAATCGATAGCAAAAACAAGATATGCGTCTCTATTCAATCGCGTCTCAATTCACATGCCTTTTCCGCTGACTGTTGGGTTCTAAAATCTATTTCTACAACTCAACCGGGGCAGTCAATTGCCACATCAAATTGGAAAATACCCAAGAATATTAATCTGGCAGATCCAGAGTTCTATAGACCAGCTAAAGTGGATATTCTATTGGGCGCAGAATTGTTTTACGAGTCGTTATGTGTTGGACAAATAAAATTACGTTCCGAACTTCCCATTATGCAAAAGACGCTGCTGGGTTGGATAGTAGCTGGAAAATATACTGAACAAGTACATCGTCGTCAGTTCAGTGGGTGTTCAGTAGCTCATAATAATGATTGTTCTCTCGACTCCTTAGTCACCCGCTTCTGGAAATTGGATCAATGTCCAATTGAGTCGAAGGCTGTTCGCCAAACAGCTGAACAACAGGCGTGTGAACTGTTTTTCAAGAAGACTGTCAAACAGTTATCTTGCGGTCGCTTTGAAGTTAAACTTCCTTTCAAGACCCATCCAAAGGTTCTCGGTCTGTCCTTTCAAACTGCTGAAAGGCGTTTTCTACAACTTGAGTGCAAATTATCAAAGGATGAAACTCTTCGAAACATATACCATGACTTCATGAAAGAATATCTCGATTTAGGACACATGTCCATTCTGAAGTCTGCTCCTCTAGAACAGCATTACTTTATTCCTCATCAATGCGTTATGAGACCTGAAAGTACCTCTCAAAATTGAGGAACAGACTGCAGTGAAAACTCTTGGATTGCGTTGGGAACCTCAAGAGGATCTCTTTAAATACCATCTTGATGTGGATAGTTTCGCATCGCTAAAACCAACATAACGTAATATGTTGTCCATAGCTTCTCGTCTGTTTGATCCACTTAGTTTCCTGTGTCCCATTATAACAAAAGCCAAAATGTTATTACAGGAGTTATGGAGGCTTAAGATAGATTGGGATGACGCCATTCCTATGAGTCTTCACACAGCATGGCATAATTTTACCATGACGTTGCGAGATTTGCATAAGATCCATATTCCTCGATATGTTTGTCTGGCATGCTATGATCAAGTCCAAATTCATGGTTTTGCAGACGCTTCCAGTCAAGCATGTGGTTGTTGCATATATGTACGAACTGCCAATAACCAAGACGTTGGCATTAAGTTACTTACGGCAAAATCTAGGGTTGCTCCACTTAATGTCAAAACCATACCTCGACTAGAGCTATGTGCAGCACTTTTGCAAGCCAAGCTGTGGCATCAAATCTCTCCAACCATGGCAAAATTCAGTATAAAAGCGTGAATTTCTGGTCAGACTCACAGGTTACCCTGTATTGGTTAAAGCGTGAGTCTGGCACGTTGGGTACATTTTTGGCAAACAGAGTTGCTGAAATCCAGGAGTTGTCAAATGGTGTTGTTTGGCGTCAGGTTCCAACAGACGCCAACCCTGCTTTGGTATCGAGAGGAATTGATATAAACGAAATTGGGAGCTCATTGTGGTTTAAAGGGCCAAGTTTTTTTATAGAAGAAAAGGACCAATGGCCACAACTTCATCAGTTCCAGATACCGTCGACCTTGAAAACTTCGGAAGATAAAAAAAGGTGTGACGGTTGGCACACTAGCGGAAGTTCCGCAAAATTGTTTTGTGGAGTTGATACATCGTCACTCCAACTTTGCTAAGCTAGTTCGAATAGTCCCATATTGCTTCAAACGGCTTAGAACAGACTCCTTGTGGTATCGGCATTAGAAAGGAAAATTTCGTTCCTTAAATTAATCGGCGCAGTACAAAAGATTACTTTTAGGAAAGAATTGAAATTGATGGAAAAATCAGCAGTATTAGCACCTATGTTGCAATCGCTAAATCCATTCGTTGACATATTTGAAAATAACGGCCTAAAATTTTAACTCATTCGGGTAGGAGGTCGTTTGTTACACGGCCCTCTCTCTTATGAGGCTAAGTTTCCCTTTTTGCTGACAAAGGATTCCGCCTTGGCGCAACTCTTTGTTAAACACTTGCACCTTAGGCATTACCATGCTGGTGCAAAGGTGCTAGTTGGGTTGTTAAGGCAGCAAGTGTGGGTGGTGAATGCACGTAGTCTATGTAAGGCAGTTGTGAGAAACTGCGTACACTGCTTTAGATACAAGCCAAAATTGTTGGGGCAAATAATGGGTAATCTGCCAGCCGACCGTCTCCGAGAAGGTCGGCCGATTAGAGTATCTCGTGTAGTTCTGGAGCAAGTGGTCCAAAGACTACCTGCTCAGTCTGCAGCAGCGCACACAGTGGACCAAAGGCGAGGCCAATCTGGTGGAAGGCGCGGTCGTCATGGTAACTGAGCTCAACAAGTACCGGTTTTATATAGCCAGTGAGCGAACCCGCTCTATGCACGCTGGAGAACACACCCTCGCTATTTCCACTAGAGCATGACGATGTAGAGAGGGATAGAACATTCAACCCTCATATTCTTGATCCTACATTCTTTCGTTTTATTTCACTGCAGCCGCCTTATGCACGCTTGAGAACATACCCTCGCTCTTTCCAATGGATCTTCACTAGAGCATGTCGATGTAGAGAGAGGGACAGAACATTCAACCCTCATTTCATGTTCTCTAATTTGAAAGTTAGTAAAAAATGAAGTGAGAGATACTCACAGTGTAATGTATTAAATTGTTTTTGTTCTCTAACATAGTTATAGTTAATATTTTTCCCCAAGTATTTCACAACTTCTTTTGGTGGTTGTAAATTTCCAAAACTGTCAAAGTAGTGTATGCTGATTCCCTTTTTATTATAAGCTACCCAATGTGTACCATCTGATGTTGAATCGACCAAGTTGACGATACCCGATTCACGAATCCATGGGGAACTTGAAAGTGAATCTCTCATAAATACACCTCTAAAATGGGATATATGTTTTTGTGCAAACTTTTCAATGTCAAAATTAGAAAGTGCTCTGCTGGGTAGCTTATCTAGTAGTTTTTTTTCTTTTCCTACACCCCCTTTAAACGGATTAAGATATAATCCATAACCTTTTTATAAGGTTTAAGAAACATACAATTTCCCACATGAATACTCTCCATTTTCTTATTATGTCGCTTACTCTCTTCCAACTGTTTTTTTCCTGTGTTTGCATTGGTGATTGCTTTAGCAATAGCAGCACTACCAGAAGCAAGACTTCCTATAGTGCTGAGAGCAGTTAAAATGGGAACAAGTGGTAAAAAGCCACCAATTTTAGTACATTAATTACCCTAGGAACTTTTATGTTTTTTTTTTGACGTTCAATTGATTTTGTAACTGCTTTGCGTGCAACCCTAATTGCATTAATTTACACGTTCCCAAGCCCTGTTTATCAACTCTTCATCAGCCTCGTGTCGTTTACTCAAGTCTTTATGTTGTGAATAAGCGATATCGTGTATTCTAAAAGCCTCATCCAATTTATTAGTTCCTTGATCGCCTCATGCCAAACGTTTAGATAACTTTGTACCTGGACCACAAAAATTATAACCAGGTAGATGAGCTTCAAAAAGGTAGCCCATTAATTATTTTATTTATAATACCACCACCTAGCTTCAAGTTTAAATTAAGACTGGAACAATTATAAAAGCGTTTACCCATTTTATTTGATGTTTAATCGATGAGCATTTCTCATTGAATGAAGTAAAGTGTGTGAGTGATAATGCGTTTAATAAAACAAAAACAATATATTTGTATTAGAAACATTGAGAGTGGTAATGACGGTCAATCACTGTCTCATAGATTACCACATCATAGCCCGCTCTTACCTAATACAATAAGAGCACTTGTTGGTGGACAATCCAACTGTGGTAAAACTAATCTAATGCTCGGCTTAATCGAGAGCCCAAACGGTTTAAAATTTGAGAACATTTATCTATTCTCAAAGAGTTTGTATCAACCTAAGTACGAATATTTGGAAAAACTAGTGAAACCGATAAAAGGTATGGGGTACTATACTTTCTTGGAAAATGAAACAGTTTTACCACCCAACAAAGCTAAAAATAATTCAATTATGATTTTCGATGATGTTACATGTGAAAAACAGAATAATATCCGTTCATATTTCTGCATGGGTCGTCATAATAATATTGATTCATTTTACTTATGTCAAACGTATACACATATCCCGAAACATCTTATTCGTGATAACACAAATATGATAATTATGTTCAGACAAGATGATTTAAATATGCGACATATTTACCGAGACCATAATAATACAGATATGAGCTATGATTCATTTCTGAAAATGTGTCAAGTGTTGGAAGGATAAATATGGGTTTCTGTTAATAAGCAAAGATAATGATATAGACAAGGGACGGTATAGAAAGGGTTTCAAATCTATTCATAGTCAATTAAGAATATAATAGAATATATTTACTGAGTGAATGTTATATCATTAGATTTCAAAAATACATCATTCACACTCACATTAAATGGGAGTGAACCCATACTAAACACAAATTTTTTTCCGCCAATAGAACTGAATGGTGACTACGAGTGTGCACTCATTGATTTTCACATGTATAATTCTATACCCAATGTCGATGATAGTAATAACTTATTTCATATTGGTGGTCATTCACACTCACATTAAATGGGAGTGAACCCATACTAAACACAAATTTTTTCCGCCAATAGAACTGAATGGTGACTACGAGTGTGCACTCATTGATTTTCACATGTATAATTCTATACCCAATGTCGATGATAGTAATAACTTATTTCATATTGGTGATAAGATCATTGAAATTCCTATAGGGTCATATGAACTAAAAGATATTTATGATTTGTAGCATTATATCTATATCATTGTATTTATATTATATACGAGTAAGCTTTATCGGAGTTAACGATTAATCGATGTTTAAAGATAAGTTAAGAAGTTGCGATAGTTGTTCATTATTTATAGAACAAGGGTTAAGGGAATCGTTATCGAATATCGACATTAAGAAGAAGAATAGCGCTGGTGCTTGAACGAAATTCAGAAAAGTGTAATTGAATAATTAAGAAATAAAAGTTAAAACTATTGAAAACGAATAAGACTTTCATGTTACAAGGTCAGAAGTGGGATTGCCAGCCTACATATATAAAAAAAAACATTTTTTTATCAACATTGAAAATTGACGCCGCAAGTGACGCCGCAAGTGACGCCGCAATTGACGCTGCAAGTGACGCCGAGACGGCGCCATAATTTTTTTCCGCCACAATGAAGAAAAAAGAGCTGATGAAATTACTAACCGAGAATGAAATAGACTTTCCGACCAAAGCAACCTTTAAACAATTATCAATAATTGCATCAGAACATAATCTGCATAATCTTATGGATACTTCTGAATCAGATTTGGACGCAACAGTGATGAACAATTGCAAAATGGAGGAAATTACGCCACAGATTTTTGACAAGGAAGAAGCAGAATTAGACGCTGCTACAAGAATTGCTCAAAAGAAGAAATTGTTGGCCGAGCTTTCACAAAGTCTTGGCAATGCTGGTGGTGATACGCGGGACATCGTACGCAGTGTTGTTCCGTTTGCAGGAGCTGAGTCATGTGATGCTAAAAAATGGTTAACGGATTTTGAACGTGCTTGTGACGCAGTAAATGATGCCGACATTTTTAAACTTCGCTGAATACGACTTTTGATGAAACCAGCATCAGAGGGAGAACTTTTCTTACGTGTTGACCGTTCTGAGAACTATGCCGGATTTAGAGACAGTTTTTTGAAAACCTTCGGATATGACTACACTATGGCGGAAATAATATCTCAATTGAAGGCAAATGTGTATGTACCAGGCAAAATCTCCACAATTGGGTACATACTACAGATGCAAGAAATAGCTGCTCGTGCTGAAGTGGATGAAGCGCAAACAGTGAAACTTATAATAGACAGCTTTCAGGATAATTCTTCAAGTATTGCTATACTGTATCATGCTCAGACGATTGAACAACTTAAGCAACTATCACGTCGATATGCTGAATTGCGGGCAAAGTCTTCAGTAGTCGCTAAGTCTTCTGCAACTTCACGAGTGCCAGCAGCTAAGGCGAACAACATTGGTATCCGATGCTTCAATTGCTCAAAGTATGGACATTACGCATCATCTTGCACTGCTCAAAAACGTGCAAAGGGTTCCTGCTTCCGATGTGGATCACTTCAGCACATGGTTAAGGAGTGTACGCAACAACCAGTCACCTCTTCAGAGCTTGTTGGAGCGACCGATTATGAGATTGAACCGGAAAATAATAATCATTGTTTCCTTCCAGTATTTAAAAAGGTAGGAGTATATTTTTATACTGAAAAAACGCTTAAGCCTAATTTGATTTTTCTCTCTGCCATGTTCGATACCGGAAGCATAATTAACTTAATCAAAAGGTCAAAGGTGCCTTATAGCACTATAAGCGAGAAACTATATTCGACAAATTTTCGTGGCATCAATGGAGCTCAAATTTATTCATTTGGAAAAGTTTACCTATATATTAAGTTTAATGAAACTATCAAGAACACAGAATTTTATGTTATCCCAGACTGTTATTTTGAAACAGATATATTAATTGGTAGACAGTTTATGAAAACATTTGGAATTGAATTAATTTCTGTTAATGAAATTGAAAAGAAAATAAAAACTACCATCTGATGTTGAATCGACCAAGTTGACGATACCCGATTCACGAATCCATGGGGAACTTGAAAGTGAATCTCTCATAAATACACCTCTAAAATGGGATATATGTTTTTGTGCAAACTTTTCAATGTCAAAATTAGAAAGTGCTCTGCTGGGTAGCTTATCTAGTAGTTTTTTCTTTTCCTACACCCCCTTTAAACGGATTAAGATATAATCCATAACCTTTTTATAAGGTTTAAGAAACATACAATTTCCCACATGAATACTCTCCATTTTCTTATTATGTCGCTTACTCTCTTCCAACTGTTTTTTTCCTGTGTTTGCATTGGTGATTGCTTTAGCAATAGCAGCACTACCAGAAGCAAGACTTCCTATAGTGCTGAGAGCAGTTAAAATGGGAACAAGTGGTAAAAAGCCACCAATTTTAGTACATTAATTACCCTAGGAACTTTTATGTTTTTTTTTGACGTTCAATTGATTTTGTAACTGCTTTGCGTGCAACCCTAATTGCATTAATTTACACGTTCCCAAGCCCTGTTTATCAACTCTTCATCAGCCTCGTGTCGTTTACTCAAGTCTTTATGTTGTGAATAAGCGATATCGTGTATTCTAAAAGCCTCATCCAATTTATTAATTCCTTGATCGCCTCATGCCAAACGTTTAGATAACTTTGTACCTGGACCACAAAAATTATAACCAGGTAGATGAGCTTCAAAAGGTAGCCCATTAATTATTTTATTTATAATACCACCACCTAGCTTCAAGTTTAAATTAAGACTGGAACAATTATAAAAGCGTTTACCCATTTTATTTGATGTTTAATCGATGAGCATTTCTCATTGAATGAAGTAAAGTGTGTGAGTGATAATGCGTTTAATAAAACAAAAACAATATATTTGTATTAGAAACATTGAGAGTGGTAATGACGGTCAATCACTGTCTCATAGATTACCACATCATAGCCCGCTCTTACCTAATACAATAAGAGCACTTGTTGGTGGACAATCCAACTGTGGTAAAACTAATCTAATGCTCGGCTTAATCGAGAGCCCAAACGGTTTAAAAATTTGAGAACATTTATCTATTCTCAAAGAGTTTGTATCAACCTAAGTACGAATATTTGGAAAAACTAGTGAAACCGATAAAAGGTATGGGGTACTATACTTTCTTGGAAAATGAAACAGTTTTACCACCCAACAAAGCTAAAAATAATTCAATTATGATTTTCGATGATGTTACATGTGAAAAACAGAATAATATCCGTTCATATTTCTGCATGGGTCGTCATAATAATATTGATTCATTTTACTTATGTCAAACGTATACACATATCCCGAAACATCTTATTCGTGATAACACAAATATGATAATTATGTTCAGACAAGATGATTTAAATATGCGACATATTTACCGAGACCATAATAATACAGATATGAGCTATGATTCATTTCTGAAAATGTGTCAAGTGTTGGAAGGATAAATATGGGTTTCTGTTAATAAGCAAAGATAATGATATAGACAAGGGACGGTATAGAAAGGGTTTCAATCTATTCATAGTCAATTAAGAATATAATAGAATATATTTACTGAGTGAATGTTATATCATTAGATTTCAAAATGGTTACATCATTCACACTCACATTAAATGGGAGTGAACCCATACTAAACACAAATTTTTTTCCGCCAATAGAACTGAATGGTGACTACGAGTGTGCACTCATTGATTTTCACATGTATAATTCTATACCCAATGTCGATGATAGTAATAACTTATTTCATATTGGTGATAAGATCATTGAAATTCCTATAGGGTCATATGAACTAAAAGATATTTATGATTTGTAGCATTATATCTATATCATTGTATTTATATTATATACGAGTAAGCTTTATCGGAGTTAACGATTAATCGATGTTTAAAGATAAGTTAAGAAGTTCCGATAGTTGTTCATTATTTATAGAACAAGGGTTAAGGGAATCGTTATCGAATATCGACATTAAGAAGAAGAATAGCGCTGGTGCTTGAACGAAATTCAGAAAAGTGTAATTGAATAATTAAGAAATAAAAGTTAAAACTATTGAAAACGAATAAGACTTTCATGTTACAAGGTCAGAAGTGGGATTGCCAGCCTACATATATAAAAAAAAACATTTTTTATCAACATTGAAAATTGACGCCGCAAGTGACGCCGCAAGTGACGCCGCAATTGACGCTGCAAGTGACGCCGAGACGGCGCCATAATTTTTTCCGCCACAATGAAGAAAAAAGAGCTGATGAAATTACTAACCGAGAATGAAATAGACTTTCCGACCAAAGCAACCTTTAAACAATTATCAATAATTGCATCAGAACATAATCTGCATAATCTTATGGATACTTCTGAATCAGATTTGGACGCAACAGTGATGAACAATTGCAAAATGGAGGAAATTACGCCACAGATTTTTGACAAGGAAGAAGCAGAATTAGACGCTGCTACAAGAATTGCTCAAAAGAAGAAATTGTTGGCCGAGCTTTCACAAAGTCTTGGCAATGCTGGTGGTGATACGCGGGACATCGTACGCAGTGTTGTTCCGTTTGCAGGAGCTGAGTCATGTGATGCTAAAAAATGGTTAACGGATTTTGAACGTGCTTGTGACGCAGTAAATGATGCCGACATTTTTAAACTTCGCTGAATACGACTTTTGATGAAACCAGCATCAGAGGGAGAACTTTTCTTACGTGTTGACCGTTCTGAGAACTATGCCGGATTTAGAGACAGTTTTTTGAAAACCTTCGGATATGACTACACTATGGCGGAAATAATATCTCAATTGAAGGCAAATGTGTATGTACCAGGCAAAATCTCCACAATTGGGTACATACTACAGATGCAAGAAATAGCTGCTCGTGCTGAAGTGGATGAAGCGCAAACAGTGAAACTTATAATAGACGGCTTTCAGGATAATTCTTCAAGTATTGCTATACTGTATCATGCTCAGACGATTGAACAACTTAAGCAACTATCACGTCGATATGCTGAATTGCGGGCAAAGTCTTCAGTAGTCGCTAAGTCTTCTGCAACTTCACGAGTGCCAGCAGCTAAGGCGAACAACATTGGTATCCGATGCTTCAATTGCTCAAAGTATGGACATTACGCATCATCTTGCACTGCTCAAAAACGTGCAAAGGGTTCCTGCTTCCGATGTGGATCACTTCAGCACATGGTTAAGGAGTGTACGCAACAACCAGTCACCTCTTCAGAGCTTGTTGGAGCGACCGATTATGAGATTGAACCGGAAAATAATAATCATTGTTTCCTTCCAGTATTTAAAAAGGTAGGAGTATATTTTTATACTGAAAAAACGCTTAAGCCTAATTTGATTTTTCTCTCTGCCATGTTCGATACCGGAAGCATAATTAACTTAATCAAAAGGTCAAAGGTGCCTTATAGCACTATAAGCGAGAAACTATATTCGACAAATTTTCGTGGCATCAATGGAGCTCAAATTTATTCATTTGGAAAAGTTTACCTATATATTAAGTTTAATGAAACTATCAAGAACACAGAATTTTATGTTATCCCAGACTGTTATTTTGAAACAGATATATTAATTGGTAGACAGTTTATGAAAACATTTGGAATTGAATTAATTTCTGTTAATGAAATTGAAAAGAAAATAAAAACTGAAAAATTTAAATAATTCTTCCTCAGAAATACCTTCAGAAATTAGTAATTCCAGTAATAGTGACCCTTCAGATATAGTGAACTTTAGTAAAAACAAACCTTTGACAGAAGTGAAAAAATTAAGCTCTTCAGAAATTAGTAAACCAAGTGATAGTGACCCTTCAGATATAGTGAACTTAGTGACAATAAACCTTTGATAGAAGTGAAAACCTTAAGCTCTTCAGAAATTAGTAATTCTAGTGATAGTGATCGATTAGCAACATTAAAATTTAGTAACAATATATTTGATTTGGATACGGAGATTTTAGAAAAAGATACAGCTAAAGATTACATATTAGCTATTGAACTGGATGTTTCAGAGTCGTTAAATATTGATTTAAAATTGGATAAGATCGAACGCAATAGGGTTTAGAAATAATTAAAATAAACTATTTAGATGTCGAAAATATTAAGCCTGTTGATCATAATTATGAAATGGGTATTAAACTTCAGACAAACGGATCAGTTTATTCAACACCGCGAAGACTTTCATATCAAGATAGACAGACAGTTGATAATACTATAGAAGACCTATTGAAGAAAGGATATATTAGACCTAGCGAATCACCTTACACATCAGCAATAGTTCTGGTTAAGAAGAAGTCAGGCAAAAAACGTATGTGTGTAGATTACAGGCAACTTAACAAAATGACAATAAGAGATGGATACCCTTTACCACATATCAATGATTGTTTTGAAAAAATGGAAGGAAATCAATATTTTTCTCTTTTAGATTTAAAGTCTGGGTTTTATCAAGTTAAGATGGCAGAAAGTTCAGTTCAATATACTTCTTTTGTGGACAATACGAATATCTTAAGATGCCTTTTGGCTTACGAAATGCCCCTTCAGTGTTCCAGAGGTTTATAAATTTTATTTTTAAACCATTAATGCGAGAACACAGTATTACTCAGTTTATATAGATGATATTGGAACAAAAACAATTGAAGAACACTTTGTAGTCTTAGGTAAAATTTTGAAAACATTGGCTCAACATAGATTAGAACTCAAATTAAGCAAGGGCCAGTTTTGTTTCAGAAATTAAATTGCTTATTTATTTAACGTAATACAAACCGTAATATTTTAATTTTCGGTTTTGAAACTTGTTCATGGCGCCCGAGCAGGGACAATCGGAAAGTGTTTTTTGAACTTGTTGCGTATACAAGCTTAAAACAGTTATTAAATAAAATTCGGTATCACCCCAGTTCGATTTGTCGCGTTCACAATACATTGAGTATTGCATATATTGGTGCGGCTAATCTTCGCCTGAGAGTGACCTGTGGCTGGAATTAACCAACCATATTAATCAAGCTCATTTGGACTAATCTGGAGTGTCTTGCAACCCAATGGAAATTGACTTGGATTCTAGGGAAGTGGATTCGGCTGATGAACAGGTAACAGTGCCAAAACAAAAGAAAATTTAAAAGTAGACTTGAAGCATTGGCAGCTCAAGTACTTGCATCTTTGTATTGGCATTGAGACATCATATTTTTATTAAAAAGTGTGAAAACAATTCGAAGCAAAAAAAAAAAAATCTGAGCTATTTGAAATATCTAAAAATAAATTAAAAAACAAGAGTATTTTTTTAAACAAATTAAAATCATCTCGCTTGCAAAAAGAAGTTTAAATCAACCCTCGCATACAAATGGCATGACAAATGGCGGCAAAAATTCTCTCTCTTTCGTTCGCATGGTTCTACCGTACCTTTGATCCGACCGCTTGCTATACCTTATTTTCCTTTGCTGCTTATTATTGCTTATTTCTCTCTGCACTAGATGCTCCGGGCTTCTCTTAGCGACATCGCAATTTATTGCAATTTGCCGCTCTTCTGTTCTTCTCTTACTTCAAAGTAATAAACCGGAACAAAAACGTTTAAGTTTTTTTTGTGTTTTCCTAATAATTGGTGCAGACTAAAAGCAGAAGGGGTGTTTACTCAATATAACTTATAAAATTTTGCATTGAACAATATTACAAATAAAAATAAAAAATACATAACAAATTATTATTATTTGAAAACATATAAAACAATTTGGCTTACGATATACTATAAAAAATTTCTATTTCTATTTCTAAAGACTAGGAGTCGACTACTGTCGAAAAAGGCTCAAGGGGCAATGACCCCGAGTGCGGCAGCATGAAGCTGACACAGCTGTTTGCTCGCTTAGACAAGGTAACAGAGGACATTTCCCGCATAAAACATAAATTTGAATCTGGCTCTATATCAAAAGATCAGTTTGAACTGCAATGCCGATTAGATATATTAAATTCCTACATTAAAAAGGCAATGAGTTTGCAATCAGAAATTGATTCTGTGGATCCTGAAAATGATAATTGATCAGGTTTAGAAGAAATTTGTGTAACAACTAAAGCATAGAATCAGTCCCATAGTCAACAGACTGAGCCATTTCTTAGCGCTCAAGTAAATCACATTGCCAGTGATAATGAGCAGTCCATACTACTTGCTACAGCTGTAGTCAAATTACATGATAGGTTCGGACAGGTTAATCCTGCCAGAGCTTTATTAGATGGAGGCTCTCAAGATAATTTTATTACAGAGAGCTTTGCACAAACCCTTCGGCATTCAAGAACCAATAGTAGCTTGATTGTGTCAGTATTAGGCAAGTCAAATTTAGTAGCCAAAGGTAAAGTCAATGCTACACTCTCGAGTAAATAACTACCAGTTTAGTGCAGATTTTTGGGTTTTACGTTCAATTACGTCAGATCAGCCAGATTATAACCTCCCGATCAGCAAATGGAAAATCCCAGCAAACATTGAACTAGCTGATCCTCGTTTCCACAAACCTCAGAAGATAGACTTGTTAATTGGAGTTGATCACTTCTTTGAGATGCTGTGTTCGGGACAAATTAAATTATCTGAAGATGCACCTTTACTCCAAAAACATTATTAGGATGGGTAGTAGCGGGTCGATGGAAACAATTAAACACTCACCCGGTATCTTGTGCTATGATTGCTACTCCATGGTACATTAGAAGCTCTTGAAGAAAGACTTTGGGAGATAGAAGAAATGCCGAAAATATGTTCAAATGTTAAATATTCAGCCGAGCAACTTGCATGTGAGGATCATTTTAAGAAAAATATACGCCAGTTGTCTTCGGGTAGATTGGAGGTTAGTTTGCCATTTAAATCTGACCCGTTTGATTTGGGGTCTTCATTTGATGCAGCTAAGCGTCGATTTTTATCATTTGAGCGTAGAGTGTCTAAAGACTCCACTCTCCATTCAATGTACACTCAATTTATGAAAGAGTACCTTGAGTTAGGCCATATGTCAGCTACAAATAATCAGATTCCTCCAGCACCACATCAGTGTGTCCTGAGGCCTGATAGTAATACCACCAAACTTCGAGTTGTTTTTGATGCCTCGTGCAAGACAACATCACAGAAATCATTAATTGATTTGGTGGGTCCTACTATCCAGAGGGAACTAATTTTGTCTTTAATTCGGTTTCGTTTGAATCGGTATGCACTGACAACCGATGTTGAAAAAGTGTCGGAAGTCTTAGCTTCAGATGGACTAAAATTAGCAAAGTGGTTTTCTAACCATCCACAACTATCAAAAGGAAATCAATGTGAAAAATCCTTTAACTTCAATGATGCCGATTCTACCAAGACCTTCGGAATGACGTGGATTCCAAAAGGTGATATATTTCGATATCGCTTTGACAAACAATTTCAGGATACAATTCCTACAAAGCGCACAATACTGTCGATCAGTTCTTGTTTGTTCGATCCACTTGGACTATTGAGTCCAATAAGCGTCACTGCAAAAATGTTGCTGCAAGAAATTTGGCAGTTGAAATTAGATTGGGATGAGTCTATCCCCATGGCTTTGACTACAAGTTGGTCAAATTTCACGCAAAATTTGCACGACATTCATACTATAGAAGTACCAAGATACACTTATGCTAGTCGATCGTCAGGAGTTCAGATTCATGGATTTGCAGACGCATCCAGCCACACTTATGGTTGTTGTTTATATGTTCGAGCACTGTATAAAGGAAAAATTCAATGCCAGCTGCTCGCAGCTAAGGCAAAAGTAGCTCCATTAAAAACAAAAACAAAAACTTGGAATCAAGGCTTGAGTTATGTGCGGCCACAATGTTGGCTCAATTTTGGTCTTCAATAAAACAGGTACTTGACCATTGTAGAATCGAGAGTGTGCATTTTTGGACAGATTTTGAAATCACACTACATTGGATAAATACTTCGCCATCCATGCTTGCATTGTATTGCTACAATTCAAGAATTGTCTCAGAGAATATCCTGGCAACATATACCAACTAAATTTAATCCAGCAGATATTGCATCTCGCGGATGTATTGTTCAGACCAAAGGGTGGCAGTATACGCGCATGTGGCAGCTGCTGTCAATGCTCAGACAGCGGTTCTGGCAAGCGTGGTCCAGGGACTACATCCTGGAACTGCAAGGCAAGGCCAAGTGGCAGGTCGAGGCGGCCAATCTTGAGATCAGCGCATTGGTCATCGTGCACGACGACAACACTCCACCCCAGCATTGGATTACCGGCAGGATCAATGCAACCATAAAAGGAGCGGATGGCAAGGTTCGAGTGGCCGAGGTGAAAACGGCAACCGGCGTTTTTAAAAGGCCAATTCATAAGTTAGCGGTTTTGCCAATTATTTAATTTACCATCAATCGTTTTTTTCAATTATGAAATTGTTTTTTTTTTTTTTTTGAAGTTTAGTCCTTCAACGTGGCCGGAATGTTGGATCCGAGTCATTTAATAGTATAGCAAAAATACCTTTATATTAAGTAGTAGCTTTTTAGTGTTTAAGTAGTATACATACATACGCATAACATAAAGTCACCCTAACATACATAATGAAACGCTGTTAATTAGCATAAGCTAGCTGTAAGTCTTTACTTTGTGCTCTTTCCTTCTCTTTGGCAAAAATAGATTTACTCTCTTTTGGATCATTGAACTTGGTGGTGTTCTTTTTTACACCGTAGCAGCCTAGCTAATTCTCACTTTCCGCGAAGTTCCATTAAAAAAGAGCAATAATTAAATTGCTTATTTATTTAACGTAATACAACCCGTAATATTTTAATTTTCGGTTTTGAAACTTGTTCATAGATGTTTTGAAATTTTTGAGTATTTACGAGAAAAACTTATTTCTTCACTATTATTAACCCTTTACAATCCTAAAAAAGAAACAAAATTGCATTGTGACGCAAGTGCTGAAGGATTTGGAGGAATATTAGTGCAAAAACAAGAAGATAATAAGTTCCATCCAATTTGTTATTTTTCTCAGACAACAACAGCTGAAGGAATTCCATTTAAAATTATAACAGATTGTAATTCATTGACTTTGACTTTAAATCGCAAAAGTGTAAACGCCAGGATAGCTCGATGGGCCTTACAACTAGAAAACTACAATTATACCATTGAACATAGAAGTGGCAAATATGACACATGTTGATGCCCTTAGTCGCTATACTGGATCATTGAGTGAAGAATTTAAATATGAGCCAATAGTCACAATAGATGAAGATGAACAAAGAAACCAATTAGTTGCAGTGATTGACAATGGTGATATTAATTTTCAACTTCAGATTACACAAAATAGAGATGACAGAATAGTAAAATTAAAAGAAAATTAGAAAATGGACCCGTGAAAGATTGTATACTTGATGATGGTATTGTTTATAGACAGTTAAAAGATACGGAACTTTTATATGTTCCTGAAGAAATGGAAACTAATTTAATTAGGACAGTACATGAGAAGTTATGTCATTTAGGAAGTGAAAAATGCGTAAATGAAATTCTAAACCATTATTGGTTTCCGAATATGACAGCCAAGGTGAAATCATTTATTGATAATTGTCTTAAGTGTATTATGTTTACAATTCCTCCACATGCAAACAATAGAACTCTTTATAGCATCCCTAAGAAACCAGTTCCCTTTGACACACTACATATAGACCATTTTGGACCCCTCCCTTCAATTATTTCTAAAAACAAGCATATTTTAGTTGTTATTGATAGTTTCACTAAATTCGTAAAGCTATTTTCAGGTAACACTACAAGCACAAAGGAAGTGTGTATGTGTTTGACAAAGTATTTTGAAAACTATAGCCGACCTCGTAGAATCATCAGTTATAGAGGATCCTGCTTCACATATTCAGAATTTAGTGAATTCCTTTTAGAAAATAATATTGAACATGTCAGAGTAGCGACTGCATCCCCTCAAGCGAATGGACAAGTAGAACGTGTAATAGAACACTTAAGACCATGTTAGCTAAAATCACAGAGCCGGTACAACATTCAGATTGGTGTAAATTATTAAACAAAGCTGAATACGCTATTAACAACTCAGTTTACTCCAGTACTGGAGAAATTCCATCTGTTCTGCTTTTCGGAATACAACAAAGAGGAAGTGACGTTGATGCTCTGTCTGAATATTTAGAAAATATAAGCAATTTAAATAATAGCCGCGATCTTGATAATTGTCGCAAAAAAGCTTCTGAGAATATTAAAAATAAGCAGAAGAAGAATTCAGAGTACTATCAAAAGAATCATAAGAATCATGAGATATTTTCAGTAGGAGACTTCGTAGTTATGAGAAACATTGATACCACGATCGGCACAAATAAAAAAATTTGTCCCCAAATATAAAGGCCCATATTCCATAAAGAAAATTTTACCTAATGACCGATACGTTTTAGAAGATATTGAAAATGGACAAATTACGCAATTACCTTATGAAGGCATTGTAGAAGCTTCTCTATTACGAAATTGGGCAGACTGGCGTGAGCAGTGTAAAAATGACTCCTCTTAGGACTAACATTTTAAACTATTTAATATTCTATACTATTAAGAATTGTATATACATATGTACATATTAACTAACAATTTTATTAACCATTACCATATAAATATTTTTTATCATACAGATCGAGGGCGATCTTAATTGTCAGAATGGCCGAGCTGTAGCATTATATCTATATCATTGTATTTATATTATATACGAGTAAGCTTTATCGGAGTTAACGATTAATCGATGTTTAAAGATAAGTTAAGAGTTCCGATAGTTGTTCATTATTTTAGATTCATCGTGTAATTAGAACGATAGAACAAGGGTTAAGGGAATCGTTATCGAATATCGACATTAAGAAGAAGAATAGCGCTGGTGCTTGAACGACATTCAGAAAAGTGTAATTGAATAATTAAGAAATAAAAGTTAAAACTATTGAAAACGAATAAGACTTTCATGTTACAAATTATTTAAAAAAACCAATTACTAGCAGATGGTCTTGATAACACATTCAGGATAGAAAGTAATAATAACACACTTAAAGTGCATATTACTACAAGCACAGACCCTATTTATTTTGATAAAAAAAGATCAATTGGAAATTTGTTTGGATTTAATAAGTGAATATTACAACCAGATAAAAAATAACATATGTTTCTGATCAGCCTGTAAACACTTTTAAAATAAATACAATACAATAAATACAAAAAGTTGTTTGGATTTAATAAGAGAATACTACAACCAGATAAAAAAATAACATATGTTTCTGATCAGCCTGTAAACATTTTTAAAATAAATACAATACGTTTTGTGTGTTATAATGTGAGTGGTACATATATTGATGATGGTCAGGATCACGCGTTATATGAATTCGGTATTAATGTACCACCTGGCTATAAAATGAGTGTAACCCCTAATAATCTCATTTATTTACCAGTCAACACTAGAGAGATAAGAACTCTTTCTATTCATATAATTGATCAAAACGGTGATTTAATAAATTTGCGAGGTGAAAAATTTACAATACGTATTCATTTAAGACTAATACAATGATTGTATATAATAAAAGACCTGTCACTTACATTATAGTTGGTATGCTCATGTTCTACATCTCTAACAAGTTCATGCAATGGTTCTGTAGTAGGCTTAAAAGTTTCTTCCAAATGAGATATATTATTATTTTTCGCTTGCTTCAATTCAGAAAATTTTCTTTTCAGAATATTTCTAGTTTTTGTCAACTGCTCTAATATTTTCCTACTCATTTTATTGAATTTAGATATCTATTTCTCTATGTTACTTCTTCAGTACTGTGGACAAATAGTAAATGTCTAAAATATTTATAACAATTGAGTTAGTGGTTTCAAAAAATGTAAACTTTATTTTCTTCTTCTTAGTTATTGTTATCATTGATTACATTCTTAAATTTCATTAATTTTTGTATAACTGTTTTGCGTGTTGCTTTCACGATTGGGTAGCACACATCGATCTCCATTTTACTTTTGCTTAAAAGTGCCTTCGATGTCATCCCGTTGAACTCCGTGAGAGCATTTAAATATTCCTGGTTGGTCATTTTTTTTCGTTGTTGTTATTGTAGCTAGCGCTAACAGGTAGTTTATAGACCCTCGCTCTTTCCAATGGATCTTCAATAGAGCATGACGATGTAGAGAGAGGGACAGAACATTCAACCCTCATTTCATGTTCTCTGATTTGAAAGTTAATAAAAAATGAAGTGAGAGAAGGCCACAGTTGAATGTATTAAATTGTTTTTGTTAATATTTTTCCCGAAGCATTTCACAACTTCTTTGTAATTTCCCAAAACTATCAAATTGGTGCACCAATGTGCACCATCTGATGTTGAATCGTCCAAGTTGACGATACCCGATTCAGGAATCCATGGGGAACTTGGAAGTGAATCTATCATAAAGACACCTTAAAAATGGGATATATGTTTCCGTGAAAACTTTTCAATGTCAAAATTAGAAAGTTGGGTAAGTTGATAAGAACAGATTTTGGAAGAGCCATGTTATGGCCAATGAATGTTTGCCTGTCTCTGGGGCAGGCTGGGTAAGCCTTTAGTGTGTTTTTCTTTTAATTAGTTTGTTTTCTACGATAGATTTCAGTTATTTTTATTTATTTTACTTAATTTTCAATTAATTTTATTATGTTTATTTTTACTTATATTAACATTTTATAGAGTTTTCTATTTTTAATTTTTAATATTTAGTTGGGGGAGCTCCAATTGGCAGGGTGAACTGCCGGTGGATCCCCGGATATATGCTCCACATAAATGTCCCGGGACCACCTGATGGTGTCGGCCACCATCAGTTTGCGCATCAGGCCGCCATAAAACTTGGAGACACCCAAGGCCTTGAGGACCCTTTCGTTCCTTGGGTCCCACGAGCCCAACGCTCCGACAATGAATGCCTCAAGTTTTACCTAATATCCCAGGGCGCGAGTTACAATCCTGTGGCCGAGGGAGGAAAAGCTTGTTAAAAAACAACCGTGCAGTTCGGGGTATGGAACGAGAAGGGCTCTCTTTATTACAAAAGTTTTATGTTTAGGCAAAAATGTCTCTTCGGCCGAGTTCGTGTTGGCGATCTTCGTTGAAACTCCTCGGCTCTGAATTTTGTTGCCGGGTCGATGTTGTTTCCCTATGGCCGGGGAGAGGGGCATGTTAGCTGCGCTTCACTGTGCGGACAGAGCCAGCAACATGTTGCGACAACAGTGCGCTGTTAGTTGGCGCTGTTAGCCGACTGTTAACTCTGTTAGTTGGCGCTGTTAGCCGACTGTTAACTCCTCCCCCCCAGACCGAAGAGAAGGCCATAAGGGGAATGGCCGGATCGGAGAAAGGTGATTAGGCGACGTGTTGTTGGTGTATGCCACGAACTCCGACGACATTTGAATGGGTATCTTAATGTTAAACATGAGTGTTGTTTTTATAAACGTTATATCTTATGCTAAAGTTACACTTTGTTTACTAATTATCTATCTTATATTATTATTTGTTCCTTATGAAATAACAATTTATGTATAATGTTTAGTTTCCTGGCTAATAACTACTACTTTGTTGAAAAAAAAAAAAAAAAAAAAAAAAAAAAAAAATGTTTGTGCCTTTTCAGATTTTTTTTTTTTAGATTGTTTCTTGTTAATAATATATTTCTTGAATAGTGCTTCTCTAACTTATGTTTCTTCCACTATTTTCTTAACTGTTTTCCTAATTTTTTGTTTGTGTAACTTTTGACCTTTAGTTGTTACGAAAGTGATGCCTTTGTCTCTATCTACTTTGTGTAGTGAAAATCTCGGTGCTAACTTGTTTCTACGGTTTTCTTTTCTAAATATTTTATCATTAGGCTCGACTTGGATTGGTGTTTCTCTGTCCTTGTTTAATTTAGCCAGTCTTCTTTCTGTGGTCGCGTTTAAATGTTCCTGTACTTCTGGGTATATGTCTTTTCTAAATTCGTTTAATTTCTTAAGGTAATCGTGGTGATTGTCGAATGTTATTGTTTTGTTGAATATGTGAGTTCTTCCGTGGAAGAGCTCGAAAGGGGTATAGGAAGTGCTGGAGTGTATTGCGTTGTTATAAGTTGCTATTGCTTCTGAGAGTATTTGGGCATGATCGCGTTCTAGGCGTGCTTCTTTTCTTTTGTTCATGATTATCCTGTATAGTTCGGTTAAGGTGGAGTGCAGTCTCTCGACAGAAGCATTTCCGGTAGATTGTTGGAATGAAGTTGTATGAGCTGTTATTTGGAATTGAGTTAAGAGGTCGTTGAATAGACTGCCCGAAAATTCCGCGCCCTGGTCGAAGATTATTTTCTGTGGTGCGCCATAGTGACTTATGAATTGTAGTAGGGCATCGGCGACTTTTATTGAATTCCTATTGCTAAGGGGGGTAAGCTTGCGCTAGCTTGGTGAATTTATCGATAATTGTGAGGTTACAAGTATTGTTAATGAAATATATGTCTATATGTACGACTGCTAATGGTCCCTCTGGGGCGGTTGGGCTTTGCATCAATGGTCTATGGGGGTGTCTATCGTATTTTAGGGTTAGGCAGGTATCACAATTTTTTATAATTTTTGTGATAATGTCTTTTAAATGCGGAAAATAAATGTCCCTTTTTAAATGGTTATATGTTTCATCTATCCCCCTATGATTAGTGTTAAAGTGGTACGCACGAATTTCGTTTTCCTGGTCAAGAGAATTCGTAATTTCGGTTAGCCATATATTACAGCGGAAAATTTTGTATACGTCATTTTCAAAGAAATAGTTATTATAGGACTCTTCTATTATTTTGAAAATATCGTCCGGTGCAAATATTGCGAATGTTTTATTCGGTTTCAGGATTGTTTGAAGGGTGTTTGTAACGGAGTCAAAAGTATGTACGGGTTCTGTGATTATGTGTCTTACTTTATGGATAAATGGTGTTTCTACTTGTCTCAAAGTTGCTGATCCGGTACGGAATATTATTTGGCAATTGAAGTGATTTAATGGTTGCGAAGCTATTGGTATAATTTGTGGGTCTTCGTTTATGTTTAAGTTTGGCTCAATTCTGCTGAGTGCGTCAGCAACTACGTTTTGCGACCCTTTTTTGTATACGACTTCGTAGTCGTAAGCGGCCAGGATAGTTTTCCATCGAAGTAGTTTTGGATTCTGGCCTTTCAGATTTTCTAGCCAGATTAAGGGCTTATGGTCTGTGACTATTCTGAATCTTCGCCCGAAGAGGTATGGTCTGAAATGACCTACAGACCAAATGATGGATAGCATTTCTTTCTCTATCGTAGAATAGCGGATTTCCGTGTCCGATAGTGTTCTGCTAGCAAAAGATATGGGTCTGTCATTAGTGTCTGGGCCTTGTGACAACACAGAGCCTATCGCATAATTACTTGCGTCTGTGGTCAGCGTGAACGGTTTATTGAAATCAGGGTATATGAGTATGGGATCATTACAAAGAAGATCTTTCGACATTTCGAATGCTTGTTTAAATTCATCGTCTATTATTATAGATTTCTTCCCTTTTAACTGTCTCGTTATGGGTTTAGTTATTTTCGCGAAGTCCTTTATGAATTTCCTGTAATAACCTAATAATCCTAAAAATGATTTAATTTCCCTGGTTGTCTTTGGGCAGGGGAAGTCTTTGATGGTTTGAATCTTAAGTGGGTTTGGTTTGACTCCTTCCTGGGTTACGATATGTCCCAGGAAATCGATTTCTTTCCTTAAAAAGCTACACTTGCTTGGTTGTATTTTTTAGATTTGCGTTTTGGAGTTTTGTGAAAACCGATTTAATATCTGCTAAATGTTTTTGGAGTGAGGGTGAGAATACTATTATATCGTCGAGATAGACGAGACAGACGTTACCGACCAAGTCACCTAAAACGTTGTCCATAACGCGTTGGAACGTGGCAGGGGCGTTCTTGAGACCGAAGGGCATTCTCGTGAACTCGTAATGCCCATTTTCGACGGTGAATGCCGTCTTGCTCGCGTCGCGTGGGTTCATTTGAATTTGGTGAAAGCCACTTGCTAAGTCTATTGTTGTGAAATACATGGTCTTTCCTATGCTGTCTAGTATATCTGCAATGTTCGGGATAGGGTATCTATCAGAGACAGTCTTCTCATTTAATTTCCGAAAATCGATTACCAAGCGCCACTTTTTTTCACCTATGATGTCACTTTTCTTAGGTACGACCCAGACGGGTGCACTCCAGGGGGAATGGCTGTTTTTTATGATGTTTTGTTCGAGCGTTTTTGAAATTTGCTTTCGAACTTCTTCTTTGTGTACAAATGGGTAACGATAAGATTTTGTGTGAATCGGTATATTATCTGTTGTTGGTATAGAGTGTTTGACGGCGTTAGAGAACGTTAGTTGGTTATTTTCGTTGTGGAAAAGTCTTTTGAATGACTTGCATAGTTTGAGTATGTGTTGTTTCTCCTCGCTGTTGAGGTGTTCCGTCTGGATGTTTAATTGTTGATCGTCCGGTCGTTCTGTATCTGTTGCTGTGGACGTGCAGTTTAAATATTGGTGGGTTCGTGGAGAGAACTCTTCTGCCTGTAACGGTTCCTCGAGGTAAAGTGTTTGGATCTGGTCTGAGTTATTGCAGACTTCGAAATAGGCAGATCCTGCGTTTGCGGTGTATAAACCGCCTGTTATGGATATTTGATTATCCAAATTTGTGGTTTCGCATATAAAGTCTCCCTGCATGAAGTTTACTGGGAGCGGAAGTAGCATTTTGGTATTTTGTGGCAGGTTATGTAATGTGTCTACAGGGTTTGCCCTTGTGAGGATTGGGATGGCGGTTTCTGGCGTTTCTAGTATGGATTCGGCAAAGTTTATTTTTGCATTTAGGCTAGATAGGATATCCATGCCTAGGAGACCATTGAAGTGGGGGTGGAAATTAAATAATAAGAACTTAAAATTGGTAGTTTTTCCGAATTGTTTGAAATTTAATTTATCTGTATATTCCCGAATCTTGAATGTACTGAGGACAGTGTGGATATTGATATCTGAGGTTAGTTTTTTAATATGATCTTCATTAATAAGTGCTGGATTTATGAAAGAGTAAGTAGATCCTGTGTCTATAAGGAATTTAAGAGGGTTTGACACCATGGAGTTTGGTGATAAGAAAACAAATGGCAAGGAAGATCCGTGAGTCTTCTTGCTTATGTATCCGACTGGCTTCCCGAGGCTTCTACTAGAAAATTTGCATCATCGTTGATGTTACATAGCGGAGCTCTTGGATTATGGTCGTTCCTGTTTTGGTGACTTAGGGTCTGATCTGGTTGGTCGTTATTGTGGAAGGGGTTCCTGCCCAGAGTTTTTCTATCTTGTCGACCATTACTATCGTTATGGGAATTATTCTGACGTGTGAAGCGTCTACTATTATTGTTGTTAAAATTTTGTTGTCTCTGCATAAACCGGCTATTATTGTCATTGTTGGTGTTATCATGTCGAGCATTGTTGCCGTTATTATCGTTCTGTTGTCGTGGTATGTAGCGACTGTTGTAGTCACTATTAGTTGGTTGTCCTTTCGCGTATGGGTGATTCCTGTATGTTGGGCTGTCGCGTCGTCGGTTTTCTTGGTGTTTGTTCAAGCTTCTAGAGAAGTTTAATTCAATCTGTCCGTACTCGTATGCTTTCTCGATTGTCTCTGGCCTTTGATACCTAATGGCTGACCTAAGTGGGTCCTTTAATCCAACTAAAAATGTATTTAGGCAGAATCTGTCGTATTGGTCACGTTTGGCCGCGAGAGACTGTCCACTAGGGTCTGTTTCTCTGGCGAGTGACATTAGTTCGCTTCTTATTTTTGCGGTTGAGTAATACAATTTCCCCATAGTGAGTCCGTCCGGAAAGTTGTGTAGCTCTCTAACAAGCATTTCTTCTGTTTTCTTGCTAGAGTATAGTCGCTTGAGGTTTGCTTTGATGTCATCCCAACTAAGGAGTACATCGCAAACATTCAGCGCTTCGTCTGCCCTGCCTTTGATCTTGTCACGGATAGTTCCAAGTAAATACTGTCTGCATGTTGCTTGGTCCACTGATGAGGCTAACAAAAGGAGCTGATCTACTCTGCCTATAAATCTATCAAGATTGTCAGGTGGGCCTTCGTAGGTTGGTAGTTGATGTACAAGGGTTAGTAGTTGTTGTAGATTAAGGTTTGTGTTTATTGAAGAATTGCTAACGGTGGAACTTAGTGGCCCTGATGTGTTACCGGAATCCATAGCGTTGGTGGGATTATTGTTTTGGGACGGAACCGACTGGTCTTTCTCTTTTGTTCCTGTCGCTTCCCTTATCTCAGATAGACCTGATTCGCTCCTTAACCCTGATCTGCCCCTAACTGTGTTATTGGTGTTGGCTTTTTTCCTTAACATTTATGTGTATTGTATTTTTGTTTGCAAGTAATGTGCATGTGTATGTAAAATAGTAATAATATGTGATGTGTAAATAGGTATATTAATAATATGTATGTGTTTTTTGTTCTCCTTTTTTGTATAGGGAAAATTTTTGGTGTTTGTTTGGTTTGTATTGTTTTCGTTTGTATATTAATGTACTAATATATTGTATTATATTTTGTGATACTATGTATATGTGTCTATGTTTAAATGTGTATTATAATTATATTCTTTAACATTTACGTGTATTGTATTTTGTTTGCAAGTAATGTGCATGTGTATATAAAATAGTAATAATATGTGAGGTGTAAATAGGTATATTAATAATATGTATGTGTTTTTTGTTCTCTTTTTTTTGTATAGGGAAAATTTTGGGTGTTTGTTTGGTTTGTATTGTTTTCGTTTGTATATTAATGTAGTAATATATTGTATTATATTTTGTGATACTATGTATATGTATCTATGTTTAAATGTGTATTATAATTATATTCTTTAACATTTACGTGTATTGTATTTTGTTTGCAAGAAATGTGCATGTGTATATAAAATAGTAATAATATGTGAGGTGTAAATAGGTATATTAATAATATGTATGTGTTTTTTTTGTTCTCTTTTTTTTTTGTATAGGGAAAATTTTGGGTGTTTGTTTGGTTTGTATTGTTTTCGTTTGTATATTAATGTAGTAATATATTGTATTATATTTTGTGATACTATGTATATGTATCTATGTTTAAATGTGTATTATAATATGTGTGTATTCTTTCGAAAATAAAAGAAACCTGTATGTGTGTGTCTGTTACGTAGTTTCCTCTTTTCCTTGTTTCCCGGTGTTTAGTGTTGATTGTATGTCATTCGTGTAGTGCTGCTGTGCTTACTTCCAACTTTGTAGTTTTTTATGTTTTCGACTTGAACTGTAATGCATAAATTAAAAAAGTATTCAATAGAGTGTAATTTAGAGGTTAGTGAACATGTGACAACAAAAGACGTTAAGTTGTTTGTGGATTGTTTTGTTGTTTTCTATTATTTTTCTTGTTTTTGTTTTTTTTTTTTTTTTATAAATGTATAATATATTTCTTAAATTAATTTTATTGCTTTTATATATTTTTTTGAAGTGGTTCTTTTCTCGCAGTGCGTGGTGTGCAAAAAGGATTCAACAGAATTTAACAGTGTACAAACGAATTTCAAACGAAATTGTCGCAAGAATTTCACAAGCGGCGCAACACAAACACATACATACATGCTTACTTGATTTGCCGAAGGAAACTGTATCACTGTGTATATATCTATTTTTATTTATTATTCTATTTTTTTTTTATTGTTATGAATAATAATTGTCCAGGTTTTATTATTGTTATTTTTTTTTTTTATTTGTAAAATAAATTTTCATGTAAGTTGATAAATGAAAACGATCCCGGTGCCTTAACAGCGATTGTTGTACACATATTCGGTCGTTAATCACACAACTCACACAAATTCACAACTCACGATATCAGCTCTTGGCGGCAGCCAATGTACAGTTATGCGCCGACGTCGCAAGAATTTCACAAGCGGCGCAACACAAACACATACATGCTTACTTGATTTGCCGAAAGAAACTGTATCACTGTGTATATATTTATTTTTTATTTATTATTTTATTTTTTATTGTTATGAATAATAATTGTCCAGGTTTTATTATTATTTTTTCTATTTGTAAAATAAATTTGCGTTCGTGTAAATTGATAAATGAAAACGATCCCGGTGCCTTAACAGCGATTGTTGTACACATATTCGGTCGTTAATCACACAACTTACATTTATTTGTTTTAAATCACTGTGCGGAGGATCCCGTTGCCTTGGCGGCGACTGATGTGTATATTCACTTCTTGCTAATTCTAAGTCTAATATTCGACTTATTTAATTTAGTTAGTTTTTTTTATCACTTCTTGCGCAGCGAGTTCTGGTCACAATGAGGTCTAATACTGATTTAACTCTTCACCACTTCTTTTTGTAACAACTTGCAGTCAGCGACAGCAATGCAAATATGGGCCGATGCAATATTACCATAGTGGTGAAATTAAAATTTGGTGAAATAGCCAAAAAGCATACCAACCACATACACATGCAAATCTGGGCTGATGCAATATTACCATAGTGATGAAATTACTATTCTGGTGAAATAGCCAAAAAGTATACCAACCACATACACATGCAAATATGGGCTGATGCAATATCACCATAGTGATGAAATTAAAATCTGGTGAAATGGCCAAAAAGCATACCAACCACATACACATGCAAATATGGGCTGATGCAATATTACCATAGTGATGAAATTACTATTCTGGTGAAATAGCCAAAGGGCATACCAACCACATGCACATGCAAATATGGGCTGATGCAATATTACCATAGTGATGAAATTACTATTCTGGTGAAATAGCCAAAAAGCATACCAAACACATACAAACGGTCACCACGCACAGCAGTTTGATATGTCAAATTCTTCTTTTTTAATTGGTATCATTTTATGAGTTGGGGTGTATGGATGATCCCGGTGCCTTATCAGCGATTGATGTACACTTATACGGTCATTACACGTAGCAACTTGTTTGTATAATTGTTGCAAATTGTCCCGCACAAGCGATCCCGGTGCCTCATCAGCGATTGATGTACACATATACGGTCGCCTGTGGAGCAATTTGAACTTGGTTTTGTTTGTTTCTTTTGTTATATTTGCACTTGGACGTCGTTATGTTTCAATAACTTTCTACTTAATTTATTATTTCACCACTCACTACTAAAATGCCCACAACCACTGCCGTCACATGTTCATTACCTCTTTAGAATTAGAACGATAAGCGTAGTGGGCATAGTTAATCCCCTGTCCGTAGTCCGGCTGCGCCAGTTACAATCCTGTGGCCGAGGGAGGAAAAGCTTGTTAAAAAAACAACCGTGCAGTTCGGGGTATGGAACGAGAAGGGCTCTCTTTATTACAAAAAGTTTTATGTTTAGGCAAAAATGTCTCTTCGGCCGAGTTCGTGTTGGCGATCTTCGTTGAAACTCCTCGGCTCTGAATTTTGTTGCCGGGTCGATGTTGTTTCCCTATGGCCGGGGAGAGGGGCATGTTAGCTGCGCTTCACTGTGCGGACAGAGCCAGCAACATGTTGCGACAACAGTGCGCTGTTAGTTGGCGCTGTTAGCCGACTGTTAACTCTGTTAGTTGGCGCTGTTAGCCGACTGTTAACTCGCGCAGGGCTTCAGCTAGGGGGCGGTATTTTTCTTCTTTCTCACCCCTCGCGTTATCAAACGCTTCAGCCCCGTTCTCGAACGGAACAGTCACGTCAACTATGACGATTTTTTTTGCTCCGTTCGTCGCGCCATACCAGGTTCGGCCTGAGTGCCGCCATGTCCTCGGCGACCCCTTCCACGCGACAGTTCATCCTGGGGGTCCCCAGCCGTGAACCAGCCTTGGCGAGGCGTTCCATCACCGCGTTGTGCCTCTGCTGCATTGCGTTTGAGTGGTGCATGCAGTGGCACAACACGTGTGGAATGCTCTCCAGCTGATATCCACAGACCCGGCAGCGCTTGTCGCCGCTGCCCCATCGGATCGCTCCATTTAGAGGGAGACTCCCAGGTAATCGAGAGTTAAAAGAAAAGAAGCCATTAGACTTGATGAATGCAATTAGGGTTGCACGCAAAGCAGTTACAAAATCAATTGGACGTCAGAAAAAAAACATAAAAGTTTCTAGGGTAATTAGTGTACCAAAAATTGGTGGCTTTTTTACCACTTGTTCCCATTTTAACTGCTCTCAGCGCTGTAGGCAGCCTTGCCTCTGGTAGTGCTGCTATTGCTAAAGCAATCACCAATGCAAACACAGGAAAAAACCAGTAAGAAAAGCAACAGTCGCGCAGCACGCGACAGTGGGATACCCTTCGACCTATGTTCCCGTGTAGTTTAGTTTGTTAAATTCATACACATGCATATGCACATGCTTTACAATTATTCCCAACAGATCGCGCTTCGCGCTCGCGCGCCTCCTTTGTTAGCTGACAGAAGCACTTGGTTTTATGTTCATACTTTCTTAAATAATTTTTGTGATTATTGTCCGATCGGATTGTAATTTACAGACTACCTAGATATTTCATTCAGCTTAGTATATGTTAAAGTCAGGAAGTTGTATCTTTTATACAGCGCTTACAAATTGAGTTCAAAAATTAAATTATTGATTTGCGGGGGCGGTGTGCGTGACACTTTACATTTGAAATAAACTTGATCTGCTTATAGTACACAGGAGTCTTCCTGCCAAATTTGGTATCTCTAGCTTTTATAATAGCTGAGATCTGTGCGTTCCCACAGAAAAGGTATGCTCTAAATAAAAACAATGTGTTTGTGACCCGTATTTTTATCTTTAGTAAAAAAAAAGTGTTCGAAGTTTGTTATTTTACCATGTATGGCATTATGCTTGATACTAGCTTGTTTGGACCATAACTAACCTTGTTCAATTATGATTTTGGATGATGTTGCATGTGAAAAACAGAATAATATCCGTTCATATTTCTGCATGAGTCGTCATAATAATATTGATTCATTTTACTTATGTCAAACCTATACACATATCCCGAGACACCTCATTCGTGATAACGCAAATATGATAATAATGTTCAGACAAGATGATTTAAATATGCGACATATTTACCGAGATCACATTAATACAGATATTAGTTATGATTCGTTTCTGAAAATGTGCCAAAAGTGTTGGAAGGATAAATGCGGTTTTCTGTTAATAAGCAAAGATAATGATATAGACAAGGGGCGGTATAGAAAGGGTTTCAATGAATTCATAGTCAATTAAGAATATAAGAGGATATATTGATTGAACGAATGTTATTCTTGCCCAGTTTATCTTTAGATATTAAAATGGTTAGATCATTCACGCTCACATTAAATGGGAGTGAACCCATACTAAACACAAATTTTTTCCCGCCAATAGAACTGAGTGGTGAATATGAGTGTGCACTTATTGATTTTCACATGTATAATTCAATACCCAATGTCGATGATAGCAACAACTTATTTCATATTGGTGATAAGATAATAATATTGAAATTCCAATAGGATCATATGAACTAGAAGATATTTACGATTATTTAAAAAACCAATTACTAGCAGATGGTCTTGATAACACATTCAAGATAGAAAGCAATAATAATACACTTAAAGTGCATATTACTACAAGCACAGAACCTACTTATTTTAATAAAAATAGGTCAATTGGAAATTTATTTGGATTTAATAAGAGAATACTAGAAGCAGATAAAAAAATAACATATGTTTCTGACCAACCTGTAAACATTTTTAAAATAAATACAATACGCTTGGTGTGTAATATTGTAATATTGTACATTGATGGCGGTCAGGATCATGCATTATATGAATTTGGTATTAATGTACCACTAGGGTATAAAATGAGTGTAACCCCTAATAATCTCATTTATTTACCAGTCAACACTAGAGAGATAAGAACTCTTTCTATACACATAACTGATCAAAACGGTGATTTAATAAATTTACGAGGTGAAAAATATATAATTCGTATGCATTTAAGACTAATACAATGATTGTATATAATAAAAGAGCTGACACTTACATTGCGCAAACCACTTCCATTCGAAAAATTAAATGAAGAGGTTCAATGAGGAAAAAAAAACATTAAGCTAACATTAAAAAATAAATTGATTCTAAAATCATTGGCATACAAGCTTCGAGTTTAATAACAAAAATATTAATGTAGAGAAATCATGATGATGAATGAAGTATTAGGTGTTCGGGAAAAAACCTACTCTGACGAAAGTATATCAAAAAAAAGAGTATCATACTTATTAACCATATCAACAATCATTTAAAGCTAATTGTGAAATCAGAATTACAATTCAAAACCAGGACTTGTATGTCCTCCCTCATGAGAGTTTTATCAATTTTCATGGTGTCATTGCTAAAGTTAAAGAAGATAATTCGCTGGAAACTGCAAATGTTGCTACAAAACTACGAAACGAATTGTATGGCATATTTTCTGGATGAAATACGTTATGAAATAAATGGTGTTGATATTGATAGAACAAGATTTGTTGGTACTACTTCTAGAATTAAGAACTATGTATCTTTTATCAACTGGAGAGTAAGACACTTTACAATTCTGGATGGACTGGATCTGGAGACTTTACTTCACAAAGTTATTTTGAATATTCAGTTCCACTAAAAAATTTACTTGGGTTTGCTGAAGATTTTAAGAAAGTTATATTGAATTGTAAACATGAACTAGTACTTTTGATATCTAACCAGTAAGAAAAGCGACAGTCGCGCAGCACGCGACAATGGGATACCCTTCGACCTATGTAGGTATGTTCCTATGTATGTATACATACATATACATATGAACATGCTTTGAAATTAATCTCGACAGATGGCGCTGGCGCTTTGCGCTCGCCCGCCTCCCTTGTTAGCTGACAGAAGCACTTGGTTTTATGTTCATACTTTCTTAAATAACTTCTGTGTTTATTGTCCGATCGGATTGTAATTTGGAGACTACGTAGATATTTCATTCAGCTTAGTATACGTTAAAGTCAGAAAGTTGTATCTTTTATACAGCGCTTGAAAATTGAGTTCAAAATATAATTTATTGATTTACGGGGGCGGTGGGCGTGGCACTTAACATTTGAAATAAACTTGATCTGCGCCGAGTACATAGGAACCTTCATTCCAAATTTGGTATCTCTAGCATTTATAAAAGCTGAGATCTGTGTGTTCATCTGGTCAGACGGACATCCGGACATCCGGACAGACAGACAGACATGGCTCAATCGACTCGGTTAGTGATCCTGAGCAAGAATATATATACTTTCTGGGGTCTGCCACGCCTCCTTCTGCCTGTTACATACATTTGCATTTTGCACAAAGTTAGTATACCCTTTTTTGACCATTTTCAATGGTCGAAGGGTATAAAAATATAAATGAAGTTTATGAAGCAGTACACGCTGGTAATAATTTAAGACTAGAAATGCTGAGTATAACATGGAAAATTCCTTATGTAACCCCCCAGTGATTCAGCTAAAATTAAATTGTATGATATAATAAAAAGCGGTGCTAATCTTCCATTAGCATTTGGTAGTTGGGATACCTCTATTAACCCTAAACTTAGTCAAGGTACACATCAAATTTGGAATGTTAAGCTAGCTGCTAACCGTGAACGACCTCGATTCGCATTAATTGCGTTTAAAGAAGGAAATCAGTTTACCACAAACAATTTAACCAATCTAAAAATCTATCTTAATTCTGAATCATATCCCTATGATGATTTAAAAATTACATTTTGCCAAGAATCGTTTTTGCACACCTCTATGAAATGTATCTTAAAAAAGATGGAAGAAATAGAAGCATACTTAAAGCTGGTGGAAAAGTCTCTATATAAGACATCTATACATGGAAGACACAGATCTTCATGAGCCGCATGAAGGCCCTGATACATGTGGATGCTACAGTGAGCAACGCCTAAAAAACGATGCTGAAAGAATTATAAGTCATTATAATAAACTTGTCTTACGTTTTACAAAAATAGAAATTTTACAAAATAAATATTTTATAGAAAACCAACTTGTTGTTGTTATTATTATTTTTATCATTATTTTTTACCTGTTTAGCTGATGTTGTTGTTTAGCTGTTTAGCAGATGATATTGTTTAGCTGTTTAGCAGATGTTGTAACCACGTGCTCACAATCAATTAACACGCTTGAGGACACCCTTACCGTAATAGTCGTTTTCATGCTTACCATAATAATCTAATTAACTACGTGGTGACAGTCAATTAACACGCTTGACGACACCCTTACCGTAATAGTCGTTTTCATGCTCACGGTGACGGCTAGGGCCACAAAAGACGCGATACAATCATTAACATGTTGTGCTAGGGTGTCCCGGCCTGTCAAATATTACCCTCGTCTGCGATCCCCATGTGTTAAGATTCACCTGTCAAAGTCATGAGTCACACGCGTGAGTGTACTGAGGTGTGCATGCACCCACAAACCCTAACACGTCTGCATGTAAACACGATCATGCATGCCATTTGCATATACTGACCTGTCAACCTTTAACACTTCCCATCCTAATTTATTACCTTTAAATATACATAAAAACCATTAATTATCCCTATTATGACCCCAAATTCCCGACCCCTCGTCACGCACCCCTAATTTTATCCACCCACCCCACTTTTTGTCCTAGAAAAACCCATTAATTATACTAATTAGGACCCTAAATTGACCGATCTTGCCCAAAAAAAAATATTAAATATGCAAATTAGCTTCCTTAATTGACCGATCTTGTCCAAAAAACCCATTAAATATGCTAATTAGCTCCTTAATTACCTTACCCTCCCTCGTCACACCCCATTAATTTTTATTATCCCACTCCACTTCCTGTACCAGAACCCACATTTCCTATCTACTAAAAAAAGACGGACAGACTAACATGGCTCAATCGACTCGGCTAATGATACTGATTCAGAATATATATAGTTTATGGGGTCGGATATGCCTCCTTCTGCCTGTTACGCACATTTCCGTTCCGACAAACACAATAGACAATGAATTTTTTTAAAATCCATGGCCTAAAAAACCAGGCTCTGGTTATAAACAAACAAGCAACAAACACACACACACACACACACAAAAGAATCATTTCTAAGAAACCACATTATACTAACCCCCTTCGAAAGTAATAAGCTCCATCATTTTATCCCTTGACTCACTTAAAACTCGACCCATTCTTAATCCAGATTCGTTTAGCGTTTCATGGCTAACGCGAACAACCTGATCAGACCCTCAATACTAACTGCAGAAGCTTGTAGACAAAGAATCAGACGACAAGCGAAACAAGAACTTAATAGAAATATGGTCGAAAATATAGACAGAGCTGCATTAGCAGCAACAGTGAGTGAAATCCTAGCACAACAATTGCCAGGTTTGTTGAGACGTCACAATTCTTCAGAAGAATTTGCGAACGTAACAGATCAGGTAATTGCCCCAAAGCATGCGGGGAACTTAGGAGACTTAGACAGAGTGCCGGATATAGTAAAAACTATCCGAGTTTCGGTGGACCCTTCAGAGTTCAGCTGATGGAAGAGGGGAGTAGATCGTATCTTAGCAGCGTACAATGCTTACCAGGGTACCCCAAAAATACTATGGTATCTTACATACCGTACGTAATACAATTGTCGGACACGCTGACATGGCACTAGAATCCTACAATACCCCATTGAACTGGTTAGCGATTTCAAAGTGTCTAACTCTTCATTACGCGGACAAACACGACATTAACACGTTAGAATATCAAATGATGATGCTTATACTCGACCCATTCTTAATCCAGATGCGCTAAACGTTTCATGGCTAACGTGAACAATCTGATCAGGCCCTCAATACTAAGTGCAGAAGCTTGTAGACAAAGAATTAGACGACAAGAAGAACAAGAACTTACTAGAAATATAGTCGAAAACATAGACAGAGCTGCTTTAGCACCAACAGTGAGTGAAATCCTAGCACAGCAATTGCCAGGTTTGTTGAGACGTCCCAATTCTTCAGAAGAATTTGCGAACGTAACAGACCAGGTAATTGCCCCAGAACATGCAGGGAACTTAGGAGATTTAGACAGAGTGCCGGATATAGTAAAAACTATCCGAGACTTTTCAGGTGACCCTTCAGAGTTCAGCTCATGGAAGAAGGGAGTAGATCGTATCTTAGAAGCTTACAGTGCTTACCAGGGTTCCCCAAAATACTATGGTATCTTACATACCATACGTAATAAGATTGTAGGACACGCTGACATGGCACTAGAATCCTACAATACCCCATTGAACTGGTTAGCGATTTCAAAGTGTCTGACTCTTCATTACGCCACAAACGCGACATTAACACATTAGAATATCAAATGACGATGCTTATACAGGCTAACCAATCAGTGGAAGAATTCCATCAAATGGTTTATAAACACCTATCACTAATCGAAGCAGAATTGTTAATGACGAAGATGTACAGAGATAAAGCTCTAGACACCTACGTACGAGGGGTACAAGGCGATTTGCCTCGCCTACTGGGAATCAAAGAACCGGTAGACTTACTGTCAGCAATTTACCTTTTGCCTCAAGTTAGAAAACCAGAACTTCAGGGCAAGACATGCTATAAACATGAGACAGACAAGACAGTTTAGAAATCAGACGGCAAAATCTTCACCTGCTCCTCGCAGTACTTCATTCAAAAATAGACAACCACCAATTCCACCTTCAAGGGACTCAATATTACTAAATTGGACAACAACCACCGACTGCTTTGCCACGACAAAATTCAAACAACTTTTGGGTACCAGATTACACAGCCACCAGCTGCACCTCGACCTTTTCAGAATAGGCAATTCCCGCCACAACTGTCAGCGCCATCAAGACCACAGGCCCCAAAACCACTGCCTCGTCCAGAACCTATGGATGTGGATCCCAGTGTTCAGACCAGAATGGTAAATTACATGAACAGACCTCGCTTCGAACTAGGCAAAAGGACCACCTGGTCCAATACCAGATGGGATGAAGCGACAAAGGAACTTTAAGAACAACGGAAGAAAACGAAACGCGACCCACTGAGACTCCATTGACAATGACGGACTATAAACAAGCTATGGCAGAGTACAAGGACTACAACAACCTTGACGACAACCTGGACGATTACGTAGACCAGATAGACGAAGCCGATGCTGACAATAACTCGTACGATTACTACGATACGCAACATTGAATTTTTTTTTTTTTTTCCCCCCCCCCAAAAAAGAACCAAAAGACACCCCAACTTTCTAATTCACACAAAAGGGGGAGGGGGGCGGGGGGCGCCGGCCCCCCCCCCGACAATCTCTTTTTCCCCCCCCCCCCCCCCCCCCCCCCCCCCCCCGCCCCCTCCCCCCCCCCCCCCCCCCCCCCCCCCCCAAGGGGGGGGGGGGTTTTCCCCGCCCCGGGCCCGTTTTTTTTTAATTCAAAAGGCCCCCCCCCCCCCCCCCCCCCCCAAAATAAATTTTTTTTTTTTTTTATTTTTTTTGCTAAGAAAAAAAAAATCTCCTCCCCTTTTTTTACCAAAACCCGACGGGGAAAAAAAATTTCCCCCCCCCCCCCCCATCAGCCCGGCCCCACAAAAAACCACGGTTTTTTTTAAAAAAGTCCAAACAAAAACCCCCGCCCCCCCCCCCCCCACAGGGGGGGCCCCCCCCCCCCCCGCCCCGGGCCCCCCCGGGGGGAATTTTCTTCCCAAGTTTTTCCATTTGTTTTTGTTCCCCCCCCGGGGCCCCCCCCCCCCGGGGGCGGGGGGTTCCCCCCCGCCGCGGGCGCCCCCCCCTTCCCCTTCCCCCCCGGGTTTAGAATAAAGAATTCCTCTCTTCCATATTTCGTATGCAAGATGAGAAATGGCAAATTTATAAGAATACTTATAGACACCGGTTCAAACAGAAACTATATCCAACTTTAATTCGTCAATAACCCTATTCAAAATAAAGCACCTTTCAATGCAGTTTCAGTAGGCGGGAGCACAGTAGTTACGCACCATAAGGTAGCGAACCTTTTTTAACATTCTAGACGTCAAAGTAAATTTTTCCTGTTGCCCACATTGAAATCTTTCGATGCTATTTTGGGCAACGATAGTTTGAAAAATTAGGGGCAGAGATAAAAATCAGCAAAAATATTATGATATTAAAAACGGTATCTCGATCCCTTTCAAAGAAAAAACCTTGTCCGATACTCCAGTTTACTCGAAATTCTATCAGTATCCAATGACACTGAAAGATGAAGTAAACAAACAGATAAAAGAACTTTTAGAAGAAGGTATAATTCGACCTTCTACGAGTAGGTCCTCGTATAATTTACTAGTGTAGATTGTACCCAAAAAGGCAGACGCTTCAGGCGAAAAAAATATCGCATGGTTATTGACTATCGTAAACTTAATAAAATAACCATTGCAGATATATACCCTATTCTCGAGATAAACGAGGAACTTACACAATTAGGGGGACAATAAAGTATTCTCTGTTTTAGATCTGAGAAGTGGCTTCCAAATCTCTTTGAAAAATAGTGACATAGAAAAGACCGCCTTCTCCGTAAACAACGGAAAGTATGAATTTACACGACTCCCATGTGGTCTAAATTATGCGCCCTCAATTTTCCAACGTGCATTAGATGACATACTTCGAGAACATATTGGAAAAATATGTTTTATTTACATAGACGATATCATCATATTTAGCAAAGATGATGATACACATATTGAGAAATTGGCTAAAATTTTTCAAACTTTACAGAACGTTTACATGAAATGTCGGTTGGACAAATGTGAGTTCATGAAAAACAAAGTCGAATTCCTTGGATTTGTTGTCTCCGATAGGGGAATAGAAACTAATCCGAATAAGGTGGCAGCGATAGCAAATTATGGCTGCCCTAAAACTTTGAGGCATCTAAGATTCTTCCTGCGGCTTTCCGGCTACTATAGAAGATTTATACAAAATTACGCCAAATTGGCATAGCCCCTAACTTCACTTTTAAGAGGGGAAGATCGACACGTGTCCAAAAGAATGTTATCAAAAAAATTAATTTCATAGGACAATGAAGCTCCAGACTCTTAAGAAGCTCAAAAGTAACCTAGTTTCAAAAGAAATAATTCTCCGTTGCCTAGAAGGAGTTCCACTTAACTACTGATGCTTCAAATTTCGCGATCGGAGCAGTTCTATCGCAAGACAACCACCCTATATCATTTCTCTCTAGAACACTTTCCAAAGCCGAAGAGAATTATGCAGAATTATGAGAATTATGTTGCAGAAGCGCTCTCAAGAATACCTTTAGAGCAAATTAACTCCGTTGCCTCTACACAACATAGCGCCGAAAGTTCTAACCATGACTTATTCGTCAGCGTCGAAACCCCAATAAATATTTTCAAAAATCAAATATTCTTTAACAAATCACATAAATACGACTACAAGTTCAACATCGCATTTCCTTCCTTCAATAGACATGATTTATACCGACTCGACTACACTACGGACGATATAATAACAGACTTAATAAAATATCTCAACCCTACCGTAATTAACGGTATTCACACTACTGAAAATATAATGGGAAAAATACAGACAATCCACCGAAGTCACTTCAAAGGAATCAAAACTCGATTCACCCAGTCCAGGGTAGAAGTAGACAAATTCTCTAAATTAGCGCAAGCAAGAATTATAAATTCAAAAGCGATAGAAGACATCAGAACCCTTTTACGCGATATTATATTCTATTTGGGAGTCCCTAAACATATCGTTATGGACAATGAAAAAACTTTCAATTCCTTATCAATTCATGCTGGAACACCTACAGATAGAAGTTTATACTGCCCCACCATACAAAAAGTACCGATAACGGTCAGATAGAACGCTTCCACTTAACCGCAGCTCACTGCCAAGACTCACAGCTTGTTAGGGACAGCTTAGGCTGATCAGTTGTAAATTGGATATTAACTAATAAAGTCATTGTTCTTAATTGAACATTAAAATCTTTTTATTTTTTTACTTTGCAACTTGCAAGTAATTAACTTGTATATTGCGTAACTAAAACTTAAAAATCGCCTTCCGCCGCCGCCCTCTTTAATGTTTTTGAGCTTTTAATTTATTTAATAAAAATTATGAAATACAAAAGAATTTCACTTGTTGATCGCGGCAGCAATCGAACCTCGAACATGCTCAATATCATTGGCCTTAGCCTTAGAGACCGGGATATAGTCCACTCAGCAACTGAACAGCTCTCGCAGTCGTCGAAAATGGTGAGATATTAGACAAAACGACAAGACGCAATATGCATTTTTAATTCGTGCCAAGAAAATCAATAAGAAGCACATGTAATGAAATTTGGTACGCGCTAGAAATTGCCTACGGTATACTATGATAATCCATGGCCTTATACAGTCAGCTCCTGACTGTAGCGTTTGTATTTTTTTTACTATGTTTCACCCAATACGTTCATGGACAAATTACACAACCCCACAAAAAAAAAAAAATTGTCATGATCTGGGTATGCGGCATGTGCAGTTATATGTATTTTGGGTCGCTGAATCCGAATCCGGGGTCAAAAATTCTCCATCACGTCTGGACTTCGACATAACCTCAAAAAACTGGAAAACTTTGGATATCCGCCAAAAGATATAGAATCGTGATCTGGGCATGCGATATATGTTTTGTAACTAAGCCGCGTTTGATGCGCTTCACTATTCTAATGCCATTCATTTCTCTACTAAATATTAAACTTGGGATACATTTTCGAATTCTTGTGATTGTTTTATTGTATTATTATACATTTGTTCTATGATTATTCATAATTTATGGGTAAACTTATTGAACCAGTATTAAAAATTAGGTAATTAGGTAATTAGGTATTTTTGGCTTGAATTGGCATGCCATATATGTTTTAACATGTATTTTGTCCTTCTTAGTCCGAATCCGAAATCAAAAGTTTCCGAGTTTTGACTTAACCAAAAAACTCGAAAAAGTTTTGAAACCCCAAAAAATAATGGGGCGTCATGATCGAGTCATGCGATATATGTTTCTATTTGTTTTTGCACCTTGCGAATCCGAATCCGAAAAAAAACTAGCCTATCACGTCAGAATTTTAACCTAACCTAAAATTTTTTTAAAAAACTTCAGACGTGCTATATAAAATTTGACTTCGGATTCGGACTATGAAGGGTAAAATACATGTTAAAACATATATGGCATGCCAATTCAAGCCAAAAATGGTTACCTAATTTTTATACCCTTCGACCATTGAAAATGGTCAAAAAAGGGTATACTAACTTTGTGCAAATGTATGTAACAGGCAGAAGGAGGCGTGGCAGACCCCATAAAGTATATATATTCTTGCTCAGGATCACTAGCCGAGTAGATTGCGCCATGTTTGTCTGTCTGGATGTCCGGATGTCCGGGTGTCCGGGTGTTCGGATGTCCGGATATTCGTCTGACCAGATGAACACACAGATCTCAGCTATTATAAATGCTAGAGGCACCAAATCTGGAAGGAAGGTTCCTATGTACTCGGCGCAGATCAAGTTTATTTCAAATGTCAGGTGCCACGCCCACCGCCCCCGCAAATCAATAATTTAATTTTTGAACTTAATTTGTAAGCGCTGTATAAAAGATACAACTTTCTGACTTTAACATATACTAAGCTGAATGAAATATCTTCGTAGTCTCCAAATTACAATCCGATCGGACAATAACCACAGAAGTTATTTAAGAAAGTATGATTATAAAACCAAGTGCTTCTGTCAGCTAACAAGGTAGGCGGGCGAGCGCGAAGCGCCAGCGCCATCTATCGGGATTAATTTCAAAGCATGTGCATATGCATATGTGTATGAATTTAACAAATTAAACTACATGGGAACATTGGTCGAAGGGTATCCCACTGTCGCGTGTTGCGCGACTGTTGCTTTTCTTACTGGTTAATACTGGTTCAATAAGTTTACCCATCAATTATGAATAATCATGTTGCAGAACCGTTGAGCTACTACAGCTACAAACAGTTCCAGGCGCCGCTCTCCTGGGACACCTTGACCAGCAGCGGCCTGGACAGAGCGCTGGAGAGCTGCCAGCGAAGCTTCAAGTGGCAGCGTTGGAATTGCCCGAGTCAGGACTTCATCAAGCGACACTCGACGCCAGCAGCGGCACAGGAGCTGGATCGCGAGGATGTCTTTGTGGCAGCCATCGCCATGGCGGCCATTGTGCATCAGTTGACACGTGATTGCGCCAACGGCGTCATCGCTGGCTGCGGCTGCACAGGCAACGCTCTCAACGTGCCCTGCGCCCATGAGCCTGCGAAGGCACTGGAGCTGTATGAGCAGCGGTTCGGTGCAGGATCTGCTGCTGCTGGACACAATCAGCGCGTGGTGGGTGCACTGCTGCAGCAATCAATGGAGGAGGAATGCCACTGCAAGCAGCCCGGGGCACAGGGCAAGTGTCTGGAGGAGCAGTGTGTGCAGGTGCTCAAGCCCTTCGAGAGCATTGCACAGGATCTGCTGCAGATGTACGACGATGCCATACAGCTGGACTCCACTGCGGACAACCTGAAGATCATGTGGCAGAACATTCCCCTCGACTCCCTGGTCTACATGCAGGATTCGCCCAACTACTGCCAGCCCGAAGCCAGTGGGCGCTGGACAGGCACACGTGGACGTCAGTGCTCCAAGCTGCCCGGCACTGGAGGCAGCTCCTCGGAGCGACTCTCATGCCAGCAGCTCTGCCGCGTCTGCGGCTTCCGTGTGCGTTCGCAGCACGTGCGCAGCGAGCGACGCTGCAACTGCAAACTCGTCTGGGAATTCCATCTGCAGTGCGATGTCTGCGTGCAGCTCGAGCGACAGTACAGCTGCTACTAGGCCAGAGAAAGAAAGAGAGGGAGAGAGAGAGAGAGGAAGAGTGGAAGAGAGAGAGAGATGTAGACTGAGCGCATTGGGGTGCTGGCAGAGCCCCGCAACAGCTGCGCGTTGCGCTGAATCATTTTAAGTACTAAGTTTATTTATTGCTAATTTATTTCAATGAAAATAAAAACAATTTTGATTAAAACAGAAAAATGACAAGTTTATTATTCATTATAAATATTTTCTTCACCTTTCAGGCCCTGTGCAAAGTGCTGATATAGTTTCAGCAACACAGTAAACACTCGCTAGAGTGAAGACATTGCTGAATTAAAATAGTAAAAGTATAGTAGTAGTAGTATAGTGTTGTTCTATCATTGATTCCATCATATTTCAAACTACAGCTACAACTACAAACAAATGTATAATAATACAACAAAACAATCACAAGAACTCGAAAATGTATCCCAAGTTTAATATTTAGTAGAGAAATGAATGGCATTAGAATAGTGAAGCGCATCAAACGCGGCTTAGTTAATTTTATAGGCACAGCATACAAATAGCTTTTAGAAACATTAGATCAAACAGATAAAGAGTTAGAGCAAAAAATTCAGAATTTGTCAGAAAATACCGTACAAAATAACGAACTTAACGAAGTAATAAAAAAAGTAAACAAAGGAATAGAAATAATAAATTTTTTAAACACAATACATGAAGGAGACCAGTAACTAATATTTTATTATTCAACTTAAAACAGTTTACAGAGTATATAGAAGATATTGGACTAGGAATGCAGCTTACAAGACTTGGCAGCTTACGACACCCCAAATTATTAAAACATAATTATTTAAGAAATATAAACTTCGAAAAAATTATAAATATTAAAACTTCAACTTAAAAACTGACACGAATGAAATTCTTTTAATTTATTTTAATTTCCCATATCCCAAAAGGTATTGTAAAAGCCCAATTTTCACAATACACGTGTAGTACCGTAACCCGATAGCAATAAAAATATTTTAATGGAAAACATAAACGACAAATATTGTGTCCAAAACAATACAACTTTCTTAGAATCTTTAAAAAAAGTAGTTCTTAACAACTGTAAAACACGTATTCTCAGTCAAGCAAATACAGAATATAGATATAGGAAAACCCACAAAAATACAAAAATCAGCTATGTCGAACATATCATTTGTTCAATTCAAATCAAGCGTTCAGGCTGTAGTTTAGATTTAGATTTAATTCCACCATAAATTGTAAGACACGAATTGTCTCCGCGTACCGCTTAAGTTCTTTGGTTCAAAAAAAATATAATTTTTTGAAAACCTTAAGCCACGGACGTATTAATATATATATGTGTAAGAAGTAAACAAATCTACACCCGAACATAGCTTGAAGGAACACCCACTGTCGCGAACTTACTGGATTGCTATATGTAGTATGAATATGATATATGTAGTATCATAGGGCTGCCAAGAAACAAACGGCCGAAATGAAAGTTTTTATAAGTTTTTTTTATTAAGACTAGTTATGATTTTGGAAATCTGTTTTCAATGCCAGTCAATGCGAGATATTATATTGAATACACACAATAAAATTCAATTCAACACTATTATATACCTATAACTATTTTTGGAACGATCGGAGAATATAAGAACCTGCAAAGGAATAGAACCTTCGGCATGCCGAAGGTATCATTCGATCTAATTTTTTATAATATAAATATAATATAATATAATATATATTCGTAGATTGACCGATTTCGCTTTATGAAGAATTTGAAAGTATTAAACTTGGAAGGAAATCCGATTTCTCAAAGTATTGATTTTCCATTATCATTATATGTTATTAATATACTACCAACTCTCCAGTATTACGAATACAATTTTATAAAGAACGAAGTAAGAGAGAAAGCAAGTATCCGATTTTGGTAAATATTTTTTAAAATTGAATACAAATAAAAATAATAAATTTTTAATTGATATTATTTTCATTAGCCGAGAATTGAGAGAAATTGAAAATTTACAGGACAAAGAAATTCAATTACGTGAGACACAGGCACGTGAAATCGCAGAAGCAAAGCGATTAGCTTCCAGTTTTGTAGATTTCCTAGATGGCAACCAGCTATTTGAATCATTTTGGAAAGATGATTCCGATGGTCGGATTTTAATGATGATAGGACAGCAGGCTCAAGAATTGTCAGAGGAATATGGAAAGGATGTATTTCAACTCACTCAAGAAATTTATAAACTTGGTTTATCGCGATTTGTAGAGAGGGACGAAGAAATCACAAATTTCATGGAAAACTTACTCAAAGGTCAAAAGGAGCTTCAAACATCTGGACAAAAAGAAATAGATGAATTTTTACTGTATAAAGAAAGAGTTTTTGAAGAAGCTCGAGCCACATTACGTTTATTGGAACAGAATGTTATGCATGGCGATGATGAGGACTCTATTGAAAATCTCAAACTTTCAGATATTATGGATAAGATAAATGTGCAATTTGAAGATTCACTTAATGATATGTGGCTAGTTTTAATGTCTCAGGAATTGCATTTACATGAAACAATTGAGGTAAGTTCAGTTATCTGTAAAAAAAACAAACATTTTTGATAATTGTTGTGGTTTTTTGCGAACCAAAAATATATGTAAATGGAGGAGGAGTGTCATATTTTTAAATAGCATCAACAGACGAGTTAATATAGCCCTGTCTGGTTGTGTGTCTGTCTGTCCTAATAAAAATCAAAATACTATAATAGCTAACTTTAAAAATGTATAAATTAAAAGCGCAAATCAAATTTAATTTTGATTTTGGTCACGCCCGCTTCTGCCCTCGTAAGTCAATAAAAGTGAACTTCAAGCGTAATTTTAGCGCATGCCTTTTCATTTTTAGTAATCACAATAATTATCAACCCACAAATCATCTCTGATTTGACTGCAGTCGGATAATAAATAAAGAAGTTATTTATGAAAAAATATGTTGTAGGCGTTTAATTTAAGCAGCATTTAATTGGCGAAGCACTTGTGTTTTCGTTTGGGATTTAATATCACAGCCTGCTATTTGAAATAGAACGGTGCCATATTTACTCTCCACTAAGAAATCTGCATCCCGCATATCATTGAGCCTAAGGCCCTGCCTCTGGGTCACTAAGTCCAGGGGTCAGTCTCATATGCTTCCTTTAGTCGACGTTCTTCTGCCTCCATACGACACCTTGTCAGACAGACAGACAGACATACAGACAGACAGACAGAGAGACAGACAGACAGACAAACAGAGAAACAGACAAACAGACAAACAGACAGACATGGCTCAATCGACTCGGCTTGGGATCCTGAATAAGAATATATATACTTTATGGGGTCTCCCACGACTCCCTCTGCCTGTTTCAATGGTCGAAGGGTAAACGTAATCGTAATGGTTTATCATGGGACAATGGCTGTATGGTTACCATGGATTTTAAAAACATTCATTATCTATTGTGTTTGTCGGAACGCATATGTGCGTCCCAGGCAGATGGATGACAATACTGCAGCCGGTTTGGTTTCATATGTCACCGTTTCCAATTTGTAGGTCTTCATGTCGTGTTCTGGTTTCTATCTCTATGTAATTTCGTTGATAACTAATGACATATATCCCAGATCCAGAAATGCGCTATAAGTACTGAGTCCTAGGTACTTTGCCTGGACCCTGGCTTTCGATCGCTACTGACTATTGACTATTATTCCATTTTAATGGAATTTAAAATGTGCAGCGTAAAAAGAAAGTTACAAACTGATAATGGTCATCACACAAACTCACACCAAACTTCAACCATATGAAGTATAAAGTAGTTGGAATAGAAGGTAACATAATCCAGGTAAAAGAAGTTGGGAGAGCACTAACGAAAATTCCATGAACAGGTCATTGGATCTATACGAGGTGTGTTCAAAAACTATCACGAATTTTGAATTTTCGCGGGTTATGGTTAATCGAATTTCGGTATCATAACCATACTTTTCATCCATAACTGGAATAGGATATTTATCGTCCACGGTAATTTCGTTTAGCTTTCTATCCTAAACTTTGCTTTACCGGATGCATCACTCTTCTTTGGTACTATCAAAATAGTTGAGCAATAAGGCGAGTTCGATTTTCGAATGATCATTTCTTTTATTTGGACTTCGACTTCTTTGTCGTGAGCTTGGGGGGTATTTGTAAGGTTTTTTATAAACCGGATCTTCATGTTTAGTATTTATGACATGTTTAACGGTACTTGTGAAGGTCAAATTTTCACCTTCTCTGTACTGAATGTCTGAAATTCGTGAAGAATTTTAGTCAGAGCACTTTTCTCTTCCTTGTTTAAATGGTCAAGTCTGAATTCGTTAGATTCTTTTAACTCATTTTCTATTGCATAATTTATTGCCTCGTCATCAGTAGATGATGGCTCTAAACAGCTCATACAATCGATATTATCTTCTGAGTTTACCTTTCGCTCGGTCTCATAATGCATTAGGAAATTGTAATTATTTAAATTAACAGTTGCTTTGCTAAAATTGATTTGAGCATTGGTGTCTTCCAAGAAGTCTCTACCTAGTAACATATCATAATTTTCCGAAAAATTATGGATATAAAAAACCTGTTTAGAGGGGCAAAGTTTACTGGGTTTCAAGCTTATTTTTTTTTTTTTTTTTTTTTTCCTTTAACTCCTAGTGGAGCATAGGGCCTCAGATAAGGCTTTCCATCTTCTTCTATTGCTGGCTGTTGTCTTGCATTCGTTCCATGAGATTCCTGCTTCGACTAGCTCATTGTCAACTCTTCTTCTCCACGTTTGTTTCGGTCGGCCTCTTTTTCTGTTGCCTTCTGGGTTCCAATCGAGTGCTTGGCGGCATATTGAGTCATGTGGTTTTCTCAATGTGTGACCTATCCAACTCCACTTCTTTTTCTTTATTGTTTGCTCAAGTGGCTCGCAGTTAGTTTGCTGGTACAACTGGCTGTTGGTGATGGTGGCTGGCCAGAAGATTCCCACTATTCTACGTAGGCATTTGTTCACAAATACTTGAGCAGATGATAATTCTCGTACAGTATAACTCCACGTTTCACTGCCGTACAACAGGGCCGCTAGCACACATGCCTTGAAGATCCTAATTTTTGTGCTGGTTGCAATTTGTCTGGTCTTCCATATAGTGCGTAGTTGACCGTATGCGACCCTTGCTTTGGCAATTCTGCTGCTGATGTCTTCTTTTGTGCCACCAGTTGTTGACATTACGCTGCCCAAGTAGCAATATTCACTGACCTCTTCGATTTGTTGTGTACCGATAGTGATGGTGTTGGTGTTATCGGTGTTGATGCGCATTAGTTTGGTCTTGTTGATGTTTATGTTAAGACCTTTGGATTGTGTAGCTGCGCATAGATTGTTCATCAGTTTTTGCATACTTGTGTGTGTATTGGTTATAAGACCGATGTCATCAGCGAAGTTTAAGTCGCCAAGTTTCCGTGTTGGGTTCCACCAAGTGTTTCTGTTGAAATTTGCCACAATCTTATTGATCGTGTTGAGTACAGTGATACCCCTCCAGTTACCACATTTCTTCAAATTGCCTTTCTTTGGTATTTTAACGATGATGCCTTTTTTCAATCGTTGTTGAAGTATTCGTTTTCCCATGCTTTTCTGATGTGTTCGTATAAAGCTGCGGCAGATGTAGTTGGATCGGCCTTAAGGAGCTCCGTTGGTATGTTATCTGTACCGGGAGCTTTGTTGTTCTTAAGTTTCTTAATGGCCTCAACTATTTCAGATCTTGATGGTGGTGTATATCTGATTCGCCTGTTGGTGTGTGCGTTATCTTTGATTTCTTCTTTTGCTTCGTCAGCTATTTTGTTGGTGTTGGTGCGTCGATCCTGTCTTGCTGCTCTTTTGACACGTTCACCCATGACATTGTACTGGGCTCGCAAATCTCGAGTTTCTCTGTGTCTCTGTTAGTCTTTCTTTCAATTGACGGCGTAACTCTATGAGCTGCCATGTGTCATCAGAAATCCAGTCATGTCTTTTGTTTTTTCTTCTTATGCCCAGGAGTTTGTTTTGCTGCCTCGAGATGGCACTATTGCCAGTTAAGTGCCACATTTTCTAGAAATTCATTCAATTTGGCTGAGTATTCTCTCCTTTTGCTGGGATTTTTCAACTCATCGACGTTGATGTTGTGACGTCGGTGCCCCTCCTGGGGTATGGTTTTAATGGCCATGATTTTCCATTCAATTGAATTCAATTGCTGGAACGAGCTCATGATCTGTGAACAGGTCTGCGCCCATTTTATTTCTCACGTCTACTAGTAGAGAGCTGCGCCATTTGGCGCTGATATGTGGTCGATCTGATTTTTAGTCGTTCCCCCCAGGTGAAGTCCATGTGTATTTATGAATATCTTTATGGGGGAAGACGGAGCCACCGATAACTAAATCGTGTTTCATGCATAACTCTATTAGACGGTCTCCATTATCAGTCCTTTCCGTATGTTGTTGAGAACTGATGATAGATCACCATAGAATGCGTCTTTTTTCAACGTTTGAGCCGACCCCTGTGGGAGCATAGCTCTGTACACAATTGACATGGTACGTGCACGGGTCTTGAACCTAGCTGTGATGATGCGATCAGAGATGGGATTCCATTCGATCAAACTTCTCCTTACTGTATTTGACATAAGCATTGCAACGCCACCTTCGTTTTTGTCTGGTTTCCCAGAGTATAGTAGAGTGTTGCCGTCATTAGTGTTGTGCTCACCGTAGTTACGCCATCTAACCTCTGATAGCCCAATTATTTGCAGCTTATATTGGAGCATTTGTTTTCCAAGCTGAGATAATCGTGTATTATCGGTTAGAGTGCGTATATTCCAGTGAGCGAATCGTGTCCGTTGTTTAAATGCGAAAGTCGTTGCCGGTTTTAGGGGTTAGAAAATGTTTTTAAAAATTTTATGAACTTTGATGGTGTGTGTATCCGGAATGGATTGGTACAGAAAAATTTTTCCATGATCTTCAGCGGGATTCGAACCCGCTACCTCTGGAACGACAGTCAGCATCTCTACCCACTGAGCTATCGAGGTCGTCATTTCATTAAAAATTTTTATTTTATCCAAGATGCTCGAGAAAGCAGGGAAAAACAATAGCCCGGAATATCGTGCAAAACTGTGTAAGATGCACAAGAGCCAAACCTAGATTAATCCAACAAATCATGGGAAATCTACCACCATTAAGAGTCACTCAAGCAAGACCATTTCTTAATGCTGGGGTAGACTATTGTGGACCGATGAAGGTTCACTATAAGCTCCGTGGAAAGCAACCACATGTAGCATATATTGCCATATTCTCCTGTTTTGCAACAAAGGCAGTGCATTTGGAACTAGTAAGCGACCTTACGACCGATGCATTTCTAGCGGCTCTTCGAAAATTTATCAGTCGACGTGGGAAGTGTCAGACTCTGCATTGTGAGAATGCAACAAACTTCGTGGGAGCCAGCAACAAGCTCAAAAATCTGGAAGAAGCAATTCAGTCAGACAAGGCTAATAATAATAATCAAATATTTAAAATATTTGATCCACTGGGATTATTTACGCCAGTGGTAATTAAAGCAAAAATCTTCATGCAGGAACTGACGAGACAACGATATCAGTTTGATGAAGAATTACCACAACCACTGCAAAAGGAGTGGAAAATATATCGAGAGGACCTCAAGGTTCTTAACGAAATTAAAATTGACCGACATGTCTATAAAAAAACAAGTTCCTGTCCAAAGGGAAATACACACATTTGTAGACGCATCAGAAAGGGCATATGCAGCGGCAGTGTATATTCGATTCATTCACAAGGATAAACGAATAAGCGTTCAATTATTATGCGCTAAATCCCGACTAGCACCGCTTAACGCTATTACACTTCCTCGATTGGAATTAAAGGCTGCCGTCCTAGGTGCAGAAATAACAAGCACGGTTAAGGAACAGCTATCCTTGGAGACCATACCTACATATTATTGGTCCGATTCAGAAATAGTATTATCTTGGATCAAAAATCAAAAAACAATTAAAGACAAATTCGTAGCCACCAGGATAACAACCATTCAAGATGTGTCCACACAAAAGGAATGGAGACATATCCCAAGCGCACACAACGCAGCTGATGTAGCATCAAGAGGAATAACTGCTACAAAATTCAAGGATCACAGCTTGTGGTTCTATGGTCCACTATTTCTGCATGCACCTCCATCGACATGGCCATCGCCGTTTGTAGCAAAGGAACTGAAGCATCCAAAGTCGTCCCTGAAGTGGTATTAACAGCAACCAAATCAAAAAAATTGATATACACAATCAATCATGGAAACTCATACAATAAATTGTTGAGAATTGTTGCTTATATGATGCGTTTTCGAAAACGGAAAGCCAACGAACCAATACTACAATTGGAAGAAATAAATGAAGCCCAGAAGATAGTCATTCGTAATATTCAACAAAATGGCTTCATGGCAGAATTAAAGGATCTCCAGAAAAATCGTGAGGTGGACAGACACAGCAGCTTAAATGCTTTAGCACCATTCCTCGATAATGAAAATATTATTTATTTTTATCAGTCGACGTGGGAAGTGTCAGACTCTGCATTGTGAGAATGCAACAAACTTCGTGGGACCCAGCAACAAGCTCAAAAATCTGGAAGAAGCAATTCAGTCAGACAAGGCTAAAAAAGGCCATTATCGAGAGCTGCAATCAAAAGGGAGTAACGTTTAAAAAAAAAAAACTCAACCGGGGCAGTCAATTGCCATATCAAATTGGAAAATACCCAAGAATATTAATCTGGCAGATCCAGAATTCTATAGGCCATTATCGGGAGCTGCAATCAAAAGGGGAGTAACGTTTAAATTTATTCCTCCCAGAGCACCTCACTTCGGCGGACTATGGGAAGCAGCCGTTAAATCAGCCAAGCAACTACTTCTTAAAAATATTGACTCCGTTAAACTTACATATTGAATTCTCGACCACTAGTGCCGTTGTCAAACGATCCAAACGACGTGACTGCATTAACGCCTGGACATTTTATAATAGGAGAACCACTGACGGCTCAAGTGGACCATGAACCATCGCAACAACCTGTTTCATTAGGACAGAGATGGACAGCAGTATCCAAGGTCAAACATCAGTTCTGGTCACAGTGGTCAACGAACTACCTACAGCAACTCCAAGAACGGCATAAATGGAAAAAAATCATGCTAATGTTAAAGAAGCACCTGCTAATAAGAGAGGACAACACACCAGTTCTGCATTGGCCAATGGGACGTATCATCAATGCAATCCCTGGAAAGGATGGCTTCGTTCGAGTTGTGGAGTTAAAAACAGCAAGAGGCATCTTCAAAAGGGACATCCAACATATTGCCCCATTATTTCCGGAAGAAGAACCGGATCACAAGCATCTGATAGAAGAAGAACAACGCGAAGAAGAAACAAAACCCAAATGACGGCAATTAAATATGCCATCACTGACAACCACCAAATCAGCTCCACCAACCGAAGAGAACCTACATCAATTTAGAATCAATATCGACGATTCTTGAACATATGTTCAACGGCCGGGAGGATGTACGATTTTACATAACCGCAGAAAATCGTACGCAGCAGATGACACACGCATACACTGCTATCATAAGCAGATAGGCGACAGGGTACGTTTTCACACGCACCTAAATCAACAGTGACCCTTTACTGATATGCACTGAATAAATACTGTCCATTCGCTGATATGCAGGCGGACTTAGTAAATAAGGACCCTTTATCGCTATTGTGCATGCAGATGCACAATTTCGCACCATCTGCATGCCATAAATCAGCAGATATCATTATACTTAGATAGTTAACATTTGTCTTTTGACATGTATCATGTAACCTAAGTAAATACCTAGCTTGTAAGAAACGTGTATATAAACCCCTCAATGAGGAAAATAAAATCAGTATGAAAAGTAACTCTCACTTGACTACTCAATTTACTCCGCAGCCCAATTTGTTTTGTACTTATTGCGGCGACCTCTACCACATGGTTATGCACCTGGGGCAAGCAAATTAATAATAATACAATAGATTACAGTTGATATTACTCCGACGTTGAGTTATATCAATCCAAATCTATACATTTGGTGACCCCCGACAAGGACTCCTTTCTGAAGTTGTCAACCAGGCGACAAGGAACCTTTTGTTTAAAAAATAACAAATTTTTTGTCAACCAGGCGACAAGGCTTCAGGATCCCGACGCTGGACCAGAGAAGTAGTCAAGTAGGCGACAAATTCTTACTGTTAGAAAGAACACGGTGTGAGTCGAGGCACATCCGAAAAAAATACCTCTTAAAGTTCTGACAATAGTTAATAAATTAAAATGGCCACAACAAGCATAGACAATCTGCTATCTCAGCAGCAGAACATTGGCAAGGAAATCCAGAACTTAATAAGGAATTACAAGAAGGATCCTGCCGAACGGAAAACCAACGCCAAATACTTCAGCGACAGGATTGAAGCGTTGGAAAACAATAAACAACAGTTCCAAGCAAATGAACAGAAAATTCATGCAAATTTGCAAGGAGCATATGTAGAACACGTATACTTCACGGACAAGTATTACGATGGCATACTACAAATTGCAATTGAATATTTGGAGATATTCAAGAGGCAGATGCATATCATGGATATCGACACAGGATCTATATTGTCAACAGACGAAATAGATATTAAACCCATGATTCGGGAGCAACGAGCCTTGCTCGACAGTCTTGAGCGCATCATGAACATGATGACAACAGAAACTCAAGCTGGTTACAAGCCAATAATAGCACAATATTGGAAGGATATCAAGGATATCCATGTTCAGATGTACAAAAGGTTTGCCGATCCAGTCTCTCTCGGCTATAATTTACAAAACTTTTTGTTGGCCGAGATTGCTGTCATTAAAAACCAAACAGCATGCGATGTAAATGTCCCACAAATAGTGACACCTACATTACCTACAGCACCATCATTACCATTACCTAAGGTGTCCATCCCGAAGTTTGATAGAGACTACCTTAAATGGCAGCAATTTCATGACATGTTTAAGAAAATGATTCATGAAGCCACTTCAATACCCATTATTCAAAAAATGTGGTATCTAAAAATCATGTAATTGGCGATGCAGAAAGACTCATACGCCATCTTTCACTGACTGAAAGAAATTACACCACAGCTTGGAATATGCTAGAAGAAAGATTCAATAACAAGCGAGTGCTCAGTACAGCACTAATACAGAGGTTATTAGATCAACCCACAACGACTGGTAACGATGCAAACTCTGTAAAGGCAATGCATGATAACATTAAAGACACGTTATCAGCACTTAACAACATTGGGATACCGACAAACGAATGGGATCCACTTCTGCTATGCATTCTTACAAAAAAGATGGATAGACAGAATCATGTTTTGTATGAACAATCCATACAAAATACACGGCAAAACCAATCGATTAGTGAATTCCTCGCATTCTTGGAGCAAAGGTTCCTAACACTGGAAGCCATTAATACAGACAAATATAAAGTCAAACACAACACGTGTGCTTCAGTAGGAGCTGAACACAGCTTTATATGTTATTTCTGTATAAAACCGAATCATAGCATTTTTAAATGTAATGATTTCTTAAAACGAACAGAAAAATCGTTAAGTGGACAGACACAGCAGCTTAAATGCTTTAGCACCATTCCTCGATAATGAAAATATTTTTCGAGTAGGTGGAAGACTAGAAGCAGCAGACATCACATTTAACGCAAAACATCCTATGTTGCTGCCATACAATGACACGATAACAAAATTGATATTTGAGCAAGGTCATAAGGATAACATGCATTGTGGACCTCAAGCTCTTTTAGCAACAATGCGTCAAAGGTTCTGGGCCATTAAGGGAAAAACAATAGCCCGGAATATCGTGCAAAACTGTGTAAGATGCACAAGAGCCAAACCTAGATTAATCCAACAAATCATGGGAAATCTACCACCATTAAGAGTCACTCAAGCAAGACCATTTCATAATGCTGGGGTAGACTATTGTGGACCGATGAAGGTTCACTATAAGCTCCGTGGAAAGCAACCACATGTAGCATATATTGCCATATTCTGCTGTTTTGCAACAAAGGCAGTGCATTTGGAACTAGTAAGCGACGTTACGACCGATGCATTTCTAGCGGCTCTTCGAAGATTTATCAGTCGACGTGGGAAGTGTCAGACTCTGCATTGTGAGAATGCAACAAACTTCGTGGGACCCAGCAACAAGCTCAAAAATCTGGAAGAAGCAATTCAGTCAGACAAGGCTAAAAAGGCCATTATCGAGAGCTGCAATCAAAAGGGAGTAACGTTTAAAAAAAAAAACTCAACCGGGGCAGTCAATTGCCATATCAAATTGGAAAATACCCAAGAATATTAATCTGGCAGATCCAGAATTCTATAGGCCATTATCGGGAGCTGCAATCAAAAGGGAGTAACGTTTAAATTTATTCCTCCCAGAGCACCTCACTTCGGCGGACTATGGGAAGCAGCCGTTAAATCAGCCAAGCAACTACTTCTTAAAAATATTGACTCCGTTAAACTTACATATTGAATTCTCGACCACTAGTGCCGTTGTCAAACGATCCAAACGACGTGACTGCATTAACGCCTGGACATTTTATAATAGGAGAACCACTGACGGCTCAAGTGGACCATGAACCATCGCAACAACCTGTTTCATTAGGACAGAGATGGACAGCAGTATCCAAGGTCAAACATCAGTTCTGGTCACAGTGGTCAACGAACTACCTACAGCAACTCCAAGAACGGCATAAATGGAAAAAAATCATGCTAATGTTAAAGAAGCACCTGCTAATAAGAGAGGACAACACACCAGTTCTGCATTGGCCAATGGGACGTATCATCAATGCAATCCCTGGAAAGGATGGCTTCGTTCGAGTTGTGGAGTTAAAAACAGCAAGAGGCATCTTCAAAAGGGACATCCAACATATTGCCCCATTATTTCCGGAAGAAGAACCGGATCACAAGCATCTGATAGAAGAAGAACAACGCGAAGAAGAAACAAAACCCAAATGACGGCAATTAAATATGCCATCACTGACAACCACCAAATCAGCTCCACCAACCGAAGAGAACCTACATCAATTTAGAATCAATATCGACGATTCTTGAACATATGTTCAACGGCCGGGAGGATGTACGATTTTACATAACCGCAGAAAATCGTACGCAGCAGATGACACACGCATACACTGCTATCATAAGCAGATAGGCGACAGGGTACGTTTTCACACGCACCTAAATCAACAGTGACCCTTTACTGATATGCACTGAATCAATACTGTCCATTCGCTGATATGCAGGCGGACTTAGTAAATAAGGACCCTTTATCGCTATGCATGCAGATGCACAATTTCGCACCATCTGCATGCCATAAATCAGCAGATATCATTATACTTAGATAGTTAACATTTGTCTTTTATCATGTATCATGTAACCTAAGTAAATACCTAGCTTGTAAGAAACGTGTATATAAACCCCTCAACGAGGAAAATAAAATCACTATGAAAAGTAACTCTCACTTGACTACTCAATTTACTCCGCAGCCCAATTTGTTTTGTACTTATTGCGGCGACCTCTGCCACCTGGGGCAAGCAAATTAATAATTATACAATAGATTACAGTTGATATTACTCCGACGTTGAGTTATATCAATCTAATCTAAACAACTACCAAAATATGATTTTTCAATCTGCTATTGTCAACTGGACCATAATGATCTATATGAATTATTTCAAATGGTTTATTTCCTCTAGGTATACTGTGCAACAACCCTTCCCCTCTACCATATTTTGTTAAAAAGCTATACACAAATTTTCAATGTGCTCCATAACGTTATTACTTATATTCTAAAACCAATAACTTTTCACTATCGCACTAAACATCTTGACTCTACCAATATGTCCTAACTGACCATGATACTTGTATAGCACATGATTCTAAATTCTTTGTGGCACACAATACAATAATCTACCATGATTGGTTTTTCTAAACACAACACCATTCCCCATTTCGTAAAGCTTATGCTTATTTTCCTCCAACATTTTTTTTAATATTCTGTAACTTTTCATCTTTGGCCTGAGCAATTATTAAATTGGTTTCAAAAGTATTTGTCTCAGTGATCATAATCGCATCATTACATCTGCTAAGTCCATCTACGTGTTGCATTTGTTTACCCGCTTTATGCTTCAATTCATAATCGAATTCTTGTAATTCCAAAGCCCACCTGGCAATTCTCTGATTAAGCTCAATCTTATTTAACGTTAACGTTAAAGAATTATAATATATCTATCTTAAAGTGTCAGCCTTGCAAATATATCCTAAATCTTCTTAAAGCGTATATAATTGCTAAGGTTTCTAATCCAAATCTATGGTATTTGGCTTCTGCTTCTGTTGTTCTTTTCGAAAAATAAAACAAGATGCCATTTACCATCATGCTCTTTTTGCATTAATACCGCCCCAAATCCTAATGCACTGGCATCACAATGAAGCTTAGTTTTCTTCTTATCCCAAAACCGGTGCCTCAACTAATTTATGCTTTAACTGTTGAAAGCAATCTAACTCTTTTTCCCTCAAATTTAAACTTTTTATCCTTTTTTAATAAATCATATAACGGTAAGTAACAAAAAGTTTTTATAAATCTTCTAAAATATGAACAGAACCCCAGGAAACTATGAACTGACTGCGTTTTCACTGGAATGGGAAAATTTTTAACTGCTTCCAATCCATTTCCTTCTGCTCCAATGCCATCTTTAGTTATCTCAAATCCCAAATACTTAACCTTATCCTTAAAAATGCACACTTGTCTACCCTTAATTCTAGTTGATTTTTCACTAAAAGCTTAAAGATTTCTTTCAAAATAAGTAAATTTTCCTTCATACCCGCAATCGCAATCATAATATATATGTATGATATTATGATTGCGATTGCGATATTAGAAACTAATTCTCTTTTATCATGTCCATAAATTTATTATTAGCAAATCTTTGAAAACTGGTGGAGCTGTCTGGCCTATAGAGGTGACAAAAGAAGTGTATTTTGTCGATGCCTTATCCATAAACACATGGGAATACCCATTTTTTAAATCAAGCTACGTAAATATTGTTTTATTCACTAACCTATCAAGCAAATCTTTTATTAACGGTATAGGATAGTTGTGTTTTATCACCACTGTTGGAGCTTGTCAATGTTATAATAATTAGATAAGATAGAATTTAAGAGAGCACATGAAGTGTCGTTAAGTTGAGAAGATCGGCAAATGCCGACGTCTAATTCGGGGACTCCGGTCGGACTGTGACCCACTCTCACCTAAATTATAATTATTTGAGCACAGTAGTTAAGTAGTAGTTAAGAGAACACAAGAAGTGTCATTAAGTAAATCTCTCTCGCTTTGAGTCTATCGGCAATTGCCGACGGAAAAATTTGAGAGTGCGTGGCCAAGTTGTGGTCACCGCTCTAATAGTATGTATAAAGTTCGCTCTCGAGAAGGAAGCAGCAATAAGTGTGCCATCAGCAACAATAAATTTTGTTAAATATCGGAACCACCGCGTCTCAATTTGTTTAATTAATTTCAACTCTCTAAAAAACGCTTAGAGATTTTTCATTGGCGCCCGAGCACGGACTTCGGTGTGTTTGTATAAACAATTTAAATTGATTGACAATTATTGTGTGCTGGTTGGCTATTGCTTGCGCGTTCGTGTGTGGGTTAAATTAAAAAAGACATTAATAACAAAGTGTGCCACCTGCCAAGCCGTATTTGTCGTCGCCGCTGGACCCAACTGCCAAAGCCGTTTTTGTTGTCGCCGCTGAACCTAATGGAAAATAGCCGTCGTTCCATGTCTATTGATTCCCTAGACAGTCTCCAGGTATTAGTGTCAAAAATTGAGCTTACAGTTTACTGTTTTGTCGCTTGTTCAACATAAAATTATAAAAAATTAGTGAACAGCTCAATTCCTGGCACTTACTGCAATAACCTTTGCATGCAAAATATATAAGCTAGTATGTATGTATGTAAACAATAGAGGTGATGGCAGCGTGATGGCACGGGTGGCAACGCTGCAGGCGCCTATCGATAAGATCAGGCATGCCACAATAATTATAATCGAGCAGCGAAGGCAGTCGTGTAGTTGAAGGGAAGTCGTATAGAAGTCGCCACAGAGAAGTCGTTAAGAAGTTGTTGAAGCGCGGATAAGAAGCATCGATCGGTCAAGTCGGACTGTCGTTGAAAGTAGAGCTTGTGTTGCGTGAATCAATCTGTTTCATTAATATTTGTACCACTTAATTAATTAATCACCTAATATTTCAATAAATATTACATTTGGGGGCTCAACCGCTGAACAAACTTTTCATAAAAACTGTGAGACTATCTGTGCAAAAATTTGCGTTGTGGTGAAATAGCGTTATAAACTAAAAAATTTCGTTTGTGTGTATGTGTTGGCGCCGCAACGCGTAATTTCGAGAAAAGTAGCCGTTAAAGACGGCGAGACAAATGCCAAGTGCGTCGCGCTCGAAAGCGAATGCCAGAAAGAGTGTGAAAGAGACAACGGTAGATGAAACACCATAAACGTCGCGACAAATAAATACACGTAGACAAGCACGAGAAGAAGAAACAGAAGAGATGGATAATCAAGCCCAGTTGCACCAAATTATTCAAATATTAAGTCTGAAAATTCAAGCTGATGAGGTGACGCAAAAATACGCCAAAAGTCTCAGTTGAATGTTTTGGAAATGTTGTGGAAGATTTTGACGGCGAGACGGTGCCGGTCAAAAATTGGATTGCAAATTTCGAGTTGAATGCTGAGGCGTATGGATTAAACGAGATGCAAAAATATGCTCAAGCACGATCAAAGATGACAAAAACAGCACAGTTATTCTTCGAATCGGAGTTGGTAGGATCGTATAATGAATTAAAAGCAGCGCTGTTGAAAGAATTTAAACAAATAATGGGCAGTGCGGAAGTACATGAGAAATTGGTAAATAGGAAGAAACTGCAAACAGAGAGTTTTCATGAATACGTCTTGCAAATAAAGAAAATAGCCGCACTGGCAATGTTTTTAAAGGATTGAGCATCAAAAACGAATATAAGTTCGTAATGCATGCTTGTAGTACAACCTATGATGAACTCAAAGAGCAGTACGAAAATTTTGAACTGGTTGATAAGAGCACGACAGAGAAACAGCATTATAGTGACGGCCAGCGAAATCACAACAACAATAAGAAGGCAGCTCGGTGCTTCAATTGTGGATCGCCTCAACATATTCAGAAAGATTGTAATGCTGGAGTGAAGTGCTTCAAATGTGGTGCTACTGGCCATATTTCAAACGACTTGCCCGCAGTCAGTGAATGTGGTGCAAGTTGGCAAGAATGTCAAACGGCTCAAAATCATTTTAATAAATGGTGTTGAAGTTGCGAGCCTGGTTGACACGGGTGCTGATGTTTCGATCATAAAGTATTCGGTGTACAAGAAGCTAGAGGATGTTATGCTGAGTCCATGTTATACTTTGTTGCGAGGCCTGGGCAAAACGGGCACTGTGCCGCTGGGAGTGTTTACCGGAGCTGTTCAAATAGACGAAATGGAGACTATGCAAAGTTTCATCGTGGTGGAGGACGAAAAAATAGAAAATGATGCTATACTTGGATATGATTTTCTCACGAAATTTCAATTTACAATGGATGCAAATGGATACAAGTTTACGTTGTTGTCAGCTTGCCCGGAAATAGCTGACATAAATCAGATAAGTATTCAAGACTATGGTTGTGCTGAAAGTAATGTGAATGCTCCTCCACAGTTTGCACCCATGATACGGAATCTGATAGAGGAATATCAGCCAACATTGCCGATCGCTGAGTCACCTGTTGAGCTACGAGTTGTACCGGATGAGAAAATTAAACCGTTTCGCCATCAACCAAGTCGTGATCCTCCAGTCGAAAGCGAAGCCGTTAAGAAGCAAGTCGACGAATGGTTGAAAGAAGGAATCGTTCGACCATCTACATCAAGCTTCGCCAGCCGAACCGTCGTTGTGAAGAAAAAAGATGCCACATACAGAATCTGCATTGACTATCGTCAATTAAACAGCATGGTGCTCAAGGATTGTTTTCCTGTTCCAATAATAGAGGATGTACTTGAAAAGCTGCAAGCCGCAAAAGTGTTTGTATCATTGGACTTAGAGAACGGCTATTTTCACGTGCCTGTAGAAGAGTCAAGTCGAAAATACACTGCGTTCATCACAAAAGATGGCGTATATGAGTTTAATAGGACACCGTTCGGATTCTGCAATTCCCCTGCGGCATTTATAAGATTTATAAACCACATATTTCAGGAGTTTGTATCACGGGACATTCTACAGATTTATATGGATGATATTATTATATATGGCCAGACGAACAACGAATGTATTGAGAAACTCAAGTTGGTGCTTTCTGAGTCGGCTAAGTTCAGCTTGCGTATAAAGTGGAAGAAATGTCAATTTCTTGTAAACAAAATCAACTTTTTGGGACACGCAGTACAAGATGGAAGGATTTGGGCTGGCAAAGAAAAACACATTGCCGTGAAGCAGTTTGCAGTACCTAAGAATGTAAAAGCATTCCAATCTTTTTTGGGTTTAACAGGATTCTTCAGGAAGTTTGTGAAAGACTATTCCATTATTGCACGACCTTTGACCAATCTTTTAAAAAGGATGCTACTTTTAAGTTGGAGTCTAATGAATATGCAGCTATTGAAAATCTGAAGAGTGCATTGTGCGACAGCCCCGTTTTAAGGATTTATTGTAGAGGTGCATTGACGGAGTTGCACACAGACGCTTCGAAGGACGGTTTTGGTGCCACTTTGCTACAATATTTTGAAGATAAATTACACCCCATATTTTATTGGAGCAAAAAGACGAGTATAAGTGAATCAGGACGGAATAGCTACATTTTGGAAGTAAAAGCTGCTTATCTGGCTATGAAAAAATTTCGTCATTATTTGCTTGGCATTCCGTTTAAGCTGGTTACGGACAACATAGCTCTCACACAAACCATACGAAAGAGAGACGTTCCACGGGAGGTAGCAGAATGGATTTTATACATGGCAGACTTCGACTTCAAGACGGAGCATCGAGCGGGTAAGAGAATGCGTCATGTGGATTGTCTTAGCCGGTATGCCAGCGATGTCTTCTTCGTATCAGCTGAGATTTCTTGTCGATTAAAAGTAGCCCAACAAAAGGATGAATATATTCAGGCCATATGCACGGTTTTGGAAGATCGACCCTACAACGACTTCAAACTAAAGGGAGGAATTTTGTTCAAGCTTATCAAAGGAAATGATTTGCTTGTTGTACCTAAATTAATGGAACGTGAAATTATAAGTGAAGCTCACAGCGTTGGACATTTTGCGAGTCAGAAGACCATTCATTCTATAGAACAGCAGTTTTGGATTCCACATTTAGAGAGCAAGGTCACAAAATTTATCAGCACATGTATTCCGTGTATTATTTCCAACAAGAAGCTGGGTAAACAGGACGGACTTTTGTGCTGTATTGAGAAAGGTGACAAGCCGTTACACACTTTGCATGCTGATCACTTAGGACCGATGGATTCGTCTTTGAAACAGTATAAGTACATCTTCGCACTTGTTGATGGGTTTTCTAAATTTGTATGGATTTTTACAACAAAATCAACTGGAGCTGACGAAGTTTTAAAAAAGATGGAAGAATGGTCAAAAGTCTTTGGTAATCCGACCAGAATAATAACAGACAGAGGAGTTGCTTTTACATCAGATGCATTTCACGATTACGCAAAAACAATGGAATAGAGCATGTTTTAACAACTACTGGTGTGCCCAGAGGAAACGGGCAAGTAGAAAGAATTAAGAATTTATCACCTCGCAGGTGCAAAAAGCTATTAATTCCCATATAAATTGCTCTACAAAGAAATCACTTTTCGAGATAATGTTTGGAGTAAAAATGAAAAATAAATCGAGTGATAAATTATTGGAACTTTTGGAGAATGAAATGCTTGAGGAATTCGACAAAGAGAGGCAGATATTACGACAGACGGCTAAGGAGCAAATACAAAAGGCTCAAGATCTTTATAAGAAAAACTACGATAAAAAACGCAAAGGAGATGTCATATACAAGGAAGGCGATCTGGTGGCAGTAAAGCGTACTCAGTTCGTTGCGGGAAAGAAGTTAGCGAGCACTTTTCTTGGACCATATGAAGTTACAAAGGCAAAGCGTAATGGCAGATATGAAGTTCGAAAAGCAGTCCAAGGTGAAGGTCCCAACAAAACGCATACGAGTGCTGACAATATGAAACTATGGAAGTATACTGAGAACATCGAGGATGACTTATCGTCTGGGACAGACGATGATGAGCAGGATGACCGAATATAAACAGTAGAGGTGATGGCAGCGTGATGGCACGGGTGGCAACGCTGCAGGCGCCTATCGATAAGATCAGGCATGCAACAATAATTATAATCGAGCAGCGAAGGCAGTCGTGGAGTTGAAGGGAAGTCGTATAGAAGTCGCCACAGAGAAGTCGTTAAGAAGTTGTTGAAGCGCGGATAAGAAGCATCGATCGGTCAAGTCGGACTGTCGTTGAAAGTAGAGCTTGTATTGCGTGAATCAATCTGTTTAATCATTATTATTTGTACCACTTAATTAATTAATCACTTTATATTTCAATAAATATTACATGTATGTATGTTAATACATTAATGCCATATGTAGTATTATTTCGCGCCTACCTCACAAAAATAACCGCCAAATATTATATAAAATAGAACAAAACAGTTCTAAATTATACACATATGAACATACACACATATATTGGTTCTTATATACATATACTAGCAAGTAATATTCGATTGCATGATCTTGATATAAACATAAATAAACAAACAAAACGGCAATATTTATGTTTACGCCGAAACTCGCCGCCGAAAAGTAGGCAGCATAGGCAGCGGCGTAAACAGTGCGAGAGTCACCAAGGGCTCCCGCCCTCTTTTATCCTACATACTTATGTTAAGTTAGTCTTAAGTTAAACTACATATATTACTTTGTATTTTTTATACCCTTCGACCATTTTCAATAAATGGTCAAAAAAGGGTATACTAACTTTGTGCAAAAAAAAATTGTATGTAACAGGCAGAAAGAGGCGTGGCAGATCCCACAAAGTATATATATTCTTGCTCAGGATCACTAGCCGAGTAAATTGAGCTATGTCTGTCTGTCTGGATGTCCGTCTGACCAGATGAACACACAGATCTCAGCTATTATAAATGCTAGAGACACCAAATTTGAAATGAAGGTTCCTATGTACTCGGCGCAGATCAAGTTTATTACAAATGTTAGGTGCCACGCCCACCGCCCCCACAAATCAATAATTTAATTTTTGAACTCAATTTGTAAGCGCTGTATAAAAGATACAACTTTCGACTTTAACATATACTAAGCTGAATGAAATATCTACGTAGTCTCCAAGTTACAATCCGATCGGACAATAAACACAGAAGTTATTTAAGAAAGTATGAGCATAAAACCAAGTGCTTCTGTCAGCTAACAAGGGAGGCGGGCGAGCGCGAAGCGCGAGCGCCATCAGTCGGGATTAATTTCAAAGCATAAGCATATGTATGTACATATATGGGTACATACATTCATACATAGGTCGAAGGGTATCCCACTGTCGCGTGCTGCGCGACTGTTGCTTTTCTTACTGGTGTAAGGTAGCGTTCTTGGGCTGAGGTGAAGCTCAATCGCGCCAGGGCTACCGTTACAAGTTATTTGTATTGGTGCTGAGACCCTGGACGAGGGGGCGGAAATGTTTGGGGGGCGAGGGGGAAGTGCAGGGCTTTTCAAGTGGCGAGGCCGACTCGAGGGCGAGGTGCAGGGTGGCGTGGTCCGTCAGCAGCCAGTAACATGGAAGCTACCGCCTACCAAATGTTCTCTTTACAGTTTGAGAGTCTCAGGGCCGGGTGTTGACCGTCAGCTTTGAGACTCTCCCTGTAATTTTACTGGAAGCTTCACTGTATGCGATGGGTATTGACCGTCGTCGCACCAGTGAAACTTCAGCACAGTGAGAACACCCAGAAGTGCGTTACTTTCCTGCACTGATATTTGCCGACTTTTCACTCCTACACCTGTACACACGGCAACGCACACCTACGCACTCCTACACACACACTCTCTCCTACACGTACACCTGCAGAAAACACTACGCTTAACAAACATTTAGAACAAAAACTCACAGCCATACTTATGCTAATATCCACGGTTGGACGACATAAAAAGTCACCCTGTATGCGAGCGCCTCCAGTTTGAGTGGTTTTTGCCTCTCTCTACTGGGGCTCTCGCACCAAGTACCGTGGCCTTAGTTTCACTCACAACACACATTGAACACTAACTTTTAGTTTCGTTTTCTTGTTTCTTTATTTCACTTCTTATTTCCTTATTTCATAACACTTGTTTACAAATTTGAGGCCCTGCCTAGCACCGCAGACTGTTTACCTTAATTTCCTAGGTCTACGTATCCCCCACTTTTGTGCCATGGTGTGGCTCGCTCACCTTGTTTTGTCTGTTGGCTTAGTACTTGTCCTCTCGTGTTCTTCTTGTGTTGTTTTTGCTCGGCTTTGCTTGTTGATCTCCTTGATGTCGTGGCTGTTCCTTCGTCCTGTCGCAACTCGTTGTCCTTGGTACCTCGCACTTGTCTTCGCTGTTTCTTTTGCACTTGTCTCGCACTTGTCGCACTTCTGTACTCGTTCAGGGTCACTGCTCGACTTCCTTCTTCTTGATCCTCTGCTTTGCCGGTGCTCAGCTGCATTTTGCCGGTTTCACTCAAAGGCCACTGTTGCTTCCTCTGCCCTTTCGTTCTGAGTGAGCGCATGCACTGCCGTTTGAGTGACCTACTCTCTCTCACGTCGTTGAGTATGTCGCTCATGCGCGGATGGTTGTGTGCGTGCGCCTGCGTTACCTCTCTCATGCTCATGTGCGGATGTCTGCGTTCGGAGCGCTGCTCTTGTTTTCGCTCATGTGCATTCTCTTCCGTCGTTGAGTGGGCCGCTCCAGTGTGCGTTTGTGTGTGTGTGAGAGCGTCGCTCTTTTACGTGTGCTCCGGTCGTTTGTGGATGCTGTGTTTTGAGAGCGCCGCTCTTGGGTGTGCTCAAGTGTGCTTGTGTGTGTGCCTGCCTGCCTTGCTCTTCTGCGTGCGCTCACTGCTCCGTTCGCTCGTTTGTGGATGCTGTGTTGAGAGCGCCACTCTTATCTACCCTATAATACACGTTATGGGGCGTATATGTTTTACTCCTAATGACTTCATTGTCTTACAATACCTAATAACCATTTACTATTAACGGGTGGCTCCATTGCCCTAAATCTATTTTAACTTCATTTCCTTATAAATACTTAGATCTAAGGTAATTTGTGGGACTCAAAATGTGAGTCCTCACACCCCCCTTACTATGCCAGTGGAAGACCACTGACACGCGGCCTCCTGTGCCCATCATAATGCGAAATGTCGCCCCGTCCTCGTGAAGCACGAAACGGATTCGATGGTGGACTCCTAGCGTCTGCCGGAGTCGGATTTGTTCCATCAGCGTGTTCGGCAGCCGTCGCCCTGGGGCGCGGGCCCCCCCCCGGGGGGCCCCCAACAGGGTTCTCCACTTCCTCGATCGGCATATGCAAGGCCATCTCCCAGTCCTCCAGTTTGTCTGCGGGTTTTAGCGTCGCCAGTAACTCCGTGGCTGTCGACTCAAGCTCCTCGGTTGTCGGCGGTAACCACCGGAGTGCTCGGCCGGGTTGGGTCGTGGATACCCCGTTATCGTCAGTGAGCACCTGCAATCGTGCGAGCTGCGGTGGCGTGTGCGTCCTGGAGGACACGCACGGGTCCATGGTTATGGGGGAATACCTCCGTGCTCACATCGTCTTCGCCGGTCTCGTCCTCCTGCCGGCTTATGGTTTCCTCGTTATCGGAGTCACCGACCATGATAACGTCAGGCTGTTCCTCTTGCAGTGGGACGAACTGCCCGTCGTGTATCCTCAGCTCGTTGAGCCACTCTTCCACCTGCTGCTGGCGCTGGTGTCGGGGTAGTCGACCTTCATTCTCCATTTCTGTGGGGTATAAACATGGTCAAGTTGGGGGTTTTTGTTCTTATGCTACCCCTCTATGCCCCGTGAAACAGTGCTTGCGGTTTAAACTGGCGAATCTGGCTTATTTTTAGTTTTCTCCTCGTCGTCCTCGGCCGGCTGGAACGGTTTGAGGTCGGCGATGTTGGCTGTGCGTCGTTCCTGGGTCCCTTGCAGCTGCAGTCGGGCTATGTTGTGTGAGAGGAAACGCACCAGCTTGTACGGGCCCTCGTATTTTGGAGCCAGCTTCGCTGCGAATCCTTCGGCGGCATTGGAAAGCACATGCTGCCGTAGTAACACCAAGTCCCCCGGGGAAGGTCTCCAGTCCCTCCGGCGAAGGTTGTAATGGCGGCTCTGCTCGGCTGAAGCCCGTTGCGCGTTTTCTCTTGCCAACTGGTAAAGCTGCTGCAGTTGTTTTGCCCTGCCCGCCGGGTCCTGGTCTTCTCTGCCCGTTCCTGGTGTCACTTCTTCATATAGGCCTCCGGGTAAGCGAGGCTCGCGACCCTGTGTCAGAAACGCCGGGCTGAATCCAGTGGTGTCGGAGACACTGCTGTTAATTGCCAGGGAGATCTCTGGTAACAGGACATCCCACGTATGCTGAGGCCCCTCGATGAATTGAGCGATCATCGTTTTCACCGTCCTATTCGCGCGCTCCGTTGGGTTCTGCTGGGGACTGTAGGGTGCCGTATGCTCCAGCTCCATCCCAAGTCTCTTGCAGAAGCCTTTGAACGCGCGGCTGGTGAACTGGGTCCCATTATCGCACACGAATGTGCGTGGCACTCCGAACCGACTGAGGACTCTCTCGCGAAATGCCTTCTCCAAGTGTGAGGTTGTAGCCTTTCGCAGTGGTACTAACTCCACCCACTTAGAGAAGAGGTCGAAGAACACGAGAAGCATCGTGTTGCCTTGTTTTGACCTTGGCAGCGGGCCCACGAAATCGGCACAGAGGGTGTCAAACGGTTGCTGCGTCCTTCATGTTAGCATCCTTCCCGTCGGTTTGCGTTGTTCCGTCTTGTACTTCTGGCAAGTGGTACATCGTTTCACGTAACGTGCGACGTCACGAAACGTCCTGGCCAGTAATACCGCTGTGCTACTCTCGCTGTGGTCTTGCGGATCCCCAAGTGTCCGGCGGTTGGAGCATCGTGGCATTCCTGTAGCACTCTGCGTCGTGACTCGCTCCCCACGCACAATTTCCAGGGTACGTACTCCTCGCCTTCCTGTCTCAGCCCTATGTGTCGGTATAATTGCTCGTTCTGGATGGTGTAGTCTGGGTATTTCTCAGGGTTCTCCTGTATTTCCCGCCTTCGCCTTTGTATCCACAAACACACAGGTGACTCCTCCAACACGTGACACAGAGCCTCCGCTGGCTGCCTGGAAAGTGCGTCTGCCACGATGTTCTGGTTTCCCTTCCGGTAATGGACGTCAAACTGGTATTGTTGGAGCTCCAGTGCCCAACGAGCGATCCTCCCAGTTGGGTTTTCGATCGTATTTGGCCATTTTAAGGCTAAATGATCCGTCACAACGTCGAACCGATACCCTTCCAGGTAACATCGCAGCTTACGGATGGCCCAGATGATAGCCAGGCACTCCTTCTCTGTTGCGGAGTAGTTTTCCTCCGCCTTGATGAGTCGTCGGCTCACGTACGCTATAACCCGCTCTCCTTCGTCCGTGTCTTGGGTTAGGACTCCTCCAATCCCGTAATCGCTCGCATCTGTCTGCAACGCAAACTTTCTGGTGAAATCGGGGCATGCCAGGACAGGTGCTTCCGTTAGCAACGCTTTCAGCTGCTCAAACGCCTCCTGCTGCTCGCTCGTCCATTCCCATCGTCGACCCTTCCGTAATAGCTGCGACATTGGTAGCACTACGGTTGCGAAGTTTGGGACGAAGCGACGATACCAGGACGCTATCCCTAGGCAGCGTCGTAACTCCTTGGTGCTTGTAGGAGGTTTCAATTTACGTACGGCGACCACTTTGTCCGGATCCGTGTGTATCCCCTGCTCGCTGACCACGTGGCCGAGGTACACGATCTTTCGTTGGAAGAAATGGCACTTCTTCCTGTTTAGTCGGAGGTTAGCCTCCCTCAACCTCCGAAATACCTCGCGTAGGTTACGGACGTGCTCCTCCAGTGACGTTCCGATGACAATGATGTCATCTAGATAGGCGAAGGCGTGTGGCTCCATCTCGGGCCCTATGACGCTATCCAAAGCGCGTTGAAACGTCGCTGGTGCCGAATGTAGGCCAAAAGGCATTACTTTCCACTGGAACAATCCTCGCCCAGGTACGGTGAAAGCCGTGCACTCGCGGCTCAGCTTTGCCATCGGGATCTGCCAGTACCCACTTTTGAGATCCAATGTGCTGATGAACTTTGCGTTCCTAAGTCTCTCCAGAATCGAATTGATCCGAGGAAGTGGGTAAGCATCGGGTGTCGAGCGCGCGTTTAGCTGGCGGAAATCGACGCACATCCGAGTCCCCCTGTCTTCTTCCCCAACCAACACGATTGGAGCGCTGTGCGGGCTCTTTGATGGTTCGATGCACCCTTCTCGCAGCAACTCGTCGACCTGCTCGTTGATAATCTTGAGCATGGCCGGGTTCTTTGGGTAGTAGCGCTGTTTGATAGGCCGGTCATCTTTTAGAACGATCACGTGTTCGGTGATTCGTGAGACACCGGACAAGCCATCAAACAGGGCCAGCTCGTTTTCCAGGAACTCGTTGACCCATGGTGCGATGGGTGGCACATTTAGTTGGTCCTCTTCTCCTGTTGCGGCCGGCATCATCCCAACCGTAGCGAGTCCCGTCACGGGGGTGCACTCCCTGAGCTTGGGTGTCGTTCTCTGTTGTCGAAAGGGGTTCTTCTTGATCGCCTCTTGGACCTTCGGGTCCAAGAACCTAGCCATGTTGTCCTCGTAACCTCCCGCGTGTTGTCTGGCGTCCCACCGAGGCTTCCTGGGATGAAGTCGCAGTCCACGTCTGCCGACTGTACTTCGTGGTGCTGCTGTGGGTGTCTGCTTGGTAGAAGTCACAGTCGCGCGGTTGCCGACTGTACTTCGTAGTGCTGCCGTGGGGGTCTCTTTGGTGGAGGTCACAGTCGCGCGTTTGCCGACTGTACTTCGTAACGCTGCCGTAGGGGCACTCGTGTCCTGTGCGCCTGCTGAGGCCTCCTTTGTCGGGCCTTTGGCATCTGGTGTTGTTGCCAACTCCCTGGGTGGAACGTAGCTTGCCACTCGTGTGCCTAGGTGTAGGACACTCCCCCACATGAGACGCTTGCTCCCACCCCGCAGTCCCCATCGAGGGTAACTCTAGCATTTGGACTTTTGTACAGGAGGATCCGATCTGTACATCCATCCAGAGAGCTTGCGTGAGCTCTTTCCGGCTTCCGTCCGCTAGTGCGACCACGGTCTTTACGTTGCATCTGTTGCTGTCGTTCCCCAGTTTCTTGGCTAACCGCGAGCCAATGAAACTCCTCGTTGCTCCAGTGTCGACGGTAGCTGCCACCACGTAACCCTCAATGATGACGCGGGCGGTAATGCGGCCACCGTGGAGTTGTAAAACTCCCGCTACAGCCGGACATTCTTTCCCGGCGCCCCCACTGCGTCTGGCTTCAGGGAGGGCGACTGTATGTTTCCCGACGGCTGGTTCTGGCAACAATTTATCATGCGCACTCCTTGCTTTCCGCATATCCAACAGAAAAGCACCTGCATATTGCGGCACTCTCTGGAGAGATGTCCGGTCACTCCGCAGTTTCGGCAGGCGTCACGCACGTTGATTCTCGGCTGCTCTGGACATGGCTGGATTTCGTTGTTCCGTTGGGATGACTGTGCTCCATTTGGTGGGACCCACACGGTTGCTCGGGTGTCTGGAATCCTTGGCTTCGGGATGGGTGGTTGTCGCTGCTCCTGGTACGAGTTCCACTGGTCCCTCTCTCTCTCTCTCTCTCGTGTCACCTCGTAATTGATGGCAAGGGCGGTCAATTCTTGCAACGTTCGGAAGTCGTTGCGTCTCACGAACAATTGATACTCCGGCAGCAGGTTCTCGTATACTCGTTCTAGCTCCTGGGTCTCCGAGTAACCCGCTCGACGCATCATAAGCCTGATGTCCACCATATATGCTTTGTAAGTTTCCCCCGACTTCTGGTACCTGAGCCTTATCTCGTCTTCGAGCCTCTGGAAGTAACGTGGCGGCAGGAAGAAGTCCAGAAACTCCCTCCCGGAATACTGTCCATGTTTCCCCTTGTAGCCTGCTCGTCCGGAACCAATCTTCGGCTGACCCTAGCAGTAGTTCGGGAATGGCTTGCGGCATGTCCCTCGGGTCGATCCGGTAGCTGGTAGCCCGCTCCTCCAGGAGCTCGATGAACCGTAGTGGGTCGGAGGTTCCGTCAAATGTTATCCCCCAGCGTCGCATGCGGTCTGCTGTGTGAGCAAAAGCAGCGCTATCTTGCCTCTCAAATCCGGGGTGGTATCCTGGCTGCTCGAGGTTGGATGCACGCTGTTGGCAGGTTATTTGTTGCTGGCTGGTGACATGACTCCGAGGTGCCATAGGTTGGGGCACTGTGAGCGTCTGTGTGGTCATCGCTGGTTTCACTTCGGAAGCAGATTTCGTTCTCGGCTGTTCTCGACCTTCCTCTCCTTCGGCAGGGCTCGGTAACTGGTCGACGACTGGGAACCTTCTGTCTGGGCTTGCGACGGCACCGAAGTTAGCCTCGTGAGCTTGCAGGCGGGCGATAACGTCGGAGGTGTGGTCCTTTCGGTTGATGAAAGTCGACAGCCGAGCTCGCAACTCTTCCACGGTACCTTCCCGTTTGAAACCAAACTCGTCTGCCATCGCTTCCAGTTCGGCCTTTCGGCGAAAAGCGACCCATCGAAGTCCTACCATCTCGACTCGTAGATCCTTGTTGCTTGTCCTATGGTCGTTGTATCCTTGCTCGTATGTCCTTGTTGCTTGCTGTTGATTGTGTCTCGAAGATCGTTGTATCCTTGCTCGTATGTCCTTGTTGCTTGCTGTTGGTTGGGTCTCGAAGATCGTTGTATCCTTGCACGTATGTTCTTGTTGCTTGCGGTGGGTTGTGTCTCGAAGATCGTTGTATCCTTGCTCGTATATCCTTGTTGCTTGCGGTGGGTTGTGTCTCGAAGATCGTTGTATCCTTGCTCGTATATCCTTGTTTGCTTGCGGTGGGTTGTGTCTCGAAGATCGTTGTATCCTTGCTCGTATATCCTTGTTTGCTTGTGGTGGGTTGTGTCTCGAAGATCGTTGTATCCTTGCTCGTATGTCCTTGTTGCTTGTGGTGGGTTGCTCGTTGATTGTTCACTTGGTCCTTCTGGTTGCTTAATGATCCTTGCTTTAAAATAATTCACTTAAACTTGTTTAATAAAACTCGACTTAAACGCTGGAGCTGTGCTTGCCAGGAAGGCCAGGCGATGACTGATACTCCTGCTGCTGACCGTCGGCCTTATATACCCAACTGGGTAACGGTACTCGGCTTCTGCCGCAGCGCAGTCGACGCACGCGGCTCTGCTCACCTCACCGATGGCGACTCGGCAGTTCCCCGCACCCCTCGGTAGTTAGGGCGACAGTCTAACGGTGCTCTTACTTGTCTCTGTCCCTGTACTCGTCTCGTCCTTTGCCCCTCTTGCCCAGCTATGTTCTGTAGCTTTGCAAATCGGGGCCCTGTCGTCCTGGTCTGGTCCTGTCTGTCTCCTTGCATCGACTTAATCCTATCCTCGCTAAAACTAACTCGTGAACTCGTATCCTTGCTAAAACTAACTCGTGCTCTCGTATCCTTGCTAAAACTAACTCAGGCTTAAATCCTAAACCTTGCTAAAACTAATTCCTCCGTCCTTCTCGTCCGTCCCTGTTCTACGTCCTCGTCTATGTCCCTGTCTCTGTGCCAGTTTCCTCAGTCTCCGTACAAGCTTTCTCTGCTTCTTCTTCTCAACAAGTCGCCTTCTTAACACTAACAATATGGTGTGGTGTGTCGCATGCGTGTAACAACGACACAGCGCACTTTAACTGCGTCTCGTCGTTTTGCCCACGAAACGCAACCCGTGCCACTGCCGCTACGTGCTCTGCCGCCGCACCGCCTTGTTTCCTCGGACCCATTGTGGTTCTTTACGCCACGTAGATGGAATCCCCTCCTTAAGAGCCTCAGGGTCCCTGCTCGGGCGCCACCTGTAAGGTGTTCTTGGGCTAAGGTGAGCTCAATCGCGCCAGGGCTACCGTTACAAGTTATTTGTATTGGTGCTGAGACCCTGGACGAAGGGGCGGAAATGTTTGGGGGCGAGGGGGGAAGTGCAGGGCTTTTCAAGTGGCGAGGCCGACTCGAGGGCGAGGTGCAGGGTGGCGTGGTCCGTCAGCAGCCAGTAACATGGAAGCTACCGCCTACCAAATGTTCTCTTTACAGTTTGAGAGTCTCAGGGCCGGGTGTTGACCGTCAGCTTTGAGACTCGCCCTGTAATTGTACTGGAAGCTTCACTGTATGCGATGGGTATTGACCGTCGTCGCACCAGTGAAACTTCAGCACAGTGAGAACACCCAGAAGTGCGTTACTTTCCTGCACTGATATTTGCCGACTTTTCACTCCTACACCTGTACACACGGCAACGCACACCTACGCACTCCTACACACACACTCTCTCCTACACGTACACCTGCAGAAAACACTACGCTTAACAAACATTTAGAACAAAAACTCACAGCCATACTTATGCTAATATCCACGGTTGGACGACATAAAAAAGTCACCCTGTATGCGAGCGCCTCCAGTTTGAGTGGTTTTTGCCTCTCTCTACTGGGGCTCTCGCACCAAGTACCGTGGCCTTAGTTTCACTCACAACACACATTGAACACTAACTTTTAGTTTCGTTTTCTTGTTTCTTTATTTCACTTCTTATTTCCTTATTTCATAACACTTGTTTACAAATTTGAGGCCCTGCCTAGCACCGCACACTGTTTACCTTAATTTCCTAGGTCTACGTATCCCCACTTTTGTGCCATGGTGTGGCTCGCTCACCTTGTTTTGTCTGTTGGCTTAGTACTTGTCCTCTCGTGTTCTTCTTGTGTTGTTTTTGCTCGGCTTTGCTTGTTGATCTCCTTGATGTCGTGGCTGTTCCTTCGTCCTGTCGCAACTCGTTGTCCTTGGTACCTCGCACTTGTCTTCGCTGTTTCTTTGCACTTGTCTCGCACTTGTCGCACTTCTGTACTCGTTCAGGGTCACTGCTCGACTTCCTTCCTCTGCTTTGCCGGTGCTCAGCTGCATTTTGCCGGTTTCACTCAAAGGCCACTGTTGCTTCCTCTGCCCTTTCGTTCTGAGTGAGCGCATGCACTGCCGTTTGAGTGACCTACTCTCTCTCACGTCGTTGAGTATGTCGCTCATGCGCGGATGGTTGTGTGCGTGCGCCTGCGTTACCTCTCTCATGCTCATGTGCGGATGTCTGCGTTGGGAGCGCTGCTCTTGTTTTCGCTCATGTGCATTCTCTTCCGTCGTTAAGTGGGCCGCTCCAGTGTGCGTTTGTGTGTGTGTGAGACGTCGCTCTTTTACGTGTGCTCCGGTCGTTTGTGGATGCTGTGTTTTGAGAGCGCCGCTCTTGGGTGTGCTCAAGTGTGCTTGTGTGTGTGCCTGCCTGCCTTGCTCTTCTGCGTGCGCTCACTGCTCCGTTCGCTCGTTTGTGGATGCTGTGTTGAGAGCGCCACTCTTATCTACTCTATAATACACGTTATGGGGCGTATATGTTTTACTCCTAATGACTTCATTGTCTTACAATACCTAATAACCATTTACTATTAACGGGTGGCTCCATTGCCCTAAATCTATTTTAACTTCATTTCCTTATAAATACTTAGATCTAAGGTAATTTGTGGGACTCAAAATGTGAGTCCTCACACTGGTTTTTGTCTATTTTTGTCACCTTTGTTAATAGCGCTATTTTTACATTTGATACTTTATTGCCCATATTTTTAAATTCATTAAGTGAAACAAATTCGAAAATTTGTTCACTCGGTGACAACTTGATGTTAACTATATTTTGTAATCCGGCTTCTGAATTAAGCCTTGAAAAGAATTGGCCTAAGTCAAACTTTCCTTTAGAATACAAATCATTAACTGAAAATTGTGAAATAATTCGTTTTCAATGTTTAAATAAACATTTGAGATTATTAAATTTTAGATTCACAAATTTCTTAACGTCATTATTATTAATGACTTCATAGACATTGGGCTCTTTATTCTTATTTTGCAATTTATTGTTTTCATCTGGCCAGATATCTGCCTGTCTTTTTGATGATCTCGTTTGAACCATCAATATATTTCTATTTATTTCTATTAAATTTTCAATGCTAACTCTAGAGAGTGCATCTGCTACATGGTTATCTTTCCCCTTGAGGTATTCTACTGTGAATTGGTATTCTTCTAAGTCTAGTCTCATCCTTGTTAGTTTAGAAGTTGGATCTTTCATCGAAAATAGATAAGTAAGAGGTCTATGATCCGTTTTAATTAGAAAATGCCTTCCATAGATATAAGGTCTGAAATGTTTGATTGCCCAATGAATGGCTGCGAGTTCTTGCTCGGTAGTTGACTTATTGCTTTCTCCCTGTGTGAAAGCTCTTGATGCATATGCAACTGGCAGTTGCGCACCATTGTACTCTTGAGGGAGTACTGCACCACACGCAACTGGTTGAGAAGGAAGTTATGTTTCTAGACTTTTCTTCTAGCTCGATTTGGTGAAATCCGGACATTAGATCTAAACACGAGAAGTATTTCGCGCGACCTAATTGATCCAAGATTTCTTCTATTCTGGGCAGTGGGTATTTATCTGCCAACAGCTTTTTTATTAATTTGTCGGAAATCAACTACTAAACGCCATCTTTTTTTCCTTTGAATTTGGAAGGGATTTCTTGGGTACCAAGAGGGGGGCTGTTATATTCTGATAAAGATGGTTCTACTTTACCATCTTTTATTAGTTTATTGACCTGTTTGTCTATTTCTAGCTTTTCGGATTCTGCATGTCTATAGTTTCTTATGTATACCGGCGTCTTATCAGCTAATCTTAACTTTTGTTTATAGAAATTGTTACCAAATATATCACTGTATTTGGTACAAAGATCTGTAAGTTCTGCTTTAAATTGAACTGGGAATTTTAACTAAAGTGTTAGTTTGTGTTTCTATTGATATTTTGGTATCTGGGTCAAATTTTACTAATTCAGCTACTATTGGTGGACAGAATACCTGTAATTGGTGTCTCTCAGAAATTTCTATTAATTTTTCTCTTATGGTTTTTTGATAACTCTGTTACTTGTGTATAATTTAGGCCTGATAATTTGGTACTATTTTCAAAAATTATCCTCTGCACTATATTATATTGTTTTATTAGACTTTCTATATGTTTTGTTTTAGTGTCCATTGTTATTGGTACACTTTTATTCAGACATTTATAACATCTATTGAACTCTTCTTTTGCATCTTTTAGATGTGTGACTAACTCTGCCTATTGCATTGGGATTAACAGTTATTTATATTTTACTTCGTTTTATTTCAATTACTCTTGCAATACAATGATTTTGATTTGATTCATATCTTAGATATCGTTTAAGGCATTTGCTGTGCTCCGATATCGTTTTTTTAAGGCATTTATTGTGTACTTTGTAAATTTTTATTAGCGCGTTGGCTATCATTATTAATGCCATAATAATTAATATAATTGTTATCCAGAACAAATCATTATTTGCGACTTCTACCTTATTAATTACGTTAGCAGTGGAGTCCACTGTCTTGGTATCTACTAAACCCATAGTGGGTGTAATATAAAAATTATTGTTGAAATGTTCTTGTTTATATTTTTTACTTATTTTGTTTGTCTCTATTGACATCAATTTCTCCTAACGGAAATAAAGATTTTTAGGAAATGTGGTTGATTCACAATTCGATTTACAATTCATTATTTTTTTTTTTTTTAAAATTCTTCAACCACATTTGTTAGTATAAAGCCTATTGTTTGGTTTAGTAGTTTTCAAGAGGCGGTTTCCCGCATCGGCTTGATATTAAAATTAATTAATTAAAATAAAGGCAAATTGGGGCATTGGCAATTACGCAGCCCGTTTGCGTTGTTTCGCATCAGTGCGAAGCTGTTGATTTAGTTGTTGTAGACGCTCTTTGTAGCGTTGTCGGGATGATTCGTCTTTGGTCAACTGGATCATTTCCTTGACCAGTCGCCGTTGTTGTAAGAGTTTTGCTCTTCTTCCACTCCTTTTGTGTTTTGGTATTTCCTTTTTTCCTGGCGTGCCCTGTACTCAGCTATTGTGAGTGGGCGTTGTCCATCGGTTGGATTTTCCTGCAAGGCCTCTTGCAATGTCGGCAAATCCCTTTGTTCAATAGGAACAGCGTTGTTGAAGTTTTGCTCCTCTGTCATTGATTGTTTGTATGCTCAACTGATGGTTGTTTGGTAATAGTTTTAGTGTTTATTGTAAAATTTTATGCTGAGTGAGCATGTGACTTGTGTTGGGATTTGGTATTTTTGTATTTACTTGCAAAAGTTGTTTTCAGCTTAATTTTTGAGATGTCTGTTAACCGAATGTTGGCGTATTGGTGTATAATGTTCACCTTAAGTACGCTATTCTATTTCCCGATACACTTCACTATACTCTACTCACTCAGTCATATTGTATCCACATCCATCCAGTCAACAACAGTATTGTATGCACATCCATCCAGTCAACAACAGTATTCTGTGCACATCTATCAAGTCTACAACAGTATTGGATGCAGCCTCGTGACCATGTCACGGTCGCCATGTAATAATTAACAGTCGCCAATGTAATAATAAACAACTAGGTACTTCGTTGTTTGCCAGTTCAAGTCTAACTGTTTCTTTATTGTGAAAATATTATATTACTAATACATAATGGTTTTTAAATATATAAGTGTGAGCGTATATAAGCAATTTTATACAGAGTGCTTGCGCGGCAGTTCTCACGCTGCGCCGCTAACCGTCTCATACATAAGTGAGCGGTCATATTACAATTGCACTTAATGCTTGCATATATACGCTTATACAATGTTGTTACATACTCTATGTTAAACTCTATATTAAACAGGGTATATGCATTTGTATATCTTACTACAACACATAGGAACATACATACATAGGTCGAAGGGTATCCCACTGTCGCGTGCTGCGCGACTGTTGCTTTTCTTACTGGTTTCGAATTGTTTTCGCGTCGGCTTTCAGTTTACAGCAACATCAACGCCTCCACCTACGATCTCCCAGAAGGAAGGAAGATCCTACTGCCGCCACTACAGACATTGGTCCTTCGAGCCGGATATTATTTTATATACACCACGTCGCTGGATTTTCATCCCCTCGCTCCGCTCGAACCACGTTCATCGGCATCTAGTCGGATCCCCCCCAGATAAGTACTAAATTTTATACTTATTTAATGCGGCAGAAGACTGTGTGTAATTGTTCCTCTGTGAAAAGAAAGATCTTTTCTAATTTACTCCTAACCTCGCAATTTGCGTCACCGGTATCTCTGTATGTATGTACATATATTGCTGCTCAGTAAGCACATACTTACATACAGACGACTGCCACCATCGAAAGTTTTCCATACATATACTCGAATATGTAAGGAAATATGAATCACAAATTACACACGGTTTATCCATCTAATTCTACTTGCAAACCTCTGCCACATATACATGTATGTACCTTCTCCTACGCTTTCCTTAAGAACAAAGGTACATTCACTCTCCAAACTAATTCTAAATTGTATGCTAATATATGTGTAATATACACGCATATATTACATACTTACGTTGCCCATTAAAATACATTGCCAAGGTCCAAACCACAAATGGCAATTGTACCTCATGTCCAAAATTTAATTCCGAATAAAACATAACACTGCATTCCTTTTACATTTATTTATTTATTTAATGTAACATACACATATACAATACATTTTGCCGGCAGCAATATTTCGGCTGCACCGACAGTACACACATACATATATTCTTGTAATTAAATATTATATATATTGGATCTTATACACATATACACATTAAAACAATATAATTATTACATTACTCCATTTTTTGAAAACACTTAAATTAAACGCTTAATTGAATACAAAGAAATATTTTATTATTTCTTTGCTTACCTTTGTCAGTCTAGTGATCGCAGTTTGCCTTTGTGATCGCAGTTCGATCACAATCGACCGACCACCACTTTTTTCCATTCACTCAGTGTTATCGTTCCAGGGCTGCACTAGCTCAATTTTTAAAAATTACTTGGTTGGCTACCGTGACTTTTATAGTCACTTATATTTTATTTATCGTCTTATTGTGCACTGTGTTGTGGTATTACAAAGCGCTGCAACATTGCAAAAAATTATCGAATATTTTTTCCTCCGCCTGAGAAAATATATCCTACTAATAATAATTATTTATTTATTTTTTCAAAATATAATTTATTATTTTAAAATAAATTATATTACATTTTTTTCTCAGAATTTCATGCTGAGTATAATAATTGTTTCGATAATTATTATCACTCAATAAAATATATCGATATTTATAATATAATATTTATATTATATTTTTTGCAAGGTTTTTTTCAAAAAGTATTGCCTTGTAACTTATCAACTTAGTCCTCGCTCAGTAGATTCGATAAAATTTCCGATCGTTTGTCTAATATTCTTATTTATTGTTCAGACAAGAATTTCTGTTCGTCCAATTTTCTACGCTCTTCTCTTTCGCGTTTCTGGTTCCGTCACCTGCATCAATTGCATTTATTCTCGCTTTTTGAAAGCCTGGTATGCCAATTGATAGTAAAGACACCAAGAAACACCTTGTTGTACCCCCGACTAAGCATACACGCTCCAGCTCTCTTCCAAGTTCTCTTCTTGGTAGAACACCTTCTCCCGCCACATTACGGAAAGTTTTAACTCCGGCTACATCTAAGGTTAGTCAGGTTCCTAAAATTTCGGTGCACACTCCTCCAATCACTCGTGCAGTTTGTCATCAGATTTCACTGGCAATAAAAATGGCACTCCAAGAGTTCATTAACGCCTCCGATAAGCTCACGCAGTTCGAAGCTAGGATTCAAAATTCTCCTACAGCCGCACTTTACACTCACAGAGTGCGTCTTGAGCAGCTTCGATCCATATGGACTGCCGTAGAGCTCAAATATGAACTCTGTTCCAACGCATTGTCTCAAACGGAGACGAATGCTGCGGACAAGATCGACATGCAAATGCGGTATGACCACTGCTACTCCACATACGAGGAACTTTCCTCTCATTTAAATGAGAGTATAGAGACCGCAACGGCTCCCACTCCAGCACCTGCAGCACCACAAGTAGCCTTCCACCCACGAAGCTTCCGGTCACCACCTTTCGATGCTGAAGTTTTCAGCGGTGACTACCTTAAATGGCCAACTTTCCGTGATCCCTTCACAGCCGTCTACATTTCCGATCCCGGCTTAAGTCAGATCGAGAAATTATTCCATTTAAATGCGAAGACCAGTGGAGAAGCGAAGGCAATCGTCTCCAAATTCCCTCTCACGAATGAGGGTTTCTCGTCTGCTTGGAAAAACTTGACGGAGAACCATCCTATACGTCTGTGTCCGCGCTTTCTCCAACTGACTGTTGATGAAAGGCCCAATTTCATCAAACAGCAGAAGTTGTGTCTGAACTGCTTCGCAAGAGCACACATCCTTAAAGATTGCACGAGTCAACATAATTGTTTTACGTGCAAAGGTCGCCACAATACACTCCTGCATCGTGGCACCCCTCCTACCGCGCCCTCTTCAGCAGATTCTGTACCAACTCCCAATTCTAGTATACAGTCCACTTCTCCAACGACTAGTATTCAGAACTATTTCACGGCGAACACACAAGGTGTTCTTCTCGGCACGGCTCTTATAAATATTTGCCATTTGGGCTTAACTTATAAAACACGTGCACTGATCGATCCTGGATCAGACGCTACGTTCATTTCCGAACGGATGTTTAACATCATACAGCCCTCCTATCAAGCCGTGCAAGTTCAAGTAGCTGGCTTAAATCAAGCCATCTCAGCCAATCCGCAAAAGTTGTGCCACTTCCAGATTGGCTCCCCGCTCATTCCCAGGTTACAGCTAAAAACTGAAGCCTTTGTTCTCCCCCAATTGGCAGGCAACCTTCCATCCTACACAATTTCACAAGAACTTCTGAAGGATCTGCCAAACCTCCAACTCGCTGATCCGCACTTCCACCAGAGCTCTCCGATAGACGTGCTCCTAGGAGCCGATATTCTCCCATCTATCATGAAGAGTGGCTCTGTATCCAAGATTTGTGGAACCCTGCTCGGTCAAGAGACCATATTCGGCAGGGTCCTCACTGAACCAGTAGCCAAGTCGAATCCTACGACCATTTCCTCCTTTTCAACGAGGATCAAGATCAGCACAGAACAAAAGCTTGATGATCTTCTCACCAAGTTACCGGTTGTGGAAGATCTACCAGCCAAGCTGGTAAAAGTTTCAGAATCAGAGTGTGAAAACAACCTTTTTTGCACCACTTCCAAACAGGGCAGATATGTCGTTACTCTCCCATTCAAAAATCCTGAGACTTTCGAATTAGGACATTCAAAGTACATCGCACTCGCTCAGTTTCTCAGGAACGAATATCGTTTAAAGAGGAACTTTCCTTTAAATGAGCAGTACGACTCCACTATTCAGGATTATTTAGATTTAGGCCATATGAAGCCTGTCTCTCTGAGTAACGACTGCAACAATTTTTATCTCCCTCATCATGCTGTTTTCAAACCTGAGAGCACCACTACGAAAGTTCGCGTTGGTTTCAACGCCCCCAGTCCGTCCTCCAATGGGAAGAACTTGAATGCAAAGACTCTTTTTGCCCACTCCGAAGCTATATATATAAGTTATGTATACATATCCAATTGATATATATTATATCCATATATATACAAATATAATATATATATTTTGTATCCACCTCCTTTCCAGAAAAGTGAAATGGCACCACCCAAGGCACGCACACCATCGAAACCAAATGGAGTGAACTCGTTCAGATGTCGCGTCTGCAGAGGAGTCCATGCCTTGAAAAAGTGCCAACGGTTGCTGCGTCTGGCTGCGGAGAAGCGTCTTCGGACAGTTTTGATCAACAAATACTGCCCCAACTGCCTTGCACATAAACATTCTAATGGTTCGTGTCGCAGTGGTAGCACCTGTCGCTCATGCGGCGAAGGCCACCATACGCTTCTCCATCTCCCAACCACCACTCCAGCCAAGACTATCCCATCCACGCCGCCTCCTCCACCTCCAGAGTCCCTGGCGACAATCCCCTCGGTGGCAATCAGTATGCTGCCGACGGCGAGGTGCGTGTGCTGTTGGACGCTTGCAGTCCACACAGCCGCATGCCCACCTCATTGGCAAAAGCCTTTGGCCTTTCCGCCGAAGATGGATTTTGCCGAGCCTTGTTCAGGTCAAGGGTGTCACCAGCATTCTCCATCCCAGTGACTATGAAGATGGAGGAAGTTCAGATCAGGACTCCGGCTCTGAATGTCGGAAAGGAGCTCCAGGACTCGATACCCGGTCATTATGCTGGCGGACAATCGGTGCCATGTGCCAAGCAGAGTCTCCATTGTTCTGGGGGCCGACGTCTATGGCGACGTAATCCTATCAAGCCTTGTTCCGTCCCACGGTGGGCTACCGTTGGCCCAGAACACTCTGTTTGGCTGGGTACTATCCGGTGTCTTCAAGACGTAGTCCGCCAGCGCCCCTCAAGCCCCTCCAGCGGCCTCCAAAAGATTCCAGCCCCATCCATTTGCAATAGTATTGCAAGGGGGCGGAATGTTTACGCCGAAACTCGCCGCCGAAAAGTAGGCAGCATAGGCAGCGGCGTAAACAGTGCGAGAGTCACCAAGGGCTCTCGCGCTCTTTTATCCTACATATTTATGTTAAGTTAGGTTGAGGTAAAACTACATAGATAATGTACATACTAGTTGAAATATATAAGTGAAGTAAACTCCATGCGCCCCGAATTGAGTCTTTTTATTTTCGAATTTTTTCGCGTCGGTTATCGTTTCCACAGCAACTTTTTCGTCTCCATCTACGATCCCCAATAAGGAAGATCCCTTTTCCGCCGCCACAAATATTGGTCCTTCGAGCCGGATTATTAATTTTATATACACCACGTGGCTAGATTTTCATCCTCTCCGCTCGAACCACGTTCATCGGCATCTCGTCAGGATCCCCCCAGATAAGTACTAGATTTTATACTTATCTTATGCGGCAGAGGACTGTGTGTAATTGTTCCTTTGTGAAAGGAAATTTCTTTTACAATTTGTCCTAACCTCGCAATTTGCGTCCCGGCATCTCTGTATGTATGTACATATGGTGCTGCATTAGTAAGTACATACTTACTTACAGACGACTGCCACCTTCGAAGTTTTCCATACATATATACATATATGTACGGAAACACGAATCACAAATTTCACACAGGTTTATCCATCCGATTCTATTCTATACAAACCTCTGCCACATATATGTATGTACCTTCTCCTACCATTTTCTAACGAACAAAGGTACATACACTCTCCATTCTAATTCAAAATTGCATGGTACTATATGTGTAATATATATATATACACATATACTACATACTTACGTTGCCCATTAAAATACATTGCCATGGTCCGAACCTCAAGCGGCAATTGTACCTCCAAAATTTATTTCCAAATAAAAGATAACACTGCATTCCTTTTACATTTATTTATTTATTAATACTAACATACACATATACAATACACTTTGCCGGCAGCAATATTTGGGCTGCACCGACAGTACACACATACATATATTCTTGTAATTAAATATTATATTATATTATAATTTTTATTATTTCTTTGTTTACGAATGTTTGTCAGTCTAGTGATCGCAGTTTGCCTTAGTGATCGCAGTTCGATCACAATCGACCGACCACCACTTTTTTCCATTCACTCAGTGTTATCGTTCCAGGGCTGCACTAGCTCAATTTTTAAAAATTACTTGGTGGGCAACCGTAACTTTTATAGTCACTTATATTTTATTTATCGTCTTATAGTGCACTGTGTTGTGGTATTACAAAGCGCTGCAACATTGCAAAAAATTATCGAATATATTTTCCTCCGCCTGAGAAAATATATCCTACTAATAAATAATTATTTATTTATTTTTTCGCAATATAATTTATTATTTGAAAATAAATTATATTACATTTTTTTTCTCAGAATTTCATGCTGAGTATAATAATTGTTTCGATAATTATTATCACTCAATAAAATATATCGATATTTCTAATATAATATTTATATTTCTTTTTGCAACGTTTTTTCAAAAGTATTGCCTTGTAACTTATCAACTTAGTCCTCGCTCAATAGATTCGATAAAGTTTTCGATCGTTTGTATAATATTCTTGTTTATTGTTCAAACAAGAAATTCTGTTCGTCCAATTTTCTACGCTCTTCTCTTTCACGTTTCTGGTTCCGTCACCTGCATCAATTGCATTTTTTTCTTTTTGAAAGCGTGGCCAATTGATAGTAAAGACACCAAGAAACACCTTGTTGTACCCACGACTAAGCATACACGCTCCAGCTCTCTTCCAAGTTCTCTTCTTGGAAGAACACCTTCTCCCGCCACATTACGGAAAGTTTTAACTCCGGCTACATCTAAGGTTAGTCAGGTGGCAAAAATTTCGGTGCACACTCCTCCAATCACTCGTGCAGTTGTCATCAGATTTCACTGGAAATAAAAATGACACTCCAAGAGTTCATTAACGCTTCCGATAAGCTCACGTAGTTCGAAGCTAGGGTTCAAAATTCTCCTACATCCTCACTTCACACTCACAGAGTGCGTCTTGAGCAGCTTCGATCCATATGGACTGCCGAAGAGCTCAAATATGAACTCTGTTCCAATGCATTGTCTCAAACGGAGACGAATGTTGAGGACAAGATCGCCATGCAAGCCCGGTATGACCAGTGCTACTCCATATACGAGGAACTTGCCTCTCAATTAAATGAGAGTATAGAGACAGCAACGGCTCCCACTCCAGCACCTGCAGCACCACAAATAGCCTTCCACCCACGAAGCTACCGGTCACCACCTTTCGATGCTGAAGTTTTCAGCGGTGATTACCTTAAATGGCCAACTTTCCGTGATCTCTTCACAGCGGTATACATTTCCGATCCCGGCCTAAGTCAGATCGAGAAACTATTCCACCTAAATGCTAAGACCAGTGGAGAACCGAAGGCAATCGTATCTATCATATATCAATCAATATCAGAGCGATATCGCACATTAGAAGCGATAGAGGACGTATAACCCAGTGCAAGCGCACAGACGAGTCCCAAACTTGCTCGAAAGGAGCAAGCCACAAACCTGCAAACTTTGCTCAAAGGAGAACCATCCTATACGTCTGTGTCCGCGCTTTCTCCAAATGGCTGTTGATGAAATGTCCAATTTCATCAGACAGCAGAAGTTGTGTCTGAACTGCTTCGCAAGAGGACACATTCCTAAAGATTGCACGAGTCAACATAATTGTTTTACGTGCAAGGGTCGCCACAATACACTCCTGCATCGTGGCACCCCTCCTACCGCGCCCTCTTCAGCATATTCTGTACCAACTCCCAATTCTAGTATACAGTCCACTTCTCCAACGACTAGTATTCAGAACTATTTCACGGCGAACACACAAGGTGTTCTTGTCGGCACGGCTCTTATAAATATTTGCCATTTGGGCTTAACTTATAAAACACGTGCACTGATCGATCCTGGATCAGAGGCTACGCTCATTTCCGAACGGATGTTTAACATCATACAGCCCTCCTATCAAGCCGTGCAACTTCAAGTAGCTGGCTTAAATCAAGCCATCTCAGCCAATCCGCAAAAAGTTGTGCCACTTCCAGATTGGCTCCCCGCTCATTCCCAGGTTACAGCTAAAAACTGAAGCCTTTGTTCTCCCCCAATTGGCAGGCAACCTTCCATCCTACACAATTTCACAAGAACTTCTGAAGGATCTGCCAAACCTCCAACTCGCTGATCCGCACTTCCACCAGAGCTCTCCGATAGACGTGCTCCTAGGAGCCGATATTCTCCCCATCTATCATGAAGAGTATCCAAGATTTGTGGAACCCTGCTCGGTCAAGAGACCATATTCGGCAGGGTCCTCACTGAACCAGTAGCCAAGTCGAATCCTACGACCATTTCCTCCTTTTCAGCGAGGATCAAGATCAGCACAGAACAAAGGCTTGATGATCTGCTTACCAAGTTTCCGGTTGTGGAAGATCTACCAGCCATGCTAGCAAAGTTTCAAAAACAGAGTGTGAAAACAACCTTTTTTTGCACCACTTCCAAACAGGGCAGATATGTCGTTACTCTCCCATTCAAAAATCCTGAGACTTTCGAATTAGGACATTCAAAGTCCATCGCACTTGCTCAGTTTCTCAGGAACGAACATCGTTTAAGGAGAAACTTTCCTTTAAATGAGCAGTACGACTCCACTATTCAGGATTATTTAGATTTAGGCCATATGAGGCCTGTCTCTCTATGTAACGACTGCAACAATTTTTATCTCCCTCATCATGCTGTTTTCAAACCTGAGAGCACCACTACGAAAGTTCGCGTTGTTTTCAACGCCTCCAGTCCGTCCTCCAATGGGAAGAACTTGAAAGCAAAGACTCTAGGTATACGCTGGCAAACAAATACGGACGAGTTCTCCTTTGCCCACTCTATATATATATATATGTTATATATATATTTATCCATGTTATATATATATTCTATATATATATACAAATATAATATATATATTTTGTATCCACCTCCTTTCCAGAAAAGTGAAATGGCACCACCCAAGGCACGCACACCATCGAAGCCAAATGGAGTGAACTCGTTCAGATGTCGCGTCTGCAGAGGAGTCCATGCCTTGAAAAAGTGACAACGGTTCCTGCGTCTGTCTGCGGAGAAGCGTCTTCCGGGCAGTTTTGATCAACAAATACTGCCCGAACTGCCTTGCACATAAACATTCTAATGGTTCGTGTCGCAGTGGTAGCACCTGTCGCTCATGCGGCGAAGGCCACCATACGCTTCTCCATCTCCCAACCACCACTCCAGCCAAGAAGCAGAACGCTATCCCATTCACGCCGCCTCTTCCACCTCCAGAGTCCCTGGCGACAATCCCCTCGGTGGCAATCAGTATGCTGCCGACGGCCATCGTGAACCTGGACGTGGCCGGCAAAATTTTCGAGGTGCGTGTACTGTTGGACGCTTGCAGTCCACACAGCCGCATGCCCACCTCATTGGCAAAAGCCTTTGGCCTTTCCGCCGAAGATGGATTTTGTCGAGCCTTGTTCAGGTCAAGGGTGTCACCAGCATTCTCCATCCCAGTGACTCTGAAGATGGAGGAAGTTCAGATCAGGACTTCGGCTCAGAATGTCGGAAAGGAGCTCCAGGAGCACCAATCGGTGCCATGTGCCAAGCAGAGTCTCCATTATTCTGGGGGCCGACGTCTATGGCGACGTAATACTCCCAGGCCTTGTTCCGTCCCACGGTGGGCTACCGTTGGCCCAGAACACTCTGTTTGGCTGGGTACTATCCGGTGTCTTCAAGACGTAGTCCGCCAGCACCCCTCAAGCCCCTCCAGCGGCCTCCAAAAAGATTCCGGCCCCATCTATTTGCAATAGTATTGCAAGGGGGCGGAATGTTTACGCCGAAACTCGCCGCCGAAAAGTAGGCAGCATAGGCAGCGGCGTAAACAGTGCGAGAGTCACCAAGGGCTCTCGCGCTCTTTTATCCTACATATTTATGTTAAGTTAGGGTTAAGCAAAACTACATAGTTGAAATATATAAGTGAAAGTGAACGCCACGCGCCCCGCATTGTCTCTTTTTATTCGAATTGTTTTCGCGTCGGTTATTGTTTCCACAGCAACTTTTTCGTCTCCACCTACGATCCCCCAGAAGGAAGGTAAATCTCATTGCCGCCACCACAAACATTGGTCCTTCGAGTCGGATAATTTTTATATACACCACGTCGCTGGATTTTCATCCAATATTACTGACCATATTAATTTAAGTGTAAATAAAGATTTAAATGATAATCTCTTGGATAGGGTTTATGGTCCAACAGGGTCTAAATCAAAACTAGTGTTGGGTAACAAACAACTAGAAGTAAAAAAACAAAAATTATATTTTCAAGCGGGAGTACATGGCCTCTTACATTTGGTTTATACTCGCTAATTTTTCATAGCCATCCAACGAATTACTCTAAAACTGATTTAGTTTCATATAAAGAGATTTTACAAGAAACGAGTGTACATAGAAGAGATTATGATTTACAAAAACAAATTAAAAGGAACTCATGCATTTAAATATACAAGAATTATTAATCCCTTGATATCGTCAACAACAACAACAATAATAAAACCTGCAGCTGTATCTACACCAATTCAAACCAGGAAAGGAGGGGGTGGTGCTATGTTTATGAAGTTAAAATAGTTAAATAGGAGAAACCAAATTATGCCTATTGGAATAACGTTAACGAATTAGATGAACGATTACAACTTTTAACAGCTTCACAAGCTGCTAGTAATAACAATCATACCAATGAAATTCTATCAATAACAGAAGAGTTGCGTGAAGAGAAAATAATATACTAATAAATACAGTAGTCATCCAGACATTTCAATTATTATCAAAAATGTCTATTGACAAGTTTGATCATTTTTCGAGTAATAGACAGTTTTCTTCAATTTTCAAAAGAGAACTTGGAAACCTAACAGGTGTATATCTTGATAGTGATGGTCATGATGGTCAATGTACAACAAAATCGAGTCAAAAATTCTTCACCACCGGAAAATGATTTTGACTTAACAATAAAAGCGTATATAGATGGGAAAGTAAATGAATTGAAAGCGTTGCAGGAGCACACAATAATTAAGGATTTTCATAAACGAAATACACGTATAACATCATTGGAAGATAAAGTAATCCATTTTAACTGCTCTTAGAGCTATAGGCAGTCTTGCTTCTGGTAGTGCTGCTATTGCTAAAGCAATCACCATTGCAAACACGGGAAAAAACAGTTGGAGAGAGTAAGCGACATAATAAGAAAATGGAGAGTATTCATGTGGGTAGTCGCATGTTTTAAAAAGGTTAGATTTTATCTTAATCCAGTTGTTTCTAATATATTGGGTCTAGATCTAATTTACTTATTGAACTGCCAAATAGAGCATTTACTTATTTGATATTGAAAAGTTTGCTTGATACATATCTCTAATTTATATGGTCTATTTCATTTTTTTTTTTCAATTTTTGAATGGACGCTTGAATCGGGTATCGCTTATAATAAAAACGGATAATACGCATACCTACTTTGATAAGTTGAAGAATTGATAAAACGCCTTGCGGCGGTGAGAAATTTAAAATTAATTTACCCGTGTGAATTTACAGATTTCCTACCTAATTTTTCGTTTGGCTTTGTGGGCCAAACTTCTCATTGGGCAGATAGGTTTCCGCTCAATCGTACAATAGTTTTAAAATTAGATGAAAAAAATATGCATCGCAGTGCAATTAAAAAAATTATGCAACGCAGTGCAAAGTAAAAAAAATTGCGCTCTTTGTAGCGCTGTCGGTAGTTGTTGATGCTGCTGGTTAACTGGTGTCAGCTGGGCGTCGCCGGTCTTGACACGCTGACACTCCCTCGATGCTGCAGTGCGATTAGCGCACCACAGTTTTTCTATGATGATGTCGGCCTGTATCAGCTGGTCGTCGCCGGTATGGCACGCTGATACTCCCTCGATGCTGCAGTGCGAATAGCGCACCACAGTTTTTGCTTGATGTTGTCGGCCTGTGTCAGCTGGTCGTCGCCGGTATGGCACGCTGACACTCCCTCGATGCTGTCTTCTTAGTTCTTCCGTGGGCCGCTGGTACTAACTGTGCGATTCCCGCACGTGTACTCGCAAGATGGGCTGTAGAGTGGTCCCTCGCAGTCGTTGGGGCATTGAAGTTTCAGCTCCGGCAGGCTTTTTGGGCTGAGGAGGTTGAGTTATATTAATATTTGAAATTGATTTTATTGGTTTGTCTGAGCGAGCGGGTTTGGTGGGGCTTTTATTTTTCCTATCACTTAGGAATCTTATGTAGTGGTCTAGCTCAGCTTGTAGCTTTTGAGCTTCCGACCATTCGGGTGCTGAAGTTTTAGCATATAATAGCCACCTTAGGCGCGTGCTATTTCTTTTTTCTTTTTTAGCTTTATTTTGTATTCCGCCCCTTCGTTTACCCATCACACTCTACTCACTCAGAATTTTCCTCCAAAGCCGATGTTTTGATTCCTGCTGCTACTGATGTCCGGGGCCTATTGGCTCAGGCGGGGCCGGTGCTGGTCTTCGCACAGGTCTTTAAACATGTTTGTTTTGTGAGTTTTGTGAAGAGTTTTGTTGTTTGTTTTGTTGTTGTTTTGTTTTGTATAATTCTTTTGCTTTTGTTTTGTTTGTTGCTTGTTTTGCTTTTGTTTTGTTGTTTGTTTTGTTGTTTTTATATGAGCTGCAGCGGCAGCGACGGCGACGTCATCAACATTTAACACTTGCACGTCATCAACATTTAACACTTTTGTCTGTTTTAAGAAAACTTGAACATCACTTATTATTTTGCTTGAGGCTCCTGCCTCACGGTCGCCATGAAGAGTTTTTATATGAACTCCAAATAAAACACTGTTGAGTTAGAGATAGCGGGGACGTCAGTCCCCGAGGAGTGATCTTTATTGAATATATGTTGAGCTTAACATTAACGGGTGCCAAGCGCTGCGACATAGCAGCCAAGGCCCTTATGTATTCTAATACAATGTATAGTATATGATACATATATTGAGAGAGTATGTTGTGTGCGCGCAGTATGTACATGGCTAGCGTGAGAACGCTGACCATGCATTTTGGGCAGTGTGGTTCATAGGTGGGCGATCATTTTACACTTCCACTTGAACGTCGCGGTTTGCATAAACACTGCAACAATGTAATTTGTGCTGATATCAGATTGATAGCATTCTTTGTATAATATATATATACAATATGTGCGCATACTACATCTCCCTCCTTTTGAAAAATAACGAAACTTAGTGTAGTTATTTTAATTACTTATATATATATTATTTTTATTATTTTATATTTTTTTTTATATAGGTTTAGAAAAATATTTGATTTTTGTTTTTGAAAATTTAAGAAACTATTTAAAATTTAAAAAATTTTGGTATTAATAAAATTTTTTTTTTTTTTAAATTAGAATAAATGTGTTTGATTACATATAAATCAAAAAAAAATTTTTTATTTATTTATTTTTTATTTTTATATACTAATTATTTTATGGTTGGCCAACCCTATGAAATATATTAAGAATTGAACACTTTATGGACTATCTGTTTCTTATTTTTATTTCCTACAATTGTAATGTTATTATTAACTCCTAAATCTGAAACTAAATATGGTCCTAAATAATTATTGTCAAGCTTATGACCTGTCTCGTTCCTAAGAAATACCTTATCTCCTATTTTTAATTCAAAGTCACTAACCTTTCAATCATATTTAATTTTTCTATCGGCTTTTGCCTTTTCTAACATATTCCTAGCTCTTCTATAAGCTATCTCTAATCTAATCTTTACTTCTTTAGAATAGTCATCCATGTTATAAATGGGATCTATTCTGTCTATTTTGTTGAAATCTGTGAACTGTCTTGGTAATCTTCCAAATACTAATTCATATGGACAATATTCATGAACTACTGATGGTGTTGTGTTGAAACAATAAGTAAAATATTGTATCCAAACATCCCAATCAGTTTTGTCAAAAGAAATGTACGAGCGAATATACTCGTTAAATGTTCTGTGACTTCGTTCTATTGTTCCTAAAGTCGACGCGCAATCCAAGCACCGATAAAAATTTATCGATGTTGGAATTGTGACGCTGAGGGTCATGGTTGGGATATGTGTTTGGAAAATCGCAAAGTTTTCTGCTATGTTTGCGGGGCAAAGAACATTTACAAGCCGCAATGCCCCAACTGTTTGGCAAAGAGAGCGGGAAAAGCCAAGGGACCATTCGTGAGTCAGACACGAACGGCCCCGAAGCAACACCAAGTCCAAATTTACCTGATTTACCGGCTAGCTCAGAAAATCTGACCAGAGCTATGCTTTTACCGGACATGTCATTAGAAAAATGTGCTCAAAATAAAAATACATTAAGCCTGCATACACAACCTTATGAAGCAAGGCTCGCAAATTATGAAAAAAGATAAGGAAAGAATATTTGGAAATGATGCGGGTACTAAGCCAAAACGATCTACACAGCGCTTGCGAAAATTTTGGAAAGCCGTAAGGTTGACTAAACGACTACTGGTGTCCTCAATAATAAATAGAGAAAGCGATGGGCGTTTTTACGCTAAGGTTTCCTTTTTAGGAGTAACCGAAGAAGGGTTATTGGACACAGGGGCAAATATTAGTTGCGTGGGGTCGACTTTGGCGCAAAACGATTGGGAAAAAAGGGCAGAATTCAAAAAAATCAATTCCAAAGTAAAAACGGCAGATCGCACGAAGTGCTAGGTTTTCTCTCAGCGCTTGTGACATATAAGGACAAAGAGACACTTTTAAAACTCTTTGTAATTCCGTCAATTGAGAAAAATCTCATTCTAGGCATCGATTTTTGGAGAGAATTCAATTTGCGCCCCAGGATTGATCTCCTCGTTAGAGTTGGAGGATTCTAAAGAGGAAGAAGCAGATACAAACGCTTATCCACTAGATTCGCGACAAAAACAGCAATTAGAAGCCGTGAAATCTTTATTTCCATCATTTGCTAACCAGGGTCTAGGGAACACATCACTTCTTGAACACAAAATCGAAGTTGGAGACGCCACTCCAATAAAACAACGATTTTATCCGGTATCTCCGGCTGTCGAGAAGCTGATGTTTGAGGAGATTGATCGTATGATCGAATTAGGAGTCATTGAAAAATCCAGTAGCGCATGGAGCTCGCCAATGCGTCTGGTAGTGAAGCCAGGAAAGTACGTTTATGTCTGGATGCTCGTAAGGTGAATGATTGCACCAAAAAGGATGCATATCCTTTACCGAGCATCGAAGGCATATTCGCACGATTACCGCAAGCCAATCTGATTAGCAAAATTGATCTGATAGATGCTTATTGGCAAGTGCCATTATCGGACGCATCTCGACCGATAACAGCGTTTACAGTACCCGGGAGGCCATTATACCAATTTCGGGTAATGCCTTTCGGGCTGTGCAACGCTCCTCAAACGATGAGACGTCTCATGGACGAGGTGATTCCTCCCGAATTGAAATACTGTTGCTTTGGATACTTAGACGATCTCTGTGTCGTATCGGCAGATTTCGACGCACATCTAACAGTACTGCTGCGCCTGGCTGATCAATTTAGAAAAGCGAATTTATACCTTGAATATTGAAAAGAGCAGTTTTTGTGTGACCGAAGTGAAATATCTAGGGTTCATTATCGGAAAAAGGAGGCATTGCAACAGATCCTGGAAAAATTGAATCGATCGTCATTTGGCCTGCGCCGAAATCTATAAAACAAGTTAGAGGATTTTTGGGCCTAGCGGGTTGGTATAGACGATTTATAGCTAACTTCGCCGAATTAACCACTCCGATTACAAATTTGCTCTCAAGCAAGAAAAAGTTTTGCTGGACTGAAGAAGCACAAACTGCGTTTGATCAGCTCAAAAGCGCTCTTACTTCGGCCCCAGTCTTGCAAAATCCCGATTTTAATCGGAAATTTTATTTGCATTGCGATGCCAGCGACTATGGTGTGGGTGCGGTGCTGGTGCAAATGAATGACTTGAACGAAGAGAGACCAGTAGCGTATATGTCGAAAAAACTTAATTCGGCACAAAGAAATTACAGCGTGACAGAAAGAGAGTGTTTGGCAGTAATCTTGGGCATTGAACGATTCCGATGTTACCTCGAATTACAGGAATTCGAAGTAGTGACTGACCACTCTAGCTTGTCGTGGCTGATGAGGCAATCAAACTTAAAAGGGCGCTTAGCGAGATGGGCGATGAATTTACAGGGACATAAATTTAACATTAGCCACCGAAAAGGGAAGGAACATGTTGTGCCAGATGCGCTGTCACGAATGTTTAATAATGAAGTGGCAGTGGCTATGGGCCAGAAGTTGACCTGGAATCCTCCAGCTTTGATGAAGAAGCCTATAGGGTTGTAAAGGAGAAAATAGGAGAGGATCCCGAAGCATATCCAGAGTGCAATATTATAGGCAAACACTTATATATCAGAACGGAACACGACCATGGGGACTCGGAAGGCAGGAGAAATGGTTGGAAACTCTGGATTCCCAGCGTTTGACCAACTCTGTAATAAAGCGAGCCCATGACGCTGTAATATGCGCCCATGGCGGCACAGGGAAAACATTAGAACAAATTCGGCGAAGCTATTATTGGCCAGGGATGGTGACACAAGTAAGGGGTATGTTCGGCTATGCGAAGTATGCAAAAGCACAAAAGCTCCAAACACTACTTTAAAACCTCCAATGGGTCAACAAGCCGAATCTTCTAGACCTTTTCAAAGGCTCTATATTGACTTATTAGGACCCTATCCGAGGAGCAAACAAGGACATATTGGCCTGCTGATAGTCCTCGACCACTTTTCCAAATTTCATTGGCTGTGGCTACTAAGAAAATTCACAGCAAAGGCAATCATGGAGTTGGTACAGAACCAAATCTTTTTCGCCTATGGAGTGCCTGAATTGCTAATTAGCGATAATGGGTCGCAATTCAAAAGCACACGACTTTAATGCTTTCCTTACAGCCTTTGGGGTAAAACACCAATATACGGCGGTACTCGCCACAATCGAATGCATCGGAAAGAGTTAACCGATCAATAATAGCGGCAATTAGGGCTTATTTGGAAAAAGACTAAAGTGCATGGGATGAGCATATTCCAGCAATCAGCTGTGCGTTGCGAAATAGTGTGCACCAGAGTCTAAAATGTGCTCCATATCAAGCGTTATATGGATTCAATATGATTACCCATGGTTCGCAATATAAGCTCTTGAGGAATCTAGGGTTGCTGGAGGAGAATTTAGGTGGCTTCCGTAATGAGGATCAACTACATCTGCTGCGAAATCAGCTAAAAGCAAATATGAAAATTGCTTAAGAACAGAAAGATGAGAAATACAATTTGCGAACAAAAGAGGTAAATTTTAAAGTGGGACAGGAAGTGTTTAGGGAGAAATTTCCTACAAAGCTCTTTTGAAAAAGGAGTGAATGCCAAGCTAGCACCTCTGTTCATAAAGTCAAGAGTCCGTGAAAAGCAAGGAAATTCCTACTACATTCTAGAGGACCTACAGGGAAAATTAGTGGGAACATATCACGCGAAGGACATAAGGCCATAATAAAAGGAGAACCTACACACTTCTGTTTAGTTCCCTACGGACGCCTACGAACTAAACAGTGGTTGTGATGAACGGACAGAGTCTTATAATTAATACATTAAAATTATAAATAAATATTAAAACTAAAGTTTCTTAAAATATATTAAATTAAATTAAAGCTAAGTGTGAGGAATCTGTAAGAAAAAAATCAATTAATTAGTAAAATAATTAATGCAACTTTGCATACTTACGGGGATTATGATAGAAGTATGAGGTATCCTTAATGTGTCTCGTCAGTGTTGGAACTTGTCCGAAAGAGAAAACAAAGGGGGCAAGGAGGAGAATAAGTATGGCGATTTACTAGATTTTGCTAGATCATCGCAGTCAAACATTCTCATCCGCGACGACTGGGTGCCTGTGTAACAAAAAAAAAAGAGAGAAAACGGAAAAAGTGTTAGTGACCAAGAAAATAAAAATTTTTGAAGTAAGTTGAACAGCAAAAATTTATTATATTCTGGATACTAATTACCTGGTTGGGCAGTTTTCCCATACAGCCCGAGGCGCAGTGTCAATTTACCTGCAACAGCATTTCGGGCAAAGCAGCGTTGGCGCGCTAGCAGCCTAGTGCTAGAGGGCGCGGAGTTCTGCAACGGGGCATGATCTGCGAACTCTGGAAAGAAAAAACAGAAGAGCGATGAGGACAAAAATTCACCATATATAAAAAAATCAAAGAAAATACCAGATATAATTATATACACCGAAGGCCCAGGCAAAGACAATCTGTTTGACAGAGAAATCCATTTCACAAAAAAAAAATAAAAAGAAAATCAGTTAGAACAAAAAAGAAACGAAGCAAAGAAAACCACCATTGCAGCAGCTTACGGCAGTTTCAGCTTACGGCAGTGTAGCTTACCTCAGCAGCTTACGGCAGTGTCACACTTGCGGGAGTTTTGCAACAGTTTGGCGATCGTTCCAGTTGCAGTTCTGGCTACAATTTGGCAGCAACTATTTGAGAGTTATACTTGGTATTTTTGCGGCGATTAACTAAATTCCGAAAGAGTAAAATAAATCAGTGTGATGTTAGACTAGGCAAATTAAATTAGAATAGTGCGTTAATGTCATACTAGGGAAAGGAAAACTGTCTTAGTTGCCATATTTTTTTGTTAATTTTTCGAATCTTGCTTTATTTTCTGCCTCTGGTGTATGTAAGTGTATAAAATAAGATAAACTTTAAACACACATTTAGCAACCAACGATCTATTGGGCCCAACGGAGAACTGGGGGTAAGTGTACACTTGTTTTATATTTATTACTACACCATTTACGAGGAAATTGCACAACATCCAAAAAAAAAAAAAAATAAAACAAAATAAACATATATATCTATATATAAAGAAAACTACAGAAAACTAAGCAAGCAATAAACATTTTTATTGTTGATACCACAAATCAAAACAACAAGAAATTATATGAATTTTAACATGGAAATCTAAACAAATTTAATAATGATTTCTGAAGGTTGATGAAAGGGTAATGTTAAGTCAGGGAGTTCTTCAAATTAGTGCGAAAAGGACTCATAGGTAGACGCGGGACCTACAGCAACACCAGTAGTGTCCCCGAAGTGCACCCCTAGAAGGGTTGTGGTTCTTTTTCTTGCTTTCTCTTCTCGTAAATTCTATCACTTCTTCTTTTTGTTTTGTTCTTTTACTTTTCTTTTCTCCTTTTCTATTTTCTGACCCAAGACATAGTGGCAAAGATTCTTTTAGTTTATTTTGTGTTTCTTCCCTCATAAAAGAGCTAGGAAGTTCTCCAAAAGAACCCCCACAGGCTGATTTTGCTAGCCGCAAAAGAATCAAAGGGGAGGGCGGGCTAGCCAAAGAACGGAGAATATCCAGATATACAATATCTAGGAAATATAAATTCCATTCCGAGGGTGGACATTACAGTACCGGAACCAAATACTTACGATAGTTAAATCACATATGATAGTGACAGCATACTCATTTCCATCTTCTGATCTTGGAAGTGGACCAATGGTATCTATCAAAACTATATCAAATGCTGTTGTTGGCGTTTCAGTTATAGTCATTGGCATTTTCGTATGTTTCAACGTTTTAGCCTGTTGGCATTTTAAACATGTCTTGACATATTTAGTTATTGCCTTTCTCATTTGTGGCCAATAATAAAAGTTTTTTATTTTCCTCAGGGTTCTAGAAATTCTTGAGTGGCCTCATTCTCATGATATTTAGACAGTATTGCTTCTATTTGAACCTTATCATCTTTATCTATCTTAGTCACCTTGTTTAATAGCGCTATTTTTAAATTTTGTAATATTTTATTGCCCTTTTCTTTGATATTCTTAATAGTGACAAACTCGAAGATTTGTTCACTTGGTGACAATTGCGTTTGAATGATCTTATTTATTCTTGCTTCTTCATTAAGTCTTGAAAAAACTGATCTAAATCGATTTTTTCATTAGAATAAAAATTAGTCATATCAAAACGGGTTATAATATTTTTGCCTCTTTTTAACAAACACTTATGTTTGTCTATTTTGAGAACAATATATTACTTGGCATCAATGTTATTGATTACCTGAGAGATATTGGGCATTTCTATTTTTCTTTATTTCTTTCTGGTTCTTGCAATGTTTCTCCTGCGCAGGAATTTTTCTGTCTTGCTGAATCTCTCGTTTCGACCTTCAGTATCTGTCTATTCATTTCTTTTAGCTCTCCGATAGTTATTCGGGAAAGAGCATCTGCTATATAATTATTTTTCCCCTTGAGGTATTCTACGCTGAAATCATATTCCTCAAGATCTAGACGCATTCTGGTCAACTTGGAACTTGGATTTCTCATCGAAAACAAATATGATAGTGGCCTATGGTCACTCTGTACTAAGAAATGCCTACCATATATATAGGTCTAAAATGATTTATTGCCCAATGTATAGCTGCTAGTTCTTGTTCTGTAGTGGACTTATTACTTTCGCCTTGTGTAAAGGTTCTTGAAGCGTATGCCACTGGTAATTGTTGACCGTTATGGTCCTGAGATAGTACCGCTCCACATGCTTGTTTACTAGCATCTGTGGTTATGCAAAATTGTTTGCTGAAGTCTGGGTACTGAAGAAGTGTAGGTTTCATTAATTCCCTTTTAAGATATTCGAATGCTTCGTTGCATTCGCTTGTCCATTCAAATGGAACATTCTTTTTACAAAGCCTCGTTAAGTGGCGTGATTTCTCAGAGAAATTTTTAATAAATCTTCTGTAATAATTGAAAATGCGACGAATCGTCTAGCTTCGTCTTTTGCATTTGTTGTGGGTAGTTTTTAATTACCTCATATTTAGAGTCATCTGGTAATATACCTTTATCAGTACATTTATGACCTAAATATGTAACCTCTTTCATAAAGAAAGTGCATTTTTCTGGATGTAGTTTTAAATTATGTTGTCTACATAATTTGAAAAAAGTAAAATTTTTAAGCATATGCTTTTCAGAACAACCGACTACAACTAAATCATCCATATACAGAAAAGCTTGCGAATGCTGTAGGCCTGTGAGTGCAAGTGTCATCATTCTTTGAAATGAATTGGGGGCTATTTTTAACCCAATGGTAATCGCGTGTAGCGATATGAGCCTGTTGAAGTTGAGAATGATGTTATATTTCGTGACCTTTCGTCTAACTCGATTTGGTGAAAACCTACACCAAAGGTCTAGGCACGAGAAATATTTTGCTCGTCCTAATTTATCAAGAATATCTTCTATTCTTGGAAGTGGGAATTTATCGGCTAGCAGTTTCTTATTGATCTGACGATGGTCAACTAGTAATCGCCATCTCTTTCCGCCGAATTAGGCAGTGATTTCTTGGGTACCAAGAACAGTGGGCATTTATTCTGATATGGACGGCTCTACTATACCGTCTTTTATCAGCTTGTCAACTTGCCTTGAATTTCTGGCTTTTGACTTTCTGGCATTCTATAATTCTTAATATATACTGGAGTTTTATCGTTCAATCTCAATTTTTGTCTATAAAAGTTATTAGCTGATACGGTTTCTGTTTCGAGACCAAAAATATCGCTATATTCGGTGCATAATTTTGTTAAATCGTTTTTAAATAACGATGGAAATTTTAGAAGTTTTAATACTTTTGAAGTTCTTTGTGCACTATCTTCTGTATTTGCATTGTAAACATCATAATCGTCTAATGATTCGCTTTTTATATGTGCGCTGTTTACAGCAGCGTCTTTTTCTGTTGTATTTATAATGCGAATCAACACGTTCTGAGTGTTTACTAGTGCACTTGCTACTATTATGCCAGGTTGCAATTCCTGGTTGGGGATAAGAACATTGGTGTCAGTAGACGTGAGATGAATCTTTCGAATTACCTCTGATCTAGCTGGCAAAACTATTTCGTTATCAAGTGAATGTATTATAGGAATGTTTATATTCCTGAAATTATCGGGCCTTAAAGTGAACCAATCTTCTTGGTCGTGGAATTCTAAAATACAATTGTATTTTTAATGAAATCCAAACCAATTTTCCTATACCAATGGATTGGTATAGTCCTGGTATAAAATGTCAGGTACGATATGGAATTTATATGGTATTGCTGCATTTGCAATACTCATTTCCAAATCTATAGTACCTAGAGACTCAATTGTCCCTTGCCCTATTCCTGAGATATTTGTTAAATCATTTAATAATATATTTGTTTGATGTTTTTTTCTTTATTATTTGTATTCCAAACACATTTATTTTGATATAACAATATTATTTTTCTTTAGATTTTATCTAGATCGTTGGCTCTGCTCTCATATTTCTTTTTTTAAGCATTTATTATGGAGCGTGTACAATTTAGTGAGCGCATTTACGATCATTATGATGGCTATTATGCCTAGGATCCAAGAGATCCAATCTAAATTGTTTGTACTTACTTCTACGTTATTTATTACATTAGCGGTAGAATCTACCGACTTAGTATCTACTAGACCCATGTTTAAAAAGAAATTTTCTCTTAATACAGTTGTTTCTGAATATATTGGGTCTAGATCTAATTTACTTATTGAATTGTCAAATGACATTTACTTATTTGTTATGATTTGCTTATACATATATCTAATTTATCTTCTATTTAATTTTTTTTTTTTTTATATTTGAATTGACGCTAATGCGTCGGCTATGCTGCCTTGAAAATTGATAATACGCCTTGCGGCGGTGAGAAGTTTGAGAATTGATAAAACGCCTTGCGGCGGTGAGAAATTTAAAATTAATTTACCCGTGTGAATTTACAGATTTCCTACCTAATTTTTCGTTTGGCTTTGTGGGCCAAACTTCTCATTGGGCAGATAGGTTTCCGCTCAATCGTACAATAGTTTTAAAATTAGATGAAAAAATATGCATCGCAGTGCAATTAAAAAATTATGCAACGCAGTGCAAAGTAAAAAAAATTGCGCTCTTTGTAGCGCTGTCGGTAGTTGTTGATGCTGCTGGTTAACTGGTGTCAGCTGGGCGTCGCCGGTGTTGACACGCTGACACTCCCTCGATGCTGCAGTGCGATTAGCGCACCACAGTTTTTCTATGATGATGTCGGCCTGTATCAGCTGGTCGTCGCCGGTATGGCACGCTGATACTCCCTCGATGCTGCAGTGCGAATAGCGCACCACAGTTTTTGCTTGATGTTGTCGGCCTGTGTCAGCTGGTCGTCGCCGGTATGGCACGCTGACACTCCCTCGATGCTGTCTTCTTAGTTCTTCCGTGGGCCGCTGGTACTAACTGTGCGATTCCCGCACGTGTACTCGCAAGATGGGCTGTAGAGTGGTCCCTCGCAGTCGTTGGGGCATTGAAGTTTCAGCTCCGGCAGGCTTTTTGGGCTGAGGAGGTTGAGTTATATTAATATTTGAAATTGATTTTATTGGGTTGTCTGAGCGAGCGGGTTTGGTGGGGCTTTTATTTTTCCTATCACTTAGGAATCTTATGTAGTGGTCTAGCTCAGCTTGTAGCTTTTGAGCTTCCGACCATTCGGGTGCTGAAGTTTTAGCATATAATAGCCACCTTAGGCGCGTGCTATTTCTTTTTTCTTTTTTAGCTTTATTTTGTATTCCGCCCCTTCGTTTACCCATCACACTCAGACTCTACTCACTCAGAATTTTCCTCCAAAGCCGATGTTTTGATTCCTGCTGCTGCTGATGTCCGGGGCCTATTGGCTCAGGCGGGGCCGGTGCTGGTCTTCGCACAGGTCTTTAAACATGTTTGTTTTGTGAGTTTTGTGAAGAGTTTTGTTGTTTGTTTTGTTGTTGTTTTGTTTTGTATAATTCTTTTGCTTTTGTTTTGTTTGCTGCTTGTTTTGCTTTTGTTTTGTTGTTTGTTTTGTTGTTTTTATATGAGCTGCAGCGGCAGCGACGGCGACGTCATCAACATTTAACACTTGCACGTCATCAACATTTAACACTTTTGTCTGTTTTAAGAAAACTTGAACATCACGGTCGCCATGAAGAGTTTTTATATGAACTCCAAATAAAACACTTTTGAGTTAGAGTTAGCGGGGACGTCAATCGCCAATAGAAGTTGTGAAATACTTGGGGAAAAATATTAACTATAACTATGTTAGAGAACAAAAACAATTTAATACATTCAACTGTGGCCATCTCACACTTCATTTTTTATTAACTTTAAAGTAAGAGAACACACAAAATGATGGTTGAATGTTGTGTCCCTCTCTGCATCTCTCACTTCATTTTTTACTAACTTTCAAATCAGAGAACATCCTTCTCTGCATCGACATGTTCTAGTGAAAATCCAATGGAAAAGCGTGGGTGTGTTCTCTCACTGTTCATAAAACCGGTACTTGCTACATGTTTGAGGTCAGTTGTTGTAACTTTAAAGTAAGAGAACACACACACATACACACACACACACAAAAGGAGGGTTGAATGTTCTGTCCCTCTCTGCATCAACATGCCCTAGTGAAGATCCAATGGAAAGAGCGAGGGTGTATACTGAAGCGAGAATAGGACAGGTTCTTTCACTGGCTATAAAACCGACACTTGCTACCTGTTTGAACTCAGTTGCTATCTACAAACTCTCTGTTGATGCCTACAAACTCTCTGTTGGTGCTACCTACATCAACGATAACTACAACTATAACTACAACAACGATAACTACAACTAGAACTACAACTACAACTACATCTACAACAAAAAAATGAGCAATCAGGAAGAATTGAATGGAGTCAATGAGTTCAACGGAATGAAATCGACGCCACTCTTAAAAAAAAGTAAGATGGAGACTGATGTGTGCTATCCAATCGTGAAAGCAACACGCAAGCAGACCAGGATTGGAAAATCATTGTCTCTTGAACTGTATGACTACATTTTGTTTTTACCTGAACGTTATGGAAATATGAGAGATGAAACAATTGAGAATCTAAAGGATAAACATTTCAACATAATCAAAATAAGTAATAACAACAATGTAATAGAAAAAAAATAATAAAATTGAATAATGTAAACTAAGAAGAAGAAAATAAAGTTTTAATTTTTGAAATATTTTAAACATTTACTATTTGTCCACAGTACTGTGGAAGTATCATAGAGAAATAGACATCTAAATTCAACAAAATGAGTAGAAAATATTAGATCAGTTAACAAAAAGTAGAAATTTTCTGAATTGAAGTGACTGATAATATCTCTCATTTGGAAGAAACTTTTAAGCCTGACAGAACCATTGCATGAAAAGAGATGTAAAGCATACCAACTATAATAAAATTAAAAATATAAAGTATGAAAGAATAAAAAAGGAAGACTCTCCTTCTATTGATAATTCAACTATTGATCATAATGATGATGATAATGATGATGATGATGATGATGATGATAGTGATAATAATATTTACTATTTTCAATCAACTATAGAAAATGAAGATAGTGATAATAAAGAAGTAAAATAAAAAGAAGAAGAATCATCTTCAGAAAGTCATGAAGATCAAATGCCTGACAATATTAATTTAAGTGTAAATAAATTTTTAAATGATAATCTCTTGGATAGGGTTTATGTTTAAAAAAACAAAAATTATATTTTCAACCGGGAGTAAATGGCCTCTTACATTTGGTTTATACTCGCTAATTTTTCATAGCCATCCAACGAATTACTCTAAAACTGATTTAGTTTCATATAAAGAGATTTTAGAAGAAACGAGTGTACATAGAAGAGGTTATGATCCACAAAAACAAATTAAAGGAACTCGTGCATTTAAATATACGACAATTATTAAACCCTTGATATCGTCAACAACAACAACAATAATAAAACCTGCAGCTGTATCTACACCAATTCAAACCAAGAAAGGAGGGGGTGGTGTTATGTTTATGAAGTTAAAATAGGAGAAACCAAATTATGCCTATTGGAATAACGTCATCCAGACATTTCAATTATTATCAAAATGTCTATTGTCATTTTTCGAGTAATAGACAGTTTTCTTCAATTTTCAAAAGAGAACTTGAAAACCTAACAGGTGTATATCTTGATAGTGATGGTCATATAAATGTACAACAAAATCGAGTCAAAAATTCTTCACCACCGGAAAATGATTTTGACTTAACAATAAAAGCGTATGTAGATGGGAAAGTAAATGAATTAAAAGCGTTGCAGGAGCACACAATAATTAACAATTTTCATAAACGAAATACACGTATAACATCATTGGAAGATAAAGTAATCCATTTACTTAATTCAATGGCAAATCTCGATAGAGTTATGAATACAATTATCGAGAAAATGAATAACTTAAATAGTTTTGTGAACAAACATTTAAAAAAACTGCTGTAAAATCTAGTATTATACAAATAGATGGTTCGCTGATTCTGGGTAAAAATGCATATGGTCAATCTCCTGATGTTCATCAAACTATTATAATAAATAAAAAAAGAGATTAAGAATATCCAGAAGTTATAATAATGCCCCAAAAAATGTAATGAAATCTTTAAATATAATATTCAATTGCTACTTACAATCATATTCAACATGTCACTTGATAAGTTCGGACATTATTCAAATAAAGTAGAATATTCAAAACACTTTAGGAAAGGTGTTGAAAAATTTGAAGTTTTATTCAATGACTCTGATGGTAATCTGAATGCACAGAAGAAAATATTTAAAAATTGTCTAACACCCATAAATGAAAATGATTTAACATTAAAACAGTATGTTGATGAAGAACTAGAAAAAGTTGTAAGAAATATAACTTCTTCAATTTCTAACAAACAGCGTCAATCAAAAATTAAGAATAAAACATTAATTAGACAGATTGAGACAAACATTCTCGACTTCAACAAAAAAATTCCTAACTTAGAGACAATTGTGCAAAATCGAATTGAAGAATTGGATAGTATAGAACAAGATATTTTTAACTGCATTAGCTTTAAAACTACTCTTAAAAGTGAAACCGAGAGCATAGAAAGAGTTTAACCTTTCACACATCATTAAAACTAAATTAGAATATATATTGTATGAAGCAGAAGAAGAAGTCAATAGGGAAGAATAGTTTAAGGAGGTCAACGATGACGTCAACAACAACAACAACAACAACAACGAAAATGTTACCATCAACGAAGCGAGAATTAGTGAATGAACTACATCGAGTACCAATTAAGATTTAAACGACGTAGAGTGATTGTGAAGGGTATCAACGACTTATAGAAAGCTGATTTAGTTGAAATGGGTGTATACAGCTCATCGAATAATGGGTTCCGCTATCTTCTAACTGTTATAGATTGTTTTTCAAAACATGCGTAGGGTGAAGCATTAAAAACAAAAAATGCTAAAGAAGTAGCACAGGCAATGGAAAAAATATTCAAGTCTGGTCGTGGTGCACCAAAAAATTTACAAACTGATAACGGAACTGAATTCTATAGTACACATTTCAAAGCATTAATGCACTCTTATGAAATCAACCACTACTCTACATTCAGTTCAATAAAGGCATCAATTGTTGAACGTTTTAATAGAACACTGAAAGAACTCATGTGGCGTGAGTTCAGTTTTAATGGATCATATAAGTGGGTTCAAATATACAAGCAACTAATTGATGTATATAATAATCGAAAGCATAGAACAATACAAGAGAAGCTAATTAATTTAACCTAGGCTAATGAGAAAATAATTCTGAAGACAGCATATAATCATAAAAAAATATTTATAGACAAAAATTTGCGTCAAGGTGATCTTGTGCGTATAAGTAAATACAAACATGTATTTGAAAAGGGCTATACTCCAAATTGGACAACAGAAATTTTTAGAATTCGGAAAATTCAAAGGACGTTCCCAACTACATATTTAATTGATGACCTAAATGGAAACCCTATTGACGGAGGGTTTTATAAGCAAGAGATAAGGAAAACACATTACCCACATATGTACATATCTAGTGGAAAAAATTTTGAAACGAAAAGGGGAGAGAGTGTTTGTACGTTGGCTGGGTTTCCCCACCTCTCAAGATAGTTGGGTACATAAAAATAAAATCCTATAAATATATTCAAACACATGTTTTATCCTTTTATACATTTTATACATTTTATACATTTTATACATTTTATACATTTTATACATTTTACACATTTTATACATTTTACGTATACTGTTTACGCCGAAACTCGCCGCCGAAAAGTAGGCAGCATAGGCAGCGGCGTAAACAGTGCGAGAGTCACCAAGGGCTCTCGCGCTCTTTTATCCTACATATTTATGTTAAAATAGGTTGAGGTAAAACTACATAGATTATGTACAAACTAGTTGAAATATATAAGTGAAGTGAACTCCACGCGCCCCGAATTGTGTCTTTTTATTTTCGAATTGTTTTCGCGTCGGTTATCGTTTCCACAGCAACTTTTTCGTCTCCATCTACGTTCCCCCCAAGAAGGAAGATCCCTTTTCCGCCACCACAAACATTGGTCCTGTTGGGAATGCATCTGGCAACCCTATTTGTCAATGCCCTTTGGTTACACTGATCCGAGCGTCAGTGTGGTAAGAAAGCTTCTGCCGGTCTGTGTACAACGGCAGTGCGCGCTTCGTCAATTAAATGTAAAACCAACAATCACAAATAAACTTTGTACATCCGCTTTAAATAAAACCTAAATAACCAACAGGTTATGGGCCCAGCACGCTTCCACTGCGCGGGTGTACAAAAGTGTCTTATTTAATTGCAACAGATTGCAAATTGTGCTTGTGTAGCTCAATTGCACAAAGTCGTGTGCAAGAATTGCGATCAGTGGTGAAATTAAATTTTTTTTACCAAGAACAAATGTGTGTGTATGTCACCTAAGTGGCGCCAGAGTGATCGCATACGCGTCGAGCTCCAAAGTAAGAAAAAACATTATTAAAAAATGAGTGTTAACAATGTGCGAGCCTTTGGGCAAAGACAATTTTGATACTTGGAAAATACAAATCCAAGCGCTGCTAATTAAAAATGACAATTGGAAATATGTTAACGGAACATGTGTTAAAACCGAAGAAAACAATGCACAGTGGGACAATCAAGATGCAAAGGCAAAATCAGACTTGATTCTATCCATGTCAACTACGGAGTTGAAACAAATAATGAACTGTGTCACGTCAAACGCTGTATGGAGAAAGCTACACGATGTTTACCAATCTAAAGGGCCAGCTCGCAAAGCATCCCTATTGAAGTCGTTAATTTTGTTAAAATTAGGCAATGGCGGTGATATGAGAAATCACATAGATAAGTTTTTCGATATCGTCGATAAACTAAATGAATTAGAGTTGGTAAATATAAATGTTTTGTTATCCATACTGTTGTTGTATAGCATTCCTGAAGAATACGAACCGTTTCGTGTAGCGATCGAAACTCAAGACACCTTATTGACGCCAGAAGCACTTAAGATCAAGTTGCTTGACGAATATGAAGCCCGAAAAAGGAATAGTAGTGAGCCTACACCTGGAGCGCTTTTTGTAAACAAGAAGTACAAAAGCAATAAGGAAAAGGAAAAGGAAAACTGAACAAAAATTCAAGTACAGGTGCTATGAGTGCGGAAAAGTTGGACATAAAGCAGCGAAGTGTAAATCAAAAGATCAAGACAGTAACAATAAGTCGAGCATGAAGGCAGAAATAGCAAACTCTGTCAGTAGTGAGCAGAAAGGCTGGTGTTTGGATTCTGGAGCGACATCACACATGTGTTCGCAGGAAAATAGATTTGAAAAGGTCAGTAAAGCAGAGTGTTCAAATCTAAAGCTCGCAAATAATGACTCGACAGAGATAGAAGGTTGTGGATTAGTTCCGTTTAATCCAACCAAGAGTTTCTGATTAAACCTTTTAAACAGGCTGTATCTCCCAGATTTAAGGGAAAATCTGTTGTCCGTCTCAAAGTATTGTGATCATGGCTATAACGTCTTATTCAAGAAAGACGGAGCAGAAATAGTAAAAGTATCTAATGGCCAGATAATGTTTAGAGCCAAACGTAAGTTAGATCTATACTATACGGAAGAAATAAGAGAGAGCTGCCAGGTATCAAGTCATAATCAAAACGATATCAAAGAATGGCACGAACGTTTTGGTCATCTCAACGAAAAGGATCTCAAAGCTGCCATACAACTACGTATGGTCCAGGGAGTAAGAGTAAACTTAAGCAGAAGTTTACCACAATGTGAAGTATGCATTAAGGGGAAGCAATCTCAGAAGCCGTTCCCATCGTCGAGCTCCAGATCCCGAGAAGTCCTATAATTGGTCCACAGCGACGTATGTGGTCCTATGCGTGTGCATAGTCATGGAGGCAACCGTTATTTCGTGACTTTTATAGACGACCATTCAAAGTGGTGCGAGCTATATACAATCAAGGCAAAATTGAAAGTTTTAGAAAAATTCAAGGAGTTTCAAAAGTTTGCTGAACGTAAGACTAAAAGGAAGCTGAAGACATTGAGATCAGACAATGGAACAGAATATACGAACAACGAGTTCAAGAAGTACCTGGCGGGTGCAGGTATTCAACACGAATTCACAGTCGAGTATTCCCCACAGCAAAATGGAGTAGCTGAGCGTAAGAAAGAACGCTTGTAGAAATGGCGCGCTGTATAATAATACAGGCAGCACTACCTCCAAGCTATTGGGCCGAAGCAGTCAACACTGCAAGCTATATAAGGAACAGATGTCCGTCGAGTAGCCTGTGTGGCGAAACACCTTTTAAACTGTGGAATAGACGTATCCCAGTTGTGAAACATCTACGTACGTTTGGGCAAATTGTGTATTCGCTCAACAAACGACCAAAAGGCAAGTTCATTCCAAGATCGAAGAAAAGCATATTCATAGGTTACTGCAACAATGCAAAGGCATACAGGCTGTATGACCCAGAAGCAAGAACTGTGCTGAAGAGTCGTGACGTGGTCTTTACAAACCAATTTGGTAAAGATAACAACTTCGAGGAATTTGCCGAAACGGATGGACAAGATGTAGAAAGCGTACCTACAAATCAAGAAGAAACTGATAACGGCAGTGAAAATTCATCAGACGAAGCCCATCTGGAGGTGCAAATGAAGTGTGGCCCTGGCAGGCCAAGGAAACAACGTACAGGTAAACCTGGTAGACCGAAATTAATCCACAATCAGATCGTTGCAGCTCCAAACAAATCTGAGTCGGAAGATGAGTTCTTCGAATCAACGTGTTTCATAAGAAAAAGCGACGAGATGACTGCGAGCGACGCTCTCAAAGGTGCACAAGGTCCTAAGTGGAAGGACGCCATGTTGAGCGAGTACAGGGCTCTCCAGAAGAACGGTACCTGGCAAGTTGTAAAACGGCAGCCCAAAATGAAAGTCATCGACACGAAGTGGGTGCTACGCACCAAGTATAAGCCGACTGGTGAGGTGGATTGCCACAAAGCACGGCTTGTAGCCAAGGGCTTCACTCAGAGAGAGGGATAGATTACAACGAAACGTTCTCCCCTGTAGCCCGAATCGGTTCAATACGAACAGTAATAGCTCTTTCCGTAGAGCTAGGGCTAGATGTATACCAATTGGACTTTAACAGCGCATACTTGAACGGAGACATTGAGGAGGAACTCTACATTAGAGTTCTCCCAAATCAGACGAAATACGTCAAGGCTGTTTTGAAGCAATTCAACATGGAGGATTGCAAGCCATCAAGCACACCAATGAACGTGAATGAAAAGCTATCAGTCGAGATGTGCCCGCAAACTGAAGAAGAGCAAGCTGAGTTATCAAAAATCCCGTATCAAACTTTGGTTGGAGCCTTAATGTGGCTGGCAGTGTCTACACGTCCGGATATTGCACACGTCGTTAGTGTCCTGAGCCAATACAACACGTCCTACGGCAAGCAACACTGGGTTGCAGCTAAGAGGGTATTGCGTTACTTGAAGGGTACCCCAAACCATGGATTATTTTTCACGCGAACTGGTGAAAAGTTGGTCGGCTATGCAGATGCTGACTGGGCAGCAAATTCTGATGATCGCAGGTCTTTTACAGGGTTTGAATTTAAGATGTCCGATGCGGCGGTATCCTGGGAATGTCGCAAGCAACAAACTGTTGCGTTGTCGAGTACGGAAGAAAAATACATGGCGCTATCTGAGTCGTCCAAAGAAGCCGTCCACCTTCGAAGTTTCCTGCAAGAGATTATGGGGCAACTGGGCACCACCACAATCTACAACGACAACCAGGGAGCTGGTCAGCTCACAAGGAATCCGATATTCCATAAACGGACGAAGCACATTGACATCCATTACCATTTTGTGCGAGAACTCGTCGAGAAGGTTGACATCAATGTGAAATACATCCCAACAGACAAGATGCCGGCGGATGTATTAACCAAGGGTCTGGCGAATCCAAAACATCATTCATTCAAACGTTGGGTATGACACAAATCCATAAGTAAAATGCCATCTGAGGGGAAGTGTTGGGAATGCATCTGGCAACCCTATTTGTCAGTGCCCTTTGGTTACACTGATCCGAGCGTCAGTGTGGTAAGAAAGCTTCTGCCGGTCTGTGTACAACGGCAGTGCGCGAGTTAACAGTCGGCTAACAGCGCCAACTAACAGAGTTAACAGTCGGCTAACAGCGCCAACTAACAGCGCACTGTTGTCGCAACATGTTGCTGGCTCTGTCCGCACAGTGAAGCGCAGCTAACATGCCCCTCTCCCCGGCCATAGGGAAACAACATCGACCCGGCAACAAAATTCAGAGCCGAGGAGTTTCAACGAAGATCGCCAACACGAACTCGGCCGAAGAGACATTTTTGCCTAAACATAAAACTTTTGTAATAAAGAGAGCCCTTCTCGTTCCATACCCCGAACTGCACGGTTGTTTTTTTAACAAGCTTTTCCCTCGGCCACAGGATTGTAACTGGCGCAGCCGGACTACGGACAGGGGATTAACTATGCCCACTACGCTTATCGTTCTAATTCTAAAGAGGTAATGAACATGTGACGGCAGTGGTTGTGGGCATTTTAGTAGTGAGTGGTGAAATAATAAATTAAGTAGAAAGTTATTGAAACATAACGACGTCCAAGTGCAAATATAACAAAAGAAACAAACAAAACCAAGTTCAAATTGCTCCACAGGCGACCGTATATGTGTACATCAATCGCTGATAAGGCACCGGGATCGCTTGTGCGGGACAATTTGCAACAATTATACAAACAAGTTGCTACGTGTAATGACCGTATAAGTGTACATCAATCGCTGATAAGGCACCGGGATCATCCATACACCCCAACTCATAAAATGATACCAATTAAAAAAGAAGAATTTGACATATCAAACTGCTGTGCGTGGTGACCGTTTGTATGTGTTTGGTATGCTTTTTGGCTATTTCACCAGAATAGTAATTTCATCACTATGGTAATATTGCATCAGCCCATATTTGCATGTGCATGTGGTTGGTATGCCCTTTGGCTATTTCACCAGAATAGTAATTTCATCACTATGGTAATATTGCATCAGCCCATATTTGCATGTTTATGTGGTTGGTATGCTTTTTGGCCATTTCACCAGATTTTAATTTCATCACTATGGTGATATTGCATCAGCCCATATTTGCATGTGTATGTGGTTGGTATACTTTTTGGCTATTTCACCAGAATAGTAATTTCATCACTATGGTAATATTGCATCAGCCCAGATTTGCATGTGTATGTGGTTGGTATGCTTTTTGGCTATTTCACCAAATTTTAATTTCACCACTATGGTAATATTGCATCGGCCCATATTTGCATTGCTGTCGCTGACTGCAAGTTGTTACAAAAAGAAGTGGTGAAGAGTTAAATCAGTATTAGACCTCATTGTGACCAGAACTCGCTGCGCAAGAAGTGATAAAAAAAACTAACTAAATTAAATAAGTCGAATATTAGACTTAGAATTAGCAAGAAGTGAATATACACATCAGTCGCCGCCAAGGCAACGGGATCCTCCGCACAGTGATTTAAAACAAATAAATGTAAGTTGTGTGATTAACGACCGAATATGTGTACAACAATCGCTGTTAAGGCACCGGGATCGTTTTCATTTATCAATTTACACGAACGCAAATTTATTTTACAAATAGAAAAAATAATAATAAAACCTGGACAATTATTATTCATAACAATAAAAAATAAAATAATAAATAAAAAATAAATATATACACAGTGATACAGTTTCTTTCGGCAAATCAAGTAAGCATGTATGTGTTTGTGTTGCGCCGCTTGTGAAATTCTTGCGACGTCGGCGCATAACTGTACATTGGCTGCCGCCAAGAGCTGATATCGTGAGTTGTGAATTTATGTGAGTTGTGTGATTAACGACCGAATATGTGTACAACAATCGCTGTTAAGGCACCGGGATCGTTTTCATTTATCAACTTACATGAAAATTTATTTTACAAATAAAAAAAAAATAACAATAATAAAACCTGGACAATTATTATTCATAACAATAAAAAAAAATAGAATAATAAATAAAAATACAAACGCTACAGTCAGGAGCTGACTGTATAAGGCCATGGATTATCATAGTATACCGTAGGCAATAGGTATAGGTATGCACTTCTAGCGCGTACCAAATTTCATTACATGTGTTTCTTCTTGATTTTAATTTTTTTGACTGTAACTTTTCTTTTAGTTTATTAGAATAAAAAAAATAAAATAAGAAATAATTAATAAATGAAAATTCGCACCCGCCTCAACCGGGAGTTGAACGCACGCACTCTCGCGCAGCCGTCCGCCACTCTAACCACTCGGCCATTGCCTCACTTCTTCGCCCATCGGCAAAGCTGCATTGTGAACCAATTCTGTTCCCATACAATGCAAATAAAAAGTTTAATAAAATGCTGTGTGTCTGACGCTAGATTTGAACTTCGGTATGCTTGCGTAAATTAGGTCTGCTTAATTATTATATACATGTATGTTCAAAGTGAGTTTAGTTCGTATCATATCTCACTTATTTATAGTCCGATTTTAATGAAATTTTCACATAACGCCCGTGATAAGGTATTTGTCATGTATGATATACAACTTTGGTTGTTGAGTTAATATTGTAGGTTTTAAGTAGTTATGTCTGATTTACAGAGGCGGGAAGGGGCGTGTCCAAATTTTAAAAAAACTTTGAGACACTGCAATATATACGTATGTTGTCACAAAATTTGGTGACTCTAGCTCTTATAGTTTCTGAGATCCAGGTGTTCATACAGACAGACGGACAGACGGACAGACGGACAGACGGACAGACGGACAGACGGACAGACGGACAGACAGACATGGCTCAATCGACTCGGCTACTGATACTGATTCAGAATATATATAGTTTATGGGGTCGGAGATGCCTCCTTCTGCCTGTTACGCACATTTCCGTTCCGACAAACACAATAGACCATGAATTTTTTAAAATCCATGGCCTAAAAATAGATATATACACAGTGATACAGTTTCTTTCGGCAAATCAAGTAAGCATGTATGTATGTGTTTGTGTTGCGCCGCTTGTGAAATTCTTGCGACAATTTCGTTTGAAATTCGTTTGTACACTGTTAAATTCTGTTGAATCCTTTTTTGCACACCACGCACTGCGAGAAAAGAACCACTTCAAAAAAATATATAAAAGCAATAAAATTAATTTAAGAAATATATTATACATTTATAAAAGAAAAAAAAACAAAAACAAGAAAAATAATAGAAAACAACAAAACAATCCACAAACAACTTAACGTCTTTTGTTGTCACATGTTCACTAACCTCTAAATTACACTCTATTGAATACTTTTTTAATTTATGCATTACAGTTCAAGTCGAAAACATAAAAAACTACAAAGTTGGAAGTAAGCACAGCAGCACTACACGAATGACATACAATCAACACTAAACACCGGGAAACAAGGAAAAGAGGAAACTACGTAACAGACACACACATACAGGTTTCTTTTATTTTCGAAAGAATACACACATATTATAATACACATTTAAACATAGATACATATACATAGTATCACAAAATATAATACAATATATTACTACATTAATATACAAACGAAAACAATACAAACCAAACAAACACCCAAAATTTTCCCTATACAAAAAAAGAGAACAAAAAACACATACATATTATTAATATACCTATTTACACCTCACATATTATTACTATTTTATATACACATGCACATTACTTGCAAACAAAATACAATACACGTAAATGTTAAAGAATATAATTATAATACACATTTAAACATAGACACATATACATAGTATCACAAAATATAATACAATATATTAGTACATTAATATACAAACGAAAACAATACAAACCAAACAATATACCTATTTACACATCACATATTATTACTATTTTACATACACATGCACATTACTTGCAAACAAAAATACAATACACATAAATGTTAAGGAAAAAAAAGCCAACACCAATAACACAGTTAGGGGCAGATCAGGGTTAAGGAACAAATAATAATATAAGATAGATAATAAGTAAACAAAGTGTAACTTTAGCATAAGATATAACGTTTATAAAAACAACACTCATGTTTAACATTAAGATACCCATTCAAATGTCGTCGGAGTTCGTGGCATATACCAACAACACGTCGCCTAATCACCTTTCTCCGATCCGGCCATTCCCCTTATGGCCTTCTCTTCGGACTGGGGGGGAGGAGTTAACAGTCGGCTAACAGCGCCAACTAACAGAGTTAACAGTCGGCTAACAGCGCCAACTAACAGCGCACTGTTGTCGCAACATGTTGCTGGCTCTGTCCGCACAGTGAAGCGCAGCTAACATGCCCCTCTCCCCGGCCATAGGGAAACAACATCGACCCGGCAACAAAATTCAGAGCCGAGGAGTTTCAACGAAGATCGCCAACACGAACTCGGCCGAAGAGACATTTTTGCCTAAACATAAAACTTTTGTAATAAAGAGAGCCCTTCTCGTTCCATACCCCGAACTGCACGGTTGTTTTTTTAACAAGCTTTTTCCTCCCTCGGCCACAGGATTGTAACTCGCGCGTCGTCAATTAAATGTAAAACCAACAATCACTAATAAACTTTGTACATCCGCTTTAAATAAAACCTAAAACCACGCTTCCACTGCGCGGGTGTACAAAAGTGTCTTATTTAATTGCAACAGATTGCAAATTGTGCTTGTGTAGCTCAATTGCACAAAGTCGTGTGCAAGAATTGCGATCAGTGGTGAAATTAAATTTTTTTACCAAGAACAAATGTGTATGTATGTCACCTAAGTGGCGCCAGAGTGATCGCATACGCGTCGAGCTCCAAAGTAAGAACATTATTAAAAAATGAGTGTTAACAATGTGCGAGCCTTTGGGCAAAGACAATTTTGATACTTGGAAAATACAAATCCAAGCGCTGCTAATTAAAAATGACAATTGGAAATATGTTAACGGAACATGTGTTAAAACCGAAGAAAACAATGCACAGTGGGACAATCAAGATGCAAAGGCAAAATCAGACTTGATTCTATCCATGTCAACTACGAAGTTGAAACAAATAATGAACTGTGTCACGTCAAACGCTGTATGGAGAAAGCTACACGATGTTTACCAATCTAAAGGGCCAGCTCGCAAAGCATCCCTATTGAAGTCGTTAATTTTGTTAAAATTAGGCAATGGCGGTGATATGAGAAATCACATAGATAAGTTTTTCGATATCGTCGATAAACTAAATGAAGTAGAGTTGGTAAATATAAATGTTTTGTTATCCATACTGTTGTTGTATAGCATTCCTGAAGAATACGAACCGTTTCGTGTAGCGATCGAAACTCAAGACACCTTATTGACGCCAGAAGCACTTAAGATCAAGTTGCTTGACGAATATGAAGCCCGAAAAAGGAATAGTAGTGAGCCTACACCTGGAGCGCTTTTTGTAAACAAGAAGTACAAAAGCAATAAGGAAAAGGAAAGGAAAACTGAACAAAAATTCAAGTACAGGTGCTATGAGTGCGGAAAAGTTGGACATAAAGCAGCGGAGTGTAAATCAAAAGATCAAGACAGTAACAATAAGTCGAGCATGAAGGCAGAAATAGCAAACTCTGTCAGTAGTGAGCAGAAAGGCTGGTGTTTGGATTCTGGAGCGACATCACACATGTGTTCGCAGGAAAATAGATTTGAAAAGGTCAGTAAAGCAGAGTGTTCAAATCTAAAGCTCGCAAATAATGACTCGACAGAGATAGAAGGTTGTGGATTAGTTCCGTTTAATCCAACCAAGAGTTTCTGATTAAACCTTTTAAACAGGCTGTATGTCCCAGATTTAAGGGAAAATCTGTTGTCCGTCTCAAAGTATTGTGATCATGGCTATAACGTCTTATTCAAGAAAGACGGAGCAAAAATAGTAAAAGTATCTAATGGCCAGATAATGTTTAGAGCCAAACGTAAGTTAGATCTATACTATACGGAAGAAATAAGAGAGAGCTGCCAGGTATCAAGTCATAATCAAAACGATATCAAAGAATGGCACGAACGTTTTGGTCATCTCAACGAAAAGGATCTCAAAGCTGCCATACAACTACGTATGGTCCAGGGAGTAAGAGTAAACTTAAGCAGAAGTTTACCACAATGTGAAGTATGCATTAAGGGGAAGCAATCTCAGAAGCCGTTCCCATCGTCGAGCTCCAGATCCCGAGAAGTCCTAGAATTGGTCCACAGCGACGTATGTGGTCCTATGCGTGTGCATAGTCATGGAGGCAACCGTTATTTCGTGACTTTTATAGACGACCATTCAAAGTGGTGCGAGCTATATACAATCAAGGCAAAATTGAAAGTTTTAGAAAAATTCAAGGAGTTTCAAAAGTTTGCTTGTCTTCCTATGCTCGTCTAATCTCCCAAGGCTGACGCTGTCACTTTGGGAGCAGTCAGTCTAAGCAAGGCTGAAATTCTGTCGTGGAAGGAAATGTCAGATTTCCTTCAGAGCGATATCGCACATTAGAAGCGATAGAGGACGTATAACCCAGTGCACAGACGAGTCCCAAACTTGCTCGAAAGGAGCCTCCTACGAGGAAGGTCAACTCTTTTGAGACAAAGGTTTTAGGCAAACCACAAACCTGCAAACTTTGCTCAAAGGAGAACCATTCTATACGTCTGTGTCCGCGCTTTCTTCAAATGGCTGTTGATGAAAGGTCCAAATTCATCAAACAGCAGAAGTTGTGTCTGAACTGCTTCACAAGAGGACACATCCTTAAAGATTGCACGAGTCAACTTAATTGTTTTACGTGCAAAGGTCGCCACAATACACTCCTACATCGTGGCACCCCTCCTACCGCGCCCTCTTCAGCAGATTCTGTACCAACTCCCAATTCTAGTATACAGTCCACTTCTCCAACGACTAGTATTCAGAACTATTTCACGGCGAACACACAAGGTGTTCTTCTCGGCACGGCTCTTATAAATATTTGCCATTTGGGCTTAACTTATAAAACACGTGCACTGATCGATCCTGGATCAGACGCTACGTTCATTTCCGAACGGATGTTTAACATCATACAGCCCTCCTATCAAGCCGTGCAAGTTCAAGTAGCTGGCTTAAATCAAGCCATCTCAGCCAATCCACAAAGTTGTGCCACTTCCAGATTGGCTCCCCGCTCATTCCCAGGTTACAGCTAAAAACTGAAGCCTTTGTTCTCCCCCAATTGGCAGGCAACCTTCCATCCTACACAATTTCACAAGAACTTCTGAACGATCTGCCAAACCTCCAACTCGCTGATCCGCACTTCCACCAGAGCTCTCCGATAGACGTGCTCCTAGGAGCCGATATTCTCCCATCTATCATGAAGAGTGGCTCTGTATCCAAGATTTGTGGAACCCTGCTCGGTCAAGAGACCATATTCGGCAGGGTCCTCACTGAACCAGTAGCCAAGTCGAATCCTACGACCATTTCCTCCTTTTCAACGAGGATCAAGATCAGCACAGAACAAAAGCTTGATGATCTTCTCACCAAGTTACCGGTTGTGGAAGATCTACCAGCCAAGCTGGTAAAAGTTTCAGAATCAGAGTGTGAAAACAACCTTTTTTGCACCACTTCCAAACAGGGCAGATATGTCGTTACTCTCCCATTCAAAAATCCTGAGACTTTCGAATTAGGACATTCAAAGTACATCGCACTCGCTTCAGGAACGAATATCGTTTAAAGAGGAACTTTCCTTTAAATGAGCAGTACGACTCCACTATTCAGGATTATTTAGATTTAGGCCATATGAAGCCTGTCTCTCCGAGTAACGACTGCAACAATTTTTATCTCCCTCATCATGCTGTTTTCAAACCTGAGAGCACCACTACGAAAGTTCGCGTTGGTTTCAACGCCCCCAGTCCGTCCTCCAATGGGAAGAACTTGAACGCAAAGACTATTTTTGCCCACTCCGAAGCAATATATATATATAAGTTATGTAGATATATCCAATTTATATATATTATATCCATATATATATACACATATAATATATATATTTTGTATCCACCTCCTTTCCAGATAAGTGAGATGGCACCACCCAAAGCACACACACCATTGAAACCAAAAGGAGTGAACTCGTTCAGATGTCGCGTCTGCAGAGGAGTCCTTGCCTTGAAAAAGTGCCAACGGTTGCTGCGTCTGGCTGCGGAGAAGTGTCTTCGGGCAGTTTTGATCAACAAATACTGCCCGAACTGCCTTGCACATAAACATTCTAATGGTTCGTGTCGCAGTGGTAGCACATGTCGCTCATGCGGCGAAGGCCACCATACGCTTCTCCATCTCCCAACCACCACTCCAGCCGAGACGCAGAACGCTATCCCATCCACGCCGCCTCCTCCACCTCCAGAGTCCCTGGCGACAATCCCCTCGGTGGCAATCAGTATGCTGCCGACGGCGAGGTGCGTGTGCTGTTGGACGCTTGCAGTCCACACAGCCGCATGCCCACCTCATTGGCAAAAGCCTTTGGCCTTTCCGCCGAAGATGGATTTTGCCGAGCCTTGTTCAGGTCAAGGGTGTCACCAGCATTCTCCATCCCAGTGACCCTGAAGATGGAGGAAGTTCAGATCAGGACTCCGGCTCAGAATGTCGGAAAGGAGCTCCAGACTCGATACCCGGTCATTACGCTGGCGGACAATCGGTGCCATGTAACAAGCAGAGTCTCCATTGTTCTGGGGGCCGACGTCTATTGCGACGTAATCCTCCCAGGCCTTGTTCCGTTCCACGGTGGGCTACCGTTGGCCAAGAACACTCTGTTTGGCTGGGTACTATCCGGTGTCTTCAAGACGTAGTCCGCCAGCGCCCCTCAAGCCCCTCCAGCGGCCTCCAAAAAGATTCCGGGCCCATCTATTTGCAATAGTATTGCAAGGGGGGCGGAATGTTTACGCCGAAACTCGCCGCCGAAAAGTAGGCAGCATACGCAGCGGCGTAAACAGTGCGAGAGTCACCAAGGGCTCTCGCGCTCTTTTTATTCTACATATTTATGTTAAAATAGGTTGAGGTAAAACTACATAGATTATGTACAAACTAGTTGAAATATATAAGTGAAGTGAACTCCACGCGCCCCGAATTGTGTCTTTTTTTTTTCGAATTGTTTTCTCGTCGGATATCGTTTCCACAGCAACTTTTTCGTCTCCGTCTACGATCCCCCCAAGAAGGAAGATCCCTTTTACGCCACCACAAACATTGGTCCTTCGAGCCGGATTATTATTTTGATATACACCACGTCGCTGGATTTTTATCCCCACACTCCGCTCGAACCACTTTCATCGGCATCTCATCAGGATCCCCACCAGATAAGTACTAGATTTTATACTTATCTTATGCTGCAGAGGACTGTGTGTAATTGTTCCTTTGTGAAAGGAAATTTCTTTTACAATTTGTCCTAACCTCGCAATTTGCGTCCCGGCATGTATGTATGTATGTACATATGTTGCTGCATTAGTAAGCACATACTTACTTACGCCGCCTAGTTTTCCATACATATATACATATATGTACGGAAACACGAATCACAAATTACACACAGTTTTATCCATCCGATTCTATTCTATACAAACCTCTGCCACATATATGTATGTACCTTCTCCTACCATTTTCTAACGAACAAAGGTACATACACTCTCCATTCTAATTCAAAATTGCATGGTACTATATGTGTAATATATATATATATATACTACATACTTACGTTGCCCATTAAAATACATTGCCAAGATCCGAACCTCAAGTGGCAATTGTACCTCCAAAATTCCTTTTGCATTTATTTATTTATTAATACTAACATACACATATACAATACACTTTGCCGGCAGCAATATTTCGGCTGCACCGACAGTACACACATACATACATATATTCTTGTAATTAAATATTATAAATATTGGATTTTATACACATATACACATTAAAACAATATAATTATTACATTACTTTATTTTTTGAAAACACTTAAATTAAACGCTTAATTGAATACAAAGAAATATTTTATTATTTCTTTGTTTACCTTTGACAGTGTAGTGAACGCAGTTTGCCTTAGTGATCGCAGTTCGATCACAATCGACCGACCACCACTTTTTTCCATTCACTCAGTGTTATCGTTCCAGGGCTGCACTAGCTCAATTTTTAAAAATTACTTGGTGGGCAACCGTGACTGAAAAATTAGATTAGTTTATCTAATTCAATTTACTATTAACCGAAAACTGCGGTGGTTGTAATTTTGGCGAAGACGAAAAAAAACAATGCGTTCGATTCAAAGTATAATTTCAACTGCTTTATTGCTTAGCCTAGCTTAACTACGGCGGCGAAACGGAGCGAATTCAAACAACGAAGAGAGGACTTTATTGCGCTCCCGCTCTTCCCTAAACTAATTTACACTAGACTTCATAGTTTTTTCTACAACAACTAACTTAATTTAACACCGGCCCCGTTGAAGGCCTGTAAGGCTTCAAGTGATTGGTAGCGGAGCCAGTTTGTGAATGGCCCGTCTAAATAATCGCCCTTCGCTGGTCCTAAGGTCTACGACCCTGACCATGCCGTCCTGCCCTGCGTGAGTTGCCACGATCCTTCCGAGGAGCCACTGTTGCGGAGGAAGATTGTCGTCTGCGTCGACGACGAGTGTTCCCTCTGTGATGTTGGGCTGCTGCTGCTGCCACTTGCCCCGGATTTGAAGGCCCAGGACATATTCGCGGGACCATCGCTGCCAGAACTGTTGCCTGACTGACGAGACAAGTCGCCATCGCCGCAAGCAACTGAGACCCGTCTGGTCCGGGGTCCGGAGTGCTGGTGGGGCGAGTAGCGACCCGCCTGTCAGCAGGTGCCCTGGTGTTAGGGCCTCTCCGTCGCTGGGGTCCTGGCTGATTGGTCCTAGAGGCCGCGAGTTCAGCACTGCCTCGACGCCGACGAGTTTGCAGCTCCTCCGCTGTCAACTGCGCGCTGCCCACCGCTCGTAGGAGGAGGTGCTTTGCAGTTTTGACACCTGCCTCCCATAGTCCTCCCATGTGTGGTGCTCGAGGCGGTGTGAACGCAAAGTCGCATCCGCTTTTTTGATGCGAATTCGCGAATTGCGTCCGCTTGCTCCTCGATCTTCAGTCGCAGATCGTCGAAGTGGCGACTCGCTCCGACGAAGTTCGTCGCGTTGTCGCAGTGCACGATCTGCGGACATCCTCGGCGACCAATAAACCTTTGAAAGCATAATAAAAAGGAGTCTGGAAAGATCGGAAACAACTTCTAAATGAACTGCCTTGGACGCAAAACACAGAAACAGCGCTATGTAGGACTTATAAGGGGGCCTACCACGGATTTTAAGTGTCGTGTACACTGGACCACAAAAGTCAACGCCACAAATGTCAAAGGGGCGGAGAGCACGGAGTCGGTCTGCGGGTAAATTCCCCATTATTTGAGTCAGAAATCGCGGTTTGCATTTGAAACATCTAATGCATGAACGAACTGTCTGACTGCAGACCTCCTGAGCGTTAACAATCCAAATGCGCTCCCGAAGGATACTCACAAGTGCTCGTGGCCCAACATGAAAATTGGTTTGATGCAACTGTCGGACATAGCTCTGTACGAAATTAGAACGTTTAGTCAACAACAATGGAAACTTGGCATCATACGATATAGGAGCATTTGCTAGTCGCCCCCAAACTCTCAACAACGAGAACTTACACCAAGTTCCCTTGTCTTCGTGAATAAATGGATTTAATCGCTGAAGACAAGGGCCAAGCTTGGATCCCTTACTAACACTTTCAATGTCATCATCAAATTCGTGACATTGAACAACTTCTATAATTTTTAAAAAGGCTTCTTTATATTCCGTTGGTGATGGAATCTTTTCAAATTGAGCATTCCTATTTTTACATCTCGCTATGAAGCGAAACATATAAACAAATACTCTTAGCAGTTTGAGGTGAGACGAGAATCCCTCGATGACGTCCACTAGATCCGATTTAACTACGGCAGCGGCCAGTGCAACCGCTGTTTTTCTCTTTTCCAGCTCCATCATCTCCCTTGATAGCTCTAGGTGCGGATTAACGAGCCAATCTTCATCTTTGTTCTTTAAAAACGAAGGTCCACTAAACCAGATTGACTCCTTTAGGTCATCAATGTCACAACCTCTTGACACTACATCTGCTGGGTTTTGTTTTGTCGGTACATGTCGCCATGTAGCTTCTTTGGACCACTCCTGAATCTCAGCCACTCTGTTCGAAACGAACGTCGCCAACGACGAAGGATGAGATCGGATCCAGTGAAGAGTAACTTCTGAATCCGACCAGTAGACGATTCGTTCGATATTTATTTTCAATAATGGCTTGATTCTGTGGCAAAGATCTGCTAGAAGGTGAGCGGCACATAACTCAAGTCTAGGAAGTGTTTTCGTCTTGAGCGGCGCTACTTTTGACTTTGACGTCAACAACGAAACTTTGTAACCTTCAACAGTTTTGCTACGAATATAGACGCAAGCACCGTAGGCTCTCATAGATGCGTCGGCGAAACCATGTACTTGTATTGGTGACATCGGATTAGTAAACACATATCGAGGTATGGAGATTTCTTCCACTCTCGACAATGTTTCCTTCAATTTATTCCATGCTGTTTCCAACTGCTGTGGAATAGACTCATCCCAGTCCAACTAATTAAGCCATAACTCCTGCAATAGGATCTTGCCTCGAATGACAATTGGACTTAATAAGCCGAGGGGGTCAAACAGCTTCGATGTCACCGATAATATGTTCCTTTTTGTCGCTCGGAGAACCATGACTGAGGTGTCAATTTTGAACTTTAAGGCATCTTCGCTAGGAGTCCATGATATACCTAGAGTTAGAGTAGCCTTAGTTAAATCTGAATCCGAGATAGTTATCGGTTTAACTGTGCTCTCAGATGCAGTGACCTCAGGTCAGTTTGAAAACCACTTGATCAATTCAAAACCTGCTGTTTGAAGAACCTGAGTCACTTCAGACTTAATTGTCTTAAGTTCATCTATGCATGCAGCACCAGTTAACATATCATCGACAAAAAAGTCGGACCGAATAACTTCAGAAGCTCTAGGGAGAAATACTCTTACAGCTTCACTCAACCTCTTTAAACACCTGATGGCCAGAAAAGGGGCTGGACCAGTACCATAAGTGACGGTGTTGAGCTTATATAATCTCAAGGATTCAGATGGATCTCGTCGCCACACTATTAATTGGAATGGCCTATCAGCTTCATTCACCATTACTTGGCGGTACATCTTCTTGACATCAGCTGTCAAAGCGAAACGATGTAACCTGAAGCGAAGAAGAGTTGAGTACAAGTCTTCTTGAATTGTAGGCCCCACCATCAGAATTTCGTTAAGAGACACGTGTGTGGACGTCTTACAGGATGCGTCAAACACCACACGGAGTTTTGTTGAAGTACTCTCAGGTCTCAGAATGCACTGATGTGGAATTACGTAGTGCGGAGTAGACGTAATATCTATGTCCGATGGTGACATATGACCTAAGGCGAGATACTCTTCCATAAATTCGAGATACATTTTCTTCAAGCCTTGGTCACGAGTTAGTCTTTTTTCTAGCGACAAGAAACGCCGTTTTGCAACCTCGAACGAGTTGCCTAAAACGTTTGGGTCTGATTTAAACGGCAGTCTAACTTCAAAGCGACCCGAGGGCAAAATCTGAGTAGTCTTCCTGTAGTGGTCTTCACAGAGCTGTTGCTCTGGCGACCATATTTTCCTAGTAGATGGCAATTCCTCTAGTGACCAAAACTTCTGCAGTGTGTTATCTATCGAGACAAGCAATTCTTCTTGAATTCAACTTAATGTTAACGAGGTACCTTGGGGAGCTGGACTCTTTGGACCATATTTTCCAGCTACAACCCAGCCAAGAAGGGTTTTTTGCAGAATCGGATACTCCGGACCGCGACCGAAACGAGAACTCACCAGTTATTCGCGACTTCACCACCGTATGTATTTTATTCTTGACTTGAGAATTGGCTGCGCCAATACCAAGCAAGTTTATACATGACTCCTCTTTGCGGATCTGTAAGCGTTGAGCCAAATCTTCAGTTACGAAGTTAGTTTGTGACCCAGAGTCAAGAAGTGCTCGGGCCAAAATGTAATTTCCACTTTTTGTTCGGACGCTTACGATCGACGTTGCAAGAATTACCCTTTCCAACGCTGACGCATGCATAGAATGTGTAGTGGAAGGGTGATCTTGACTTGGAGGAGGAGAAATATTCTCTAAAGGTGGTGGTAGCGCTAAGCTATTTTCAGTCACTGTGTATATATGCAATAATTGATGATGCGAGCGACCACAAACTCGACATTTTTTCGATTTGCATTGTACAACAGTGTGACCCTTTTTTAGACAATTTATGCATAACGATGCGGACTTTACAAACTCAAATCTCTGCATGACGGAGAGACGAGTGAACGGACTACAAGTTTCTATTAAATGGTCATTTGAATTGCAGTAACTGCAGGTCTGATTGGTGCTAGTTGAAGAGCAGGCAAAGGAACTTTGATTATGCTGCCTGTTTGGAACTACTTTTTCCGATTTTGGCTTTGTCGATTCTTCAGCAGTTAGATGCTGGTATCGACGGTTCTTATCATTATGAACAAGAGTCTCGAATAATCCTATAAAATTCTTAAATTCAGAATAATTGTCACTAAATTTAGGTAATGCTAAAAGGAGAACCATTCTATACGTCTGTGTCCGCGCTTTCTCCAAATGGCTGTTGATGAAAGGTCCAAATTCATCAAACAGCAGAAGTTGTGTCTGAACTGCTTCACAAGAGGACACATCCTTAAAGATTGCACGAGTCAACTTAATTGTTTTACGTGCAAAGGTCGCCACAATACACTCCTGCATCGTGGCACCCCTCCTACCGCGCCCTCTTCAGCAGATTCTGTACCAACTCCCAATTCTAGTATACAGTCCACTTCTCCAACGACTAGTATTCAGAACTATTTCACGGCGAACACACAAGGTGTTCTTCTCGGCACGGCTCTTATAAATATTTGCCATTTGGGCTTAACTTATAAAACACGTGCACTGATCGATCCTGGATCAGACGCTACGTTCATTTCCGAACGGATGTTTAACATCATACAGCCCTCCTATCAAGCCGTGCAAGTTCAAGTAGCTGGCTTAAATCAAGCCATCTCAGCCAATCCACAAAGTTGTGCCACTTCCAGATTGGCTCCCCGCTCATTCCCAGGTTACAGCTAAAAACTGAAGCCTTTGTTCTCCCCCAATTGGCAGGAAACCTTCCATCCTACACAATTTCACAAGAACTTCTGAACGATCTGCCAAACCTCCAACTCGCTGATCCGCACTTCCACCAGAGCTCTCCGATAGACGTGCTCCTAGGAGCCGATATTCTCCCATCTATCATGAAGAGTGGCTCTGTATCCAAGATTTGTGGAACCCTGCTCGGTCAAGAGACCATATTCGGCTGGGTCCTCACTGAACCAGTAGCCAAGTCGAATCCTACGACCATTTCCTCCTTTTCAACGAGGATCAAGATCAGCACAGAACAAAAGCTTGATGATCTTCTCACCAAGTTACCGGTTGTGGAAGATCTACCAGCCAAGCTGGTAAAAGTTTCAGAATCAGAGTGTGAAAACAACCTTTTTTGCACCACTTCCAAACAGGGCAGATATGTCGTTATTCTCCCATTCAAAAATCCTGAGACTTTCGAATTAGGACATTCAAAGTACATCGCACTCGCTTCAGGAACGAATATCGTTTAAAGAGGAACTTTCCTTTAAATGAGCAGTACGACTCCACTATTCAGGATTATTTAGATTTAGGCCATATGAAGCCTGTCTCTCCGAGTAACGACTGCAACAATTTTTATCTCCCTCATCATGCTGTTTTCAAACCTGAGAGCACCACTACGAAAGTTCGCGTTGGTTTCAACGCCCCCAGTCCGTCCTCCAATGGGAAGAACTTGAACGCAAAGACTATTTTTGCCCACTCCGAAGCAATATATATATATAAGTTATGTAGATATATCCAATTTATATATATTATATCCATATATATATACACATATAATATATATATTTTGTATCCACCTCCTTTCCAGATAAGTGAGATGGCACCACCCAAAGCACACACACCATTGAAACCAAAAGGAGTGAACTCGTTCAGATGTCGCGTCTGCAGAGGAGTCCTTGCCTTGAAAAAGTGCCAACGGTTGCTGCGTCTGGCTGCGGAGAAGTGTCTTCGGGCAGTTTTGATCAACAAATACTGCCCGAACTGCCTTGCACATAAACATTCTAATGGTTCGTGTCGCAGTGGTAGCACATGTCGCTCATGCGGCGAAGGCCACCATACGCTTCTCCATCTCCCAACCACCACTCCAGCCGAGACGCAGAACGCTATCCCATCCACGCCGCCTCCTCCACCTCCAGAGTCCCTGGCGACAATCCCCTCGGTGGCAATCAGTATGCTGCCGACGGCGAGGTGCGTGTGCTGTTGGACGCTTGCAGTCCACACAGCCGCATGCCCACCTCATTGGCAAAAGCCTTTGGCCTTTCCGCCGAAGATGGATTTTGCCGAGCCTTGTTCAGGTCAAGGGTGTCACCAGCATTCTCCATCCCAGTGACCCTGAAGATGGAGGAAGTTCAGATCAGGACTCCGGCTCAGAATGTCGGAAAGGAGCTCCAGACTCGATACCCGGTCATTACGCTGGCGGACAATCGGTGCCATGTAACAAGCAGAGTCTCCATTGTTCTGGGGGGCCGACGTCTATTGCGACGTAATCCTCCCAGGCCTTGTTCCGTTCCACGGTGGGCTACCGTTGGCCAAGAACACTCTGTTTGGCTGGGTACTATCCGGTGTCTTCAAGACGTAGTCCGCCAGCGCCCCTCAAGCCCCTCCAGCGGCCTCCAAAAAGATTCCGGGCCCATCTATTTGCAATAGTATTGCAAGGGGGCGAATGTTTACGCCGAAACTCGCCGCCGAAAAGTAGGCAGCATACGCAGCGGCGTAAACAGTGCGAGAGTCACCAAGGGCTCTCGCGCTCTTTTATCCTACATATTTATGTTAAAATAGGTTGAGGTAAAACTACATAGATTATGTACAAACTAGTTGAAATATATAAGTGAAGTGAACTCCACGCGCCCCGAATTGTGTCTTTTTATTTTCGAATTGTTTTCTCGTCGGATATCGTTTCCACAGCAACTTTTTCGTCTCCGTCTACGATCCCCCAAGAAGGAAGATCCCTTTTACGCCACCACAAACATTGGTCCTTCGAGCCGGATTATTATTTTGATATACACCACGTCGCTGGATTTTTATCCCCACACTCCGCTCGAACCACTTTCATCGGCATCTCATCAGGATCCCCACCAGATAAGTACTAGATTTTATACTTATCTTATGCTGCAGAGGACTGTGTGTAATTGTTCCTTTGTGAAAGGAAATTTCTTTTACAATTTGTCCTAACCTCGCAATTTGCGTCCCGGCATGTATGTATGTATGTACATATGTTGCTTAGTAAGCACTGTTACGGACCTAGTTTTCCATACATATATACATATATGTACGGAAACACGAATCACAAATTACACACAGTTTTATCCATCCGATTCTATTCTATACAAACCTCTGCCACATATATGTATGTACCTTCTCCTACCATTTTCTAACGAACAAAGGTACATACACTCTCCATTCTAATTCAAAATTGCATGGTACTATATGTGTAATATATATATATATATATATACATATACTACATACTTACGTTGCCCATTAAAATACATTGCCAAGATCCGAACCTCAAGTGGCAATTGACCTCCAAAATTCCTTTTGCATTTATTTATTTATTAATACTAACATACACATATACAATACACTTTGCCGGCAGCAATATTTCGGCTGCACCGACAGTACACACATACATACATATATTCTTGTAATTAAATATTATAAATATTGGATTTTATACACATATACACATTAAAACAATATAATTATTACATTACTTTTATTTTTTGAAAACACTTAAATTAAACGCTTAATTGAATACAAAGAAATATTTTATTATTTCTTTGTTTACCTTTGACAGTGTAGTGAACGCAGTTTGCCTTAGTGATCGCAGTTCGATCACAATCGACCGACCACCACTTTTTTCCATTCACTCAGTGTTATCGTTCCAGGGCTGCACTAGCTCAATTTTTAAAAATTACTTGGTGGGCAACCGTGACTGAAAAATTAGATTAGTTTATCTAATTCAATTTACTATTAACCGAAAACTGCGGTGGTTGTAATTTTGGCGAAGACGAAAAAAACAATGCGTTCGATTCAAAGTATAATTTCAACTGCTTTATTGCTTAGCCTAGCTTAACTACGGCGGCGAAACGGAGCGAATTCAAACAACGAAGAGAGGACTTTATTGCGCTCCCGCTCTTCCCTAAACTAATTTACACTAGACTTCATAGTTTTTTCTACAACAACTAACTTAATTTAACACCGGCCCCGTTGAAGGCCTGTAAGGCTTCAAGTGATTGGTAGCGGAGCCAGTTTGTGAATGGCCCGTCTAAATAATCGCCCTTCGCTGGTCCTAAGGTCTACGACCCTGACCATGCCGTCCTGCCCTGCGTGAGTTGCCACGATCCTTCCGAGGAGCCACTGTTGCGGAGGAAGATTGTCGTCTGCGTCGACGACGAGTGTTCCCTCTGTGATGTTGGGCTGCTGCTGCTGCCACTTGCCCCGGATTTGAAGGCCCAGGACATATTCGCGGGACCATCGCTGCCAGAACTGTTGCCTGACTGACGAGACAAGTCGCCATCGCCGCAAGCAACTGAGACCCGTCTGGTCCGGGGTCCGGAGTGCTGGTGGGGCGAGTAGCGACCCGCCTGTCAGCAGGTGCCCTGGTGTTAGGGCCTCTCCGTCGCTGGGGTCCTGGCTGATTGGTCCTAGAGGCCGCGAGTTCAGCACTGCCTCGACGCCGACGAGTTTGCAGCTCCTCCGCTGTCAACTGCGCGCTGCCCACCGCTCGTAGGAGGAGGTGCTTTGCAGTTTTGACACCTGCCTCCCATAGTCCTCCCATGTGTGGTGCTCGAGGCGGTGTGAACGCAAAGTCGCATCCGCTTTTTGATGCGAATTCGCGAATTGCGTCCGCTTGTTCCTCGATCTTCAGTCGCAGATCGTCGAAGTGGCGACTCGCGCCGACGAAGTTCGTCGCGTTGTCGCAGTGCACGATCTGCGGACATCCTCGGCGACCAATAAACCTTTGAAAGCATAATAAAAAGGAGTCTGGAAAGATCGGAAACAACTTCTAAATGAACTGCCTTGGACGCAAAACACAGAAACAGCGCTATGTAGGACTTATAAGGGGGCCTACCACGGATTTTAAGTGTCGTGTACACTGGACCACAAAAGTCAACGCCACAAATGTCAAAGGGGCGGAGAGCACGGAGTCGGTCTGCGGGTAAATTCCCCATTATTTGAGTCAGAAATCGCGGTTTGCATTTGAAACATCTAATGCATGAACGAACTGTCTGACTGCAGACCTCCTGAGCGTTAACAATCCAAATGCGCTCCCGAAGGATACTCACAAGTGCTCGTGGCCCAACATGAAAATTGGTTTGATGCAACTGTCGGACATAGCTCTGTACGAAATTAGAACGTTTAGTCAACAACAATGGAAACTTGGCATCATACGATATAGGAGCATTTGCTAGTCGCCCCCAAACTCTCAACAACGAAAACATACCCCAAGTTTCTTTGTCTTCGTGAATAAATGGATTTAATCGCTGAAGACAAGAGCCAAGCTTGGATACCTTGCGAATTCTTTTTAATGTCATCAGAAAATTCGTGACATTGAACAACTTCGATAATTTTCAAAAAGGCTTCTTTTATATTCCGTTGGTGATGGAATCTTTTCAAATTGAGCATTCCTATTTTTACATCTCGCTATGAAGCGAAACATATAAACAAATACTCTTAGCAGTTTGAGGTGAGACGAGAATCCCTCGATGACGTCCACTAGATCCGATTTAACTACGGCAGCGGCCAGTGCAACCGCTGTTTTTCTCTTTTCCAGCTCCATCATCTCCCTTGATAGCTCTAGGTGCGGATTAACGAGCCAATCTTCATCTTTGTTCTTTAAAAACGAAGGTCCACTAAACCAGATTGACTCCTTTAGGTCATCAATGTCACAACCTCTTGACACTACATCTGCTGGGTTTTGTTTTGTCGGTACATGTCGCCATGTAGCTTCTTTGGACCACTCCTGAATCTCAGCCACTCTGTTCGAAACGAACGTCGCCAACGACGAAGGATGAGATCGGATCCAGTGAAGAGTAACTTCTGAATCCGACCAGTAGACGATTCGTTCGATATTTATTTTCAATAATGGCTTGATTCTGTGGCAAAGATCTGCTAGAAGGTGAGCGGCACATAACTCAAGTCTAGGAAGTGTTTTCGTCTTGAGCGGCGCTACTTTTGACTTTGACGTCAACAACGAAACTTTGTAACCTTCAACAGTTTTGCTACGAATATAGACGCAAGCACCGTAGGCTCTCATAGATGCGTCGGCGAAACCATGTACTTGTATTGGTGACATCGGATTAGTAAACACATATCGAGGTATGGAGATTTCTTCCACTCTCGACAATGTTTCCTTCAATTTATTCCATGCTGTTTCCAACTGCTGTGGAATAGACTCATCCCAGTCCAACTAATTAAGCCATAACTCCTGCAATAGGATCTTGCCTCGAATGACAATTGGACTTAATAAGCCGAGGGGGTCAAACAGCTTCGATGTCACCGATAATATGTTCCTTTTTGTCGCTCGGAGAACCATGACTGAGGTGTCAATTTTGAACTTTAAGGCATCTTCGCTAGGAGTCCATGATATACCTAGAGTTAGAGTAGCCTTAGTTAAATCTGAATCCGAGATAGTTATCGGTTTAACTGTGCTCTCAGATGCAGTGACCTCAGGTCAGTTTGAAAACCACTTGATCAATTCAAAACCTGCTGTTTGAAGAACCTGAGTCACTTCAGACTTAATTGTCTTAAGTTCATCTATGCATGCAGCACCAGTTAACATATCATCGACAAAAAGTCGGACCGAATAACTTCAGAAGCTCTAGGGAGAAATACTCTTACAGCTTCACTCAACCTCTTTAAACACCTGATGGCCAGAAAAGGGGCTGGACCAGTACCATAAGTGACGGTGTTGAGCTTATATAATCTCAAGGATTCAGATGGATCTCGTCGCCACACTATTAATTGGAATGGCCTATCAGCTTCATTCACCATTACTTGGCGGTACATCTTCTTGACATCAGCTGTCAAAGCGAAACGATGTAACCTGAAGCGAAGAAGAGTTGAGTACAAGTCTTCTTGGAATTGTAGGCCCCACCATCAGAATTTCGTTAAGAGACACGTGTGTGGACGTCTTACAGGATGCGTCAAACACCACACGGAGTTTTGTTGAAGTACTCTCAGGTCTCAGAATGCACTGATGTGGAATTACGTAGTGCGGAGTAGACGTAATATCTATGTCCGATGGTGACATATGACCTAAGGCGAGATACTCTTCCATAAATTCGAGATACATTTTCTTCAAGCCTTGGTCACGAGTTAGTCTTTTTTCTAGCGACAAGAAACGCCGTTTTGCAACCTCGAACGAGTTGCCTAAAACGTTTGGGTCTGATTTAAACGGCAGTCTAACTTCAAAGCGACCCGAGGGCAAAATCTGAGTAGTCTTCCTGTAGTGGTCTTCACAGAGCTGTTGCTCTGGCGACCATATTTTCCTAGTAGATGGCAATTCCTCTAGTGACCAAAACTTCTGCAGTGTGTTATCTATCGAGACAAGCAATTCTTCTTGAATTCAACTTAATGTTAACGAGGTACCTTGGGGAGCTGGACTCTTTGGACCATATTTTCCAGCTACAACCCAGCCAAGAAGGGTTTTTTGCAGAATCGGATACTCCGGACCTTGCTTTATTTGACCGACGGACAACAACTCGAAGAAGGACTCTGCACCAATCAACATATCAATCCGTTGAGGTTTGTAAAAGTATGGATCAGCTAATGGTAGGTTCTTTTGGATTTTCCAGTCGCTGACGTTGACTCACTGGTCTGGGTGATACCCAGAAATTGATTTCAGTACCCAAAAATCAAACGAGAACTCACCAGTTATTCGCGACTTCACCACCGTATGTATTTTATTCTTGACTTGAGAATTGGCTGCGCCAATACCAAGCAAGTTTATACATGACTCCTCTTTGCGGATCTGTAAGCGTTGAGCCAAATCTTCAGTTACGAAGTTAGTTTGTGACCCAGAGTCAAGAAGTGCTCGGGCCAAAATGTAATTTCCACTTTTTGTTCGGACGCTTACGATCGACGTTGCAAGAATTACCCTTTCCAACGCTGACGCATGCATAGAATGTGTAGTGGAAGGGTGATCTTGACTTGGAGGAGGAGAAATATTCTCTAAAGGTGGTGGTAGCGCTAAGCTATTTTCAGTCACTGTGTATATATGCAATAATTGATGATGCGAGCGACCACAAACTCGACATTTTTTCGATTTGCATTGTACAACAGTGTGACCCTTTTTTAGACAATTTATGCATAACGATGCGGACTTTACAAACTCAAATCTCTGCATGACGGAGAGACGAGTGAACGGACTACAAGTTTCTATTAAATGGTCATTTGAATTGCAGTAACTGCAGGTCTGATTGGTGCTAGTTGAAGAGCAGGCAAAGGAACTTTGATTATGCTGCCTGTTTGGAACTACTTTTTCCGATTTTGGCTTTGTCGATTCTTCAGCAGTTAGATGCTGGTATCGACGGTTCTTATCATTATGAACAAGAGTCTCGAATAATCCTATAAAATTCTTAAATTCAAAATAATTGTCACATAAATATCTGTAATTTGCTAAAAGGAGAACCATTCTATACGTCTGTGTCCGCGCTTTCTCCAAATGGCTGTTGATGAAAGGTCCAAATTCATCAAACAGCAGAAGTTGTGTCTGAACTGCTTCACAAGAGGACACATCCTTAAAGATTGCACGAGTCAACTTAATTGTTTTACGTGCAAAGGTCGCCACAATACACTCCTGCATCGTGGCACCCCTCCTACCGCGCCCTCTTCAGCAGATTCTGTACCAACTCCCAATTCTAGTATACAGTCCACTTCTCCAACGACTAGTATTCAGAACTATTTCACGGCGAACACACAAGGTGTTCTTCTCGGCACGGCTCTTATAAATATTTGCCATTTGGGCTTAACTTATAAAACACGTGCACTGATCGATCCTGGATCAGACGCTACGTTCATTTCCGAACGGATGTTTAACATCATACAGCCCTCCTATCAAGCCGTGCAAGTTCAAGTAGCTGGCTTAAATCAAGCCATCTCAGCCAATCCACAAAGTTGTGCCACTTCCAGATTGGCTCCCCGCTCATTCCCAGGTTACAGCTAAAAACTGAAGCCTTTGTTCTCCCCCAATTGGCAGGCAACCTTCCATCCTACACAATTTCACAAGAACTTCTGAAGGATCTGCCAAACCTCCAACTCGCTGATCCGCACTTCCACCAGAGCTCTCCAATAGACGTGCTCCTAGGAGCCGATATTCTCCCATCTATCATGAAGAGTGGCTCTGTATCCAAGATTTGTGGAACCCTGCTCGGTCAAGAGACCATATTCGGCAGGGTCCTCACTGAACCAGTAGCCAAGTCGAATCCTACGACCATTTCCTCCTTTTCAGCGAGGATCAAGATCAGCACAGAACAAAGGCTTGATGATCTGCTCACCAAGTTTCCGGTTGTGGAAGATCTACCAGCCATGCTGCTAAAACAAAATCAGAGTGTGAAAACAACCTTTTTTGCACCACTTCCAAAGAGGGCAGATATGTCGTTACTCTCCCATTCAAAAATCGTGAGACTTTCGAATTAGGACATTCAAAGTACATCGCACTTGCTCAGTTCAGGAACGAATATCGTTTAAGGAGGAACTTTCCTTTAAATGAGCAGTACGACTCCACTATTCAGGATTATTTAGATTTAGGCCATATGAGGCCTGTCTCTCCGAGTAACGACTGCAACAATTTTTATCTCCCTCATCATGCTGTTTTTAAACCTGAGAGCACCACTGCGAAAGTTCGCGTTGTTTTTAACGCCCCCAGTCCGTCCTCCAATGGGAAGAACTTGAACGCAAAGACTATGTTTTGGCTGGCAAGCAACGGAAGTCCCATTATATATATATAAGTTATGTAGATATATCCATTTTATATATATTATTCTATATATATATACACATATAATATATATATTTTGTATCCACCTCCTTTCCAGATAAGTGAAATGGCACCACCCAAGGCACACACACCATTGAAGCCAAAAGGAGTTCGTTCAGATGTCGCGTCTGCAGAGGAGTCCATGCCTTAAAAAGTGCCAACGGTTCCTGCGTCTGGCTGCGGAGAAGTGTCTTCGGGCAGTTTTGATCAACAAATACTGCCCAAACTGCCTTGCACATGAACATTCTAATGGTTCGTGTCGCAGTGGTAGCACATGTCGCTCATGCGGCGAAGGCCACCATACGCTTCTCCATCTCCCAACCACCACTCCAGCCGAGACGCAGAACGCTATCCCATCCACGCCGCCTCCTCCACCTCCAGAGTCCCTGGCGACAATCCCCTCGGTGGCAATCAGTATGCTGCCGACGGCCACTGAACCTACGTGCCGGCAAATTCGAGGTGCGTGTGCTGTTGGACGCTTGCAGTCCACACAGCCGCATGCCCACCTCATTGGCAAAAGCCTTTGGCCTTTCCGCCGAAGATGGATTTTGCCGAGCCTTGTTCAGGTCAAGGGTGTCACCAGCATTCTCCATCCCAGTGACTCTGAAGATGGAGGAAAGTTCAGATCAGGACTCCGGCTCAGAATGTCGGAAAGGAGCTCTAGACTCGATACCCGGTCATTACGCTGGCAGACAATCGGTGCCATGTGCCAAGCAGAGTCTCCATTATTCTGGGGGCGACGTCTATGGCGACGTAATCCTCCCAGGCCTTGTTCCGTCCCACGGTGGGCTACCGTTGGCCCAGAACTCTCTGTTTGGCTGGGTACTATCCGGTGTCTTCAAGACGTAGTCCGCCAGCGCCCCTGAAGCCCCTCCAGCGGCCTCCAAAAAGATTCCGGCACCATCTATTTGCAATAGTATTGCAAGGGGGCGGAATGTTTACGCCGAAACTCGCCGCCGAAAAGTAGGCAGCATAGGCAGCGGCGTAAACAGTGCGAGAGTAACCAAGGGCTCTCGCGCTCTTTTATCCTACATATTTATGTTAAGTTAGGTTTAAGTAAAATTACATAGATTATGTACAAATAGTTGAAATATATAAGTGAAAGTGAACGCAACGCGCCCCGCATTGTCTCTTTTTATTCGAATTGTTTTCGCGTCGGTTACTTGTTTACACAGCAACTTTTTCGTCTCCACCTACGATCCCCCAGAAGGAAGGAAGATCCTATTGCCGCCACCACAAACATTGGTATTTCATGAGCCGGAACTTATTTTATATACTACCAGTAGAGGCTGGCTTATGTTTTATCCCAAAAGCTGAGCTAGATACGAAATGGGGTTTCTGGGCAAGTGGAGTGAGGGAATTTCCGGTGCATAAATTGTTGTGGAGTTAGGTGGTTTTACGTGAGGGATAGGACGGTAGGTACGTGATTGTTCCCTTTGACGTAGGTAAAAGTTGTCAGGTGTAATTTGGCCGGGTTCTAGCACAAAAGTGGGGTAGGGTAATAAAATGTGTGTAAATGTAGGTAAATGTGTTGTGAGGATGGGGGATTAGGTAATAAAGGATCCTAATAAACAAGTCGATCGGTTATTTGTAGGTCATAATAGGGAAATTAATGGGTTTTAGGTATATCAGTAGGTGATAAAATAGTGTGGGAAGTGTTTAAGGTTGATAGGTGAGCATGTGAAACTGAGAATGCATGATCGTGTTTGTATGCACACGTGTTAGAGGGTGTGCGGTATTAAAAATTGAGAGGTGAGCATGTGAAACTGAGTATGCATGATCGTGGTTGCATGCGCACGTGAAACAGGGTGAATGTGTTCGAGGGTGTGTGTGCGTGTGTGGTATCTCAATGATATTGGAGAGTGGGTTTCTTGTTTTTCGGACAGAACGGAAGATCGTTATGATCGTTATGAATTGAAAAGGGGTATTCTAGATCTACCTCAAGAATATATCCATATTCAGACTCATCGACTATGCTAAAGAAATCAAAGTCTTCTAGACTATCTATAGGTAACCACTCGAACCCACCATATGGTAACGGCTGTGACATTGCCCAACCATACAAATTATTGGCGTCTAAATATACCTGATATGAAGAATCTTTTGTTTCATTATATTCCGGTAGATATTTATTATTCGCTTTCGTATATTTTTTTGATTGCACTAGACCGCCACGATCACGGTACCTGATTGAATGAATCTATACATATCAATATCTGTAAGAAGATCCAAATCAATCTTGCTACTTTTTAACATGGCGTCCCAAGATAACCCTGGAGAAGTGAACTTAGCAGGGTCTAGAGAGTATATGCTAATACATAATTGTCTGAAGTTTTCAAAGATGTTTGCCAATAGCAGAACATCAGTTTTCAAGTACAACTCTAAAAGATTATCAATGATTAATTTTGAAACTGAAATATATTGTTCCTTATTGAGGGGCACTACGCTAAGTTGTCCAGGTATATTTGCCAACTCGTTAATAAACAAGTGAGAATCATACCTAGTGAAATTATGAAAAAATACTGGTTTAAAATATTTGGACGATCTGTGTGTTGTGTCCGAAGATTTTGCAACTCATCTAGTAATTTTAGTATGACTAGCTGAACAATTTCGAAAAGCGAATTTGACCCTTAGTTTAGCTAAAATTTCATTCTGTGTGACTAGAATTACATATTTATTTTTGCAAAAGTGTCTTTTATTGAAATTTGGCCTCCGCCAAAGAACTTAAAAGCAAATTCGTCCGTTTTTAGCCGTTCGTGGATGGGGGGGTTCCAAGACCTTTTATACTTGCGAGTATCGGCGGAAAATACGTTTATTTGACTCTTATCTGATTTTCAAGAGTGCCATAAATCTTCTTTCGTGCAGTAAAACTCTCATAGATTATTGTGATTTAGGCATCCATTAAAATTTGCTTACTTTTTTATGAGGAGTTTGAGTATCAGTGATCGAAATGAATGAATGAATGAGTCGCAAAAGCAACTTTGACACCACACAGTGAACACAATTTAAGATTCTGAGATTCATACCACACTTCTCGGAACTATTTTGTCCAATTACGGATTTGTTAACCAAGAAAAGGAAATTTGCCTGGACGCCGGAAGCTTAAGCAGCGATGGATAAACTGGAACAAGTTTTAACATCTGTTCCGATTCTCACGAATCCCGATTTCGGCAAAAAGTTTTTCTTACATTGCGATGCTAGCGTATTTGGGAAAAGTGCAGTTTTAGTGCAGCTGACAGACGACCAGAAATGCCGATTGCGTATATGTCGAAAAAGTTAAGTTGAGCTCATCGAAATTACAGCGTAATGGAACGAGTATATTTAGTTGTCATTTTGGCTATTGAGGAATTTCGGTGTTATCTGGAATTGCAAGAATTTGAGGTTTTCATCATTCTAGCCTTTTCTGGCTGATGCGACAGCAAAACGTTGCACGTAGACTTGCACGATGGATCTTTCAGTTACAACAGTTTAAGGCTACGTTTTCGCATAAGCAAAAGGAAAAGGAAAAGATCATGTTTTACCAGACGCGTTGTCCAGACTTAATGATGCCGAGATTGCTGAGTTAGACATGAGTCCTGCGATTGATCTGCAATCAGAGGCGTTTTCTAAAGATTAAATATAATGCAAACCAGTCTAAGTTTCCGGATATAAAGTTGGTGGATAAATTTTTATATATCCGTACAGAGACGAGGCGCAGGAAAAACTTTCCTGGAAATTATGGGTCCCCGACAGTCTTCGCACCGATACTCTTAGGCAAGTCTATGATAATCTTACTTCCGCTCATTCTGGTATGCAAGGGATTATGCTAGGGATTATATTCGTTCGTGTGGTGTGTGTAAGCAGAACAAAGCACCGAACTATAGCCTGCGTCCACCTATGGAACCTTATGAACCTTGTACCATGTGTCGACCCTTTCAAAGATTATAAATTAATCTTCTAGGACTATATCCTAGAAGTAAACAAGCTCATGTGGGCTTATTGATTGTGCTAGATCATTTTAGCAAGTTTCACTGGTTGCAGCCTCTAAAGAAATGTACTTCGTTAGCCATAAAAGATTATCTGTTGAATAATATTTTTCATTGTTTTGGAGTTCCCGAAATTATCGTAAGTGATAATGGCAGCCAATTTAAGGCTGCCGATTTTAATGCGTTCTTAACAGAGCTCGGCATTAAACATGTCTATACAGCCATTTACTCGCCGCAGAATAATGCGGCAGAGCGAGTTAATCGATCATTATTGGTCGCTCAGATCTGTATTGCACCAATCTCTAGGTTGTTCCCCATACCGTGCCTTATTTGGCCTTGATACGATAACTTATGGATCCAATTATAAGCTATTAAAAGAATTGTCAGTGCTGGAGGAGCCAATAGTGCCCATGTCGAGATGATAATTTAGCACTGTTAAGGAAGGACATACAAGCTAATATCCGGCGTGCGTATGACTGAAATGTCACTCAATACAATTTAAGAGCGAAGCCTGCCTCTTTTAAAGAGGGCAGGAAGTACATTTGCTTAGATTTGCGTAAAGCAAGTTTTCACAAAACTTTAATGCGAAACTTGGTCCACAGTTGTTAAATGTCGAGTTTGCCAAAAGTTAGCAAATTGCTATTATCAGCTAGAGAATTTACAATGGAAAGAAATTGGCACGTTTCATTCTAAAGACATACGCAGCTAATTCCCGCTAATCTTACATCTAACGAAGTAATATTATCGGGTGGTGTAATGGCCCGAACTTTGCAATTCGTTCCATTATTGGTTTATTGTAAATAGCGAAAATAATACCTCGGCTTTCTTGTAGCCAAAGGTAAAGCAGTGCAACGATGATAAGACTTTCTCTGTGTTAAAATTAGTATACGAAATGCAGTTGTGATAACACCGGTTCTTATCAGGGCATACTTCTAAGTTGATCTTAGATAGCAGTGCAAATTTTCGGATAATTCCATTGTGTTAAGATGACCTTGCAAGCAGTGCAAATGTCTACCTGCCTATCTAATGTGTCTACTTCGAGGCTGCTGTAAAAAGAAGGGTATTTGGCACCAAAAGCCTAAAGGCCGCATCGCTGCCTAAAGAAATTATGAGATAGGTAAAGAATCCACCTTGCTTGTCTCAATTCAGTTCAATTCTTTCCAGTTCTTCCAGTAAGAGATCCCTGTCTTAGCATAGTGTATAGTCCGCATGTTATACTCACGTATATCTTGAGTCACACGCTACTGTGCACTGGCGCCTGCGTATACACATTCACCCTCTAACACCTGCGTATGGAAACACGATCATACAAGTTAATTACTTGCAAGTTTGAAAGCAAAAATAGAAGATTTTAATGTTCAATTAAGAACAATGACTTTATTACTTAAAATCCAATTTACAACTGATCACCCTAAGCTGTCCCTAACAAGCTGTGAGTCTTGGCTGTGAGCTGCGCTGCCCTTGGTGGCAGAGGGTCGACGTCGGCTTCGCTGCTTCCAATAAGCCACGATATCGGCTGATGTCTTATTGGTCGAATTATTGCAGTCTTCTTGGAATCACATGCATTGGTAAGAGCGAAAGCAGTTGCCAGACAGATTCTTAGAATTCAGCTTGGTAGCTCGGCGCGTGCAGGAAATTATGCAGTCGCTGAGCTTGCAGATTGGAACTTGCGTACTGGAGTTCATTATTCTAGATTGCAGCATTTTAGTTGTTAACTCTTCCCCCTCTAATTTATGCTTGTCCTCAAGCGGTCTCTAGAAGTAGGGAATGTTGTTGAACTGAGGTAGCTGATATTGTCCCTCGGTCGAAGATTGTTGATGGTGCGAGGATCGCTGAGACTTTTGTGTCCATTCGAGGCATGGGTCCTAATTGCAATGATATTGTTCTGTCTCCAATTAGACTGTTTGCTTCACAAAAATATAACACTTCTCCTTCTATTAAATACAATATATTTATTAATTCAAAGCAAAGTAATGAGAAATAAGAGGAAGGGTTTTTTTTAATTTGTTGCTGCGTGCGAATTATTGCGAAAAGTGACGCTCTTCATTCAGTGTTGCACAGTTCAATTTTTTATCGCATCAACTTTCCAGCTCACAACAAGTGTTATTTATGTGCAATGCTTCCAGTGCTTCAAGTGATAGGACCTTAAGTCTTTCTTTTTCCTCAGCCGTAAACTGCACAAGAGGAGCTACAGGGGTCAAGACTGTAGATTCCAAGTTGCTGAACCCCTTGTTGTCGATAATCATCGAGTCGTTTGATAGTTGAACAAGGTATGTTCCCTCTAGGTGAAGCCGTGTGTTGCTCCAGGTTACGTTTCCATCGTAGTTGTTTAGTAGGATGATTCCATCGTCAACTTCTTCTATTTTAGATACGTGGTCGGCATTGCTAAAACTACACAGCGCTTTCTTTCCTTAACTAACTTTGGAATACAATTTGAATTACTTATGTTAACAATTTTTTTCTTATCGCATATTTTAATATATTCTAATGTTTTACAAGTTTATGGAATGCCATAGGTAATATTTTTAAAGACAAAGATTTCTTGAAAATTTAAGTGTATAATTGAATTGTTTTTTACTATAGGCTTTATGATAACGTGTTGGTATTGTATTTCTTCTAAATTTGGAATCTTTACAATATACAAAAGTGTTGTTTTATTGTGTAAAATTGAGACTTCAGAAAACTTTATTATTTCTTCCATTGACAGGGGTGGCATGTTATATCTTTTAAAAATGTTCTCGATTTCAATTAACTCATCTTCATTCAATACAAGTGTGTTAACTACGTTTAGTCGTGCCCACTGAATGGCGTATCTAATGTTAATAATTTCTTCTTTTAGAAGTCTAATAATAATGGACGAGCTTTTCTCCGCTATGAAAGGCAGCAGTATGCGTCACCAGCAGCGCCATGAGCGATGCCACTATGCTCGGCAGTTCTGACATGATCAGCGGCTGCTAAGACACTATGTTGTCTTCCAGTTGCGTTGATGCCCAAAATATCAAGACCATAGCTTCTTCTCTGTGTATCAAGACCAGAGCTTTCCTGTGTATCAAGTCCATTGCCTTTTCTCTGTGTATCAAGACCAGAGCATTCCTGTGTATCAAGTCCATAGCCTTTTCTCTGTGTATCAAGACCAGAGAATTCCTTAAAAACGCTGCCAATTTGTTGTGCAGGTGCGTTGCTGCCCTGTGCAGAAACGCCAGTACCAAGGTGTGGCTTCAAAATTTGCTTGCAAAGCTGCGTCTCTGTTCACTACAGAAACACCAGTGCCACCATGTGTGACCGTTCCAGATACGTCCTCTAGTTCGAACCCATATTGTTGCTGCCCTGTGCAGCATTGTTGATAGCCAATCCATGATCGTCGCTGCCCGTTGCAGAAACGCCAGTGCCACCATGTGTGGCTGTGCATATTGCACCAATTGGATTTCCTGCTACCAACTGCTCAATTTTGTTCATCCGTTCAGACATACCCTCAGTAACGCTTGCCATTTGCGTAGCCAATGCACTGTTTTGTGCAGACATTGCAGCTAACTGTTCCGTCATGCGCTTAATAAGAATTGTAACGGTGTCTTCCTTTTCTCTTGGCACTATCGTTCGGGTGCCGCTGAGCTCCACGTCACTTTCTGAATCCATCTCGTCAGATCTCTTAGGTGTTGAAGATGCAGACATCTCTTCAGCACTCACAAGTCGCTTCTTATTGCGTAATTCCATCAAGATCACAAATTCCCATCAAGCTTTTCATCAATTGTATTTCACCACAACACGTAACTATTTCATCATCCTTTGTCTGTATGTGTGTGTATAATACGCAGTACTTTTCGCAACGCAATTTAATTAAAATAAAAAATGTTCTGTCTCCAATTAGACTGTTTGCTTCACAAAAATATAACACTTCTCCTTCTATTAAACACAATATATTTATTAATTCAAAGCAAGTATAAAGTAATAAGTAAGAAATAAAAGAAAGGGTTTATTTTAATGTGTTGCTGCGTGTGAATTATTGCGAAAAGTGACGCTCTTCATTTCAGTGTTGCACAGCTCACATTTATTATCGATAAACTTATGTATTTTAAATGATATTTTTGGTATAAATTCATATGCGCCAAATTGAGCATGCTACGGCAAGGCTTGGCAACTTTATCGATCTCACAACAGTTATGCTCTTCTGCCTTTGACTAAAGGTGTGCAAGCCCAGGATGAGAATCAGAGCAATGCCAAAGAGTGTCAGCAGAGTTATGCTGTTGACCGTTGAATGGGTTTTTATACGCATCAGCTGTCCAGTGTTATTTATGTGCAATGCTTCCAGTGCTTCAAGTGATAGGACCTTAAGTCTTTCTTTTTTCCTCAGCCGTAAACTGCACAAGAGGAGCTACAGGGGTCAAGACTGTAGATTCCAAGTTGCTGAACCCCTTGTTGTCGATAATCATCGAGTCGTTTGATAGTTGAACATGGTATCTTCCCTCTAGGTGAAGCCGTGTGTTGCTCCAGGTTACGTTTCCATCGTAGTTGTTTAGTAGGATGATTCCATCGTCAACTTCTTCTATTTTAGATACGTGGTCGGCATTGCTAAAACTACACAGCGCTTTCTTTCCTTAACTAACTTTGGAATACAATTTGAATTACTTATGTTAACAATTTTTTTCTTATCGCATATTTTAATATATTCTAATGTTTTACAAGTTTATGGAATGCCATAGGTAATATTTTTAAAGACAAAGATTTCTTGAAAATTTAAGTGTATAATTGAATTGTTTTTTACTATGGGCTTTGTGATAACGTGTTGGTATTGTATTTCTTCTAAATTTGGAATCTTTACAATATACAAAAGTGTTGTTTTATTGTGTAAAATTGAGACTTCGGAAAACTTTATTATTTCTTCCATTGACAGGGGTGGCATGTTATATCTTTTAAAAATGTTCTCGATTTCAATTAACTCATCTTCATTTAATACAAGTGTGTTAACTACGTTTAGTCGTGCCCACTGAATGGCGTATCTAATGTTAATAATTTCTTCTTTTAGAAGTCTAATAATAATGGACGAGCTTTTCTCCGCTATGAAAGGCAGCAGTATGCGTCACCAGCAGCGCCATGAGCGATGCCACTATGCTTGGCAGTTCTGACATGATCAGCGGCTGCTAAGACACTATGTTGTCTTCCAGTTGCGTTGATGCCCAAAATATCAAGACCATAGCTTCTTCTCTGTGTATCAAGACCAGAGCTTTCCTGTGTATCAAGTCCATTGGCCTTTTTCTCTGTGTATCAAGACCAGAGCATTCCTGTGTATCAAGTCCATAGCCTTTTCTCTGTGTATCAAGACCAGAGAATTCCTTAAAAAAGCTGCCAATTTGTTGTGCAGGTGCGTTGCTGCCCTGTGCAGGTACGTTGCTGCCCTGTGCAGAAACGCCAGTACCAAGGTGTGGCTTCAAAATTTGCTTGCAAAGCTGCGTCTCTGTTCACTACAGAAACACCAGTGCCACCATGTGTGACCGTTCCAGATACGTCCTCTAGTTCGAACCCATATTGTTGCTGCCCTGGGGGGCGCATTTTTGATAGCCAATCCATGATCGTCGCTGCCCGTTGCAGAAATGCCAGTGCCACCATGTGTGGCTGTGCATATTGCACCAATTGGATTTCCTGCTACCAACTGCTCAATTTTGTTCATCCGTTCAGACATACCCCTCAGTAACGCTTGCCATTTGCGTAGCCAATGCACTGTTTTGTGCAGACATTGCAGCTAACTGTTCCGTCATGCGCTTAATAAGAATTGTAACGGTGTCTTCCTTTTCTCTTGGCACTATCGTTCGGGTGCCGCTGAGCTCCACGTCACTTTCTGAATCCATCTCGTCAGATCTCTTAGGTGTTGAAGATGCAGACATCTCTTCAGCACTCACAAGTCGCTTCTTATTGCGTAATTCCATCAAGATCACAAATTCCCATCAAGCTTTTCATCAATTGTATTTCACCACAACACGTAACTATTTCATCATCCTTTGTCTGTATGTGTGTGTATAATACGCAGTACTTTTCGCAACGCAATTTAATTAAAAAATAAAAATGTTCTGTCTCCAATTAGACTGTTTGCTTCACAAAAATATAACACTTCTCCTTCTATTAAACACAATATATTTATTAATTCAAAGCAAGTATAAAGTAATAAGTAAGAAATAAAAGAAAGGGTTTTTTTAATGTGTTGCTGCGTGTGACAATTTGCTGAAATAGTGTATGCTATTTTTGTGTATAAATTCACATCCCCCAAGTGGGCGGGCCCCGGCGAGGGGTGGCAACTTTATCGATCTCACAATTTTTTTTTTTAATTTTTTTTTTTAAAAAATTTCACAAGCGCCAAATTGGGCGGCCCGGGCCGGGCCTTGCAACTTTATCCACCCCACAACAGTTATCAGTTATGCTCTTCTGCCTTTGACTAAAGGTGTGCAAGCCCAGGATGAGAATCAGAGCAATGCCAAAGAGAGTCAGAAGAGTTATGCTGTTGACCGTTGAATGGGTTTTTATACGCATCAGCTGTCCAGTGTTATTTATGTGCAATGCTTCCAGTGCTTCAAGTGATAGGACCTTAAGTCTTTCTTTTTCCTCAGCCGTAAACTGCACAAGAGGAGCTACAGGGGTCAAGACTGTAGATTCCAAGTTGCTGAACCCCTTGTTGTCGATAATCATCGAGTCGTTTGATAGTTGAACATGGTATCTTCCCTCTAGGTGAAGCCGTGTGTTGCTCCAGGTTACGTTTCCATCGTAGTTGTTTAGTAGGATGATTCCATCGTCAACTTCTTCTATTTTAGACCGGGGCGGCTTGCTAAAACTACACCGCTTTCTTTCCTTAACTAACTTTGGAATACAATTTGAATTACTTATGTTAACATTTTTTTCTTATCGCATATTTTAATATATTCTAATGTTTTACAAGTTTATGGAATGCCATAGGTAATATTTTTAAAGACAAAGATTTCTTGAAAATTTAAGTGTATAATTGAATTTTTTTTTACTATGGGCTTTGTGATAACGTGTTGGTATTGTATTTCTTCTAAATTTGGAATCTTTACAATATACAAAAGTGTTGTGTGTGTAAAATTGAGACTTGGGAAAACTTTATTATTTCTTCCATTGACAGGGGTGGCATGTTATATCTTTTAAAAAATGTTCTCGATTTCAATTAACTCATCTTCATTCAATACAAGTGTGTTAACTACGTTTAGTCGTGCCCACTGAATGGCGTATCTAATGTTAATAATTTCTTCTTTTAGAAGTCTAATAATAATGCCTTTTCTCCGCTATGAAAGGCAGCAGGGCTGTGTCACCAGCAGCGCCATGAGCGATGCCACTATGCTCGGCAGTTCTGACATGATCAGCGGCTGCTAAGACACTATGTTGTCTTCCAGTTGCGTTGATGCCCAAAATATCAAGACCATAGCTTCTTCTCTGTGTATCAAGACCAGAGCTCTCCTGTGTATCAAGTCCATTGCCTTTTCTCTGTGTATCAAGACCAGAGCATTCCTGTTCAAGTCCATAGCCTTCTTGCTCTGTGTATCAAGACCAGAGAATTCCTTAAAAACGCTGCCAATTTGTTGTGCAGGTGCGTTGCTGCCCTGTGCAGGTACGTTGCTGCCCTGTGCAGAAACGCCAGTACCAAGGTGTGGCTTCAAAATTTGCTTGCAAAGCTGCGTCTCTGTTCACTACAGAAACACCAGTGCCACCATGTGTGACCGTTCCAGATACGTCCTCTAGTTCGAACCCATATTGTTGCTGCCCTGTGCAGCATTGTTGACCAATCCATGATCGTCGCTGCCCGTTGCAGAAATGCCAGTGCCACCATGTGTGGCTGTGCATATTGTACAATTGGATTTCCTGCTACCAACTGCTCAATTTTGTTCATCCGTTCAGACATACCCTCAGTAACGCTTGCCATTTGCGTAGCCAATGCACTGTTTTGTGCAGACATTGCAGCTAACTGTTCCGTCATGCGCTTAATAAGAATTGTAACGGTGTCTTCCTTTTCTCTTGGCTCTATCGTTCGGGTGCCGCTGAGCTCCACGTCACTTTCTGAATCCATCTCGTCAGATCTCTTAGGTGTTGAAGATGCAGACATCTCTTCAGCACTCACAAGTCGCTTCTTATTGCGTAATTCCATCAAGACACAAATTCCCATCAAGCTTTTCATCAATTGTATTTCACCACAACACGTAACTATTTCATCATCCTTTTGTCTGTATGTTGTGTATAATACGCAGTACTTTTCGCAACGCAATTTAATTAAAATAAAAAATGTTCTCTCTCCAATTAGACTGTTTGCTTCACAAAAATATAACACTTCTCCTTCTATTAAACACAATATATTTATTAATTCAAAGCAAGTATAAAGTAATAAGTAAGAAATAAAAGAAAGGGTTTATTTTAATGTGTTGCTGCGTGTGAATTATTGCGAAAAGTGACGCTCTTCATTTCAGTGTTGCACAGCTCACATTTATTATCGATAAACTTATGTATTTTAAATGATATTTTTGGTATAAATTCATATGCGCCAAATTGAGCATGCTACGGCAAGGCTTGGCAACTTTATCGATCTCACAACAGTTATGCTCTTCTGCCTTTGACTAAAGGTGTGCAAGCCCAGGATGAGAATCAGAGCAATGCCAAAGAGTGTCAGCAGAGTTATGCTGTTGACCGTTGAATGGGTTTTTATACGCATCAGCTGTCGTGTTGTGTCCAGTGCTTATTATTTATGTGCATAGGACTCTTAAGTGATAGGACCTTAAGTCTTTCTTTTTCCTCAGCCGTAAACTGCACAAGAGGAGCTACAGGGGTCAAGACTGTAGATTCCAAGTTGCTGAACCCCTTGTTGTCGATAATCATCGAGTCGTTTGATAGTTGAACATGGTATCTTCCCTCTAGGTGAAGCCGTGTGTTGCTCAGGTTACGTTTTCCATCGTAGTTGTTTAGTAGGATGATTCCATCGTCAACTTCTTCTATTTTAGATACGTGGTCGGCATTGCAACTACACCGGGCTTTCTTTCCTTAACTAACTTTGGAATACAATTTGAATTACTTATGTTAACAATTTTTTTTTATCGCATATTTTAATATATTCTAATGTTTTACAAGTTTATGGAATGCCATAGGTAATATTTTTAAAGACAAAGATTTCTTGAATATAGGTGTGTAATTGATTTACTATGGGCTTTGTGATAACGTGTTGGTATTGTATTTCTTCTAAATTTGGAATCTTTACAATATACAAAAGTGTTTGTGTTTGGAAATTGAGACTTCGGAAAACTTTATTATTTCTTCCATTGACAGGGGTGGCATGTTATATCTTTTAAAAATGTTCTAGATTTCAATGTTCTCATCTTCATTTAATACAAGTGTGTTAACTACGTTTAGTCGTGCCCACTGAATGGCGTATCTAATGAAAATAATTTCTTCTTTTAGAAGTCTAATCTGATTGTGCAAACTGATAGCTATCTCAATACTAAGTGAACTGCTTTTATGAATAGAATTTGTGAGGGCGTTGGATACTGAAGTGAGTTCATTTATTCTTTCCTCTAACTGTTTGTTAATAATGACCTGTTGGTTATTGTTGTCAATAAGTTTATTCAAGTTCTGCTCTATCATAACCAGATCATCGTGATCTGGACTGCCCCTATGTACTTCCAACCTGACCCTAGCCAATTTAAAGACCTAGTTTTCCGAGTTTTCGGAAAGGCTGTGTAAGTGTTTGGAAAGTGTGAATAGTTGTATTTATATCATGGTGAAGGGTCCCGATCCCTTTGTTTATTGTCAGTATCTGTGCGTTCGTGTAGTTCGTAAGGTTCATCGTTCCACCAACATCGTTTGTAATCCATAGTAATATCCTCAATAATTTTAGATTTTGATATGGCTTTTATGTACTGTTTTTCCCGATTCTGTTATTACTGTTGTGTGCTTATTTTCTTTAACTGTTTCTATCATATATCTTGGGGTAAGCTTGGAACCTAATCTAGTGTTTATTCTTACGAATATTTCTTCTCCAGGCTGATAATTACGTATTTCGTTTTTTTTTTTTTTATGGTTTGTCGGTCGGTTCCTTTTCTGTTTATTTTTAAATCGTTCGATGTTATCTTGCCTGGCCGTTTCGTATTGGTTCGGGTATTTGTCACTCTCCTGCCGAAGAATACTTCTAGTGGTCGTTTCTTTGTGACGGAATGAAAACTATAATTATACTCGTAAACTGCCCTTTCTAAAAGTTCCTTGAAATTCCTCTCTGTGCCTTCTTTCTTGAGGCATCTCATTATTTCTGAAAGTGTTGAGTGGAAGCGTTCTATCTGACCGTTAACGGTACTTTTTTTTTGTATGGTGGGGCAGTATAAACTTCTATCTGTAGCTGTTCCAGCATGAACTTAATTGATTGTGAATTGAAAGCTTTTTCATTGTCCATAACAATATGTTTAGGGACTCCGAAATAGAATATAATATCGCGTACAAGGGGTTCTGCTGTCCTCTATCGCTTTTGAATTTATAATTCGTGCCTGCGCTAATTTAGGAAACTTGTCTATTGCAGTGAGTACTAACTGTCGTTCGGTAGAGTAGATGTCAATGTGCAATATGTGACCGGGGTATTCTGGAGTAGGAGTTTCTTGAAGTTCTGGATTAGGGGGGTGTTTGTCATATTTCGCCTTTTTGCAAACTTAGGATTCTAGTGCCATGTCAGCGTGTCCTACAATCTTATTACGTATGGTATGTTAGATACTATAGTATTTTGGGGTACCCTAGTAAGCACTGTACGCTTCTTAGATACGATCTACTCCCTTCTTCTATGAGCTGAACTCTGAAGGGTCACCTGAAAAGTCTCGGATAGTTTTTACTATATCCGGCACTCTGTCTAAGTCTCCTAAGTTCCCTGCATGTTCTGGGGCAATTACCTGGTCTGTTACGTTCGCAAATTCTTTTGAAGAATTGGGATGTCGCTGCTAAAGCAGCTCTGTCTATGTTTTCGACCATATTTCTATTAAGTTCTTGTTCTTCTTGTCGTCTAATTCTTTGTCTACAAGCTTCTGCACTTGAGGGCCTGATCAGATTGTTCACGTTTGCCATGAAACGCTTAGCGCATCTGGATTAAGAATGGGTCGAGTTTTAGATAAGTCAAGGGAGCAAATGATGGAGCTTATTATGTTTGAAGGGAGTTAGTAAGATGTTGTATTTTCTTAAAGATGATTCGTTTTGTGTGTGTGTGTTTGAGTTTGCTGCTTGTTTGTTTTATAACCAGAGGCCTGGTTTTTCCTTTTACTTTAGGGTCCCTTGGGAATCGTAAAGTTGGAATCAGTTATATCACTGTTGTGATCTTTTTGTTTGGTTTATCGTTTTACGGTTCTTTATATAAGTATCCGTGTTTGCTTAAGAGTCTATTTGTGTTTTTAGTTTAGTGTTAGTTATCTTGATAATGGTTTTGTTTAATCTTACAGTACTATGGGTAACTTAATTGATGTGGCTCCTCCCTCCGACAATCCGGATTTCATCCTGTTTGTCCCACGACTACTGGGGATCCTGCGATGCGTACAGGGTTGAGGGGCGGTCTGTGGCCCTGCCTTCAGTCCTTGGAGTCCACCGATGGGCAAATGAACAAGTTAAGTTCGATTTGCCGGAGTCGATTTGAACGATCGAAAAAGCCCGTAGACCGAATAGGAAATTTGAGTGACATCAAAACAAAACAATGGGAAAAATTTTATTATATTTATTGGCAGCTTTAAACTTTATATTTTATTTATTTTTTTATGTTCACTGCTAGACCTTATTTTTTAAATTATTTATTTATACAATTTCGTTTAATATTTCAGTGTCATGTCAGGTTATAATTTTAAATTGTTTAAATGTTAGAAGTATTATTTAATAATGGAATAAATTAATTATAATGATTGAACACGAGCGGAAGTAATCTCTTGTGGGGTCGCCATGCAAATAGGCAGGAATTTTGGCGACCAAAGGAAGGGCGGGCTTAACTGGCCACTTAAGATCTGTGGGCCATAGTTTACCTCCTCCTGTTTGTCTGTTTGTGTTTTATCTGTCCATGGGTTGTTTTTTTTTCTTTCCGGTCAATTATTGTTCGTCGATTCTGCACGTTTATTTATATAAATTATTTTTAGTAGGCCGTAAACTGGGCATATTAAGGAATGCCACCCCTTAGCCGACGAGTAGCCGGAAATAATACCTGCTGCCCAGTTTGCAGATATCACCAGCTTACGGAGGTTGACTTAATAAGGCAACCGTTACATAATAATTTATTTTGGCGCCCAACAAGTAGTAGGAAGCATTCATTCTGTAACAGACAGAAAATGACCACTATTAATAGCAAAGTAATAGTCTCTCTTCAAGATGGCATTTTATACGGAAAATTTTGATTCTCGATACGAGGATTAAGACTTCGTCGAGCTAGTGGTATGTGTAAAGTTAGCAGTTTTGAATATTATCGCTTCGATTTGTTGTTCAAACCTAGAAAGTGTTGTTGGTTGGAGTCAAGCAGCTGATCTATAAGTTAGGGTTTGCCACCAACATCACAATTCAAAGGTGTTTGGATTTGCACGAGTGATTTTCGTCTTATCTATCTATCTATTATTTTATTAAACGCAAACGAAGGTATGAGGAGAAAAAAATAAAAGAGATTTACTGAAGTGAGGGTTCAATTTAATTAATGAAGTTTTGTATTTTGGAAATTTTTGAATTTTGCTGAGGTTCTACTCCATATTTCTGCTTGAATAATTATTTACAACATTTTTTTTATTAATTGATAAATTATTTAAATTTGTTTTTATCTCTGTCTAAATCAATTGATAAATTATTTACAAATTTTTTTTTATTTTGCCTAAACTGACTGAGATGTTATTAAAACAAACAAATTTTTTTGTCCAAATCAATTTATAAATTAGTTACAAATTGTAGATTTAATTTGTTATTTTTAAGATTTTTATTACTACAATTTAATTTATGAATTTATGAATAACTGATTTCTTACAAAGAAAGAAAGATTTTAGAATTTTTACAATTTGGTTTTCTTTGCAAGTTGTGTTTCGAATTATCAAACAGGGGTAAATTTTGAGCAGTGGTAAACTTTTAAGAAATTGGTAATCATGCCGCTAACACGGTCAACTGAAGATTTAACGACAGGGGGAAATCAGATCGTATGTGGGCTGTGTTCTGCAATAGTGCAAAGCCCAAGTGACGGGCAAAGAACACCCTGCGGTCACGAATTCCACAAGATGTGTTTAAAAACACATCTTAAATCAAGTGGCAATTGTCCAATTTGCAAAATTAGCTGCGCACCAACTGGCAAACAGGCTGCGATTCCTCCTGCTTATATTACCCGCTCTCAAGCAGCCATTGCTTCAAATACAACAGCTAGCACGACAGATGAGGAGGCTTCTACATCAGCATCTGCAAATAGGGTAACATCAGATATGATGAATCGAATGCAAAATCAAATTATGTCTACACTTACCGAGCAGATAAGCAGACTGATTGAAGAGAATGTCGAAGCTTGTATCAGTCGTCGTTGTACGCCTCAAGGAAGGGAAAATGAGTGCACTGGATCGAATGGATTGGTAGGATTAGCGGTCGATGTTCCTCCAGCTAATATGCCTTCGGCCAGAACAGCATCACTTTCACAGGGTAGTTATCAGTCCGATCTGCTACAGAGACCCGACAAAGTAGGCCACATCTTAAATGGTTGGAGACTAAAATTTACGGGAGAAGGGCTGTCAATAGACAATTTTATATATCGAGTCGAAGCTTTGACTCACCAAACGTTAGACGGGAATTTTAGTATCCTCTGTAAAAATGCCAGCTCCTTGTTTGAGGGAAAGTCATCAGAATTTTACTGGCGGCATCACAAAGCGGTAGGTCAAGTTCGTTGGGACCTACTTTGTGAAGCTCTACGCAACCAATTTCGAGACCAACGGGATGATGCGGATGTCGAAGACCTCATTCGTGCACGAAAACAGAAGCCGAATGAATCGTTTGAGGCATTTTATGAGGATATAGCCCGGTTGATTGACCAAATGGAAAAACCTATAATAAAGAAACATTTAGTTAGGATATTAAAAGCAAACTTGCGTCCAGAAATACGCCACGAGATACTACATTTAGAAATAAATTCCGTATCCGAACTCCGGGATGTGTGTAGGAGGCGAGAAGCATTTCTCGAAGACATAAAGCCACAGATGAATAGTGGCAAATTGGTTCCGTATAGGAGAAATATAGCAGAGTTGATGGAACATGATGAGGTTGTGGTTGAAGAGGAAACTGGAGAGGAAGTTGGAGCCGTGGCACTGATATGCTGGAATTGCCAGCAAGAAGGCCACAGGTATCAAGATTGTTTGGCTGAACGCCGAGTTTTTTGTTATGGATGTGGAGCAGCAAAAACTTACAAGCCAAACTGTGCCCGGTGTCAAAAAAACTTGAAAGTCGGCACACCGAAGTTTCCACTCAGACAGAGGAATTCGAGTGTGCAGCCCCGAACAGTTCCACAACAAGATTAGGGGATTCGCCCATATTAAATGATGGAGCTTATTATGTTTGAAGGGAGTTAGTAAGATGTTGTATTTTCTTAAAGATGATTCGTTTTGTGTGTGTGTGTTTGAGTTTGTTGCTTGTTTGTTTTATAACCAGAGGCCTGGCTTTTTCCTTTTACTTTAGAGGGTCCCTTGGGAATCGTAAAGTTGGAATCAGTTATATCACTGTAGTGATCTTTTTGTTTGATTTATCGTTTTACGGTTCTTTATATAAGTATCCGTGTTTGCTTAAGAGTCTATTTGTGTTTTTAGTTTAGTGTTAGTTATCTTGATAATGGTTTTGTTTAATCTTACAGTACTATGGGTAACTTAATTGATGTGGCTCCTCCCTCCGACAATCCGGATTTCATCCTGTTTGTCCCACGACTACTGGGGATCCTGCGATGCGTACAGGGTTGAGGGGCGGTCTGTGGCCCTGCCTCCAGTCCTTGGAGTCCACCGATGGGCAAATGAACAAGTAAAGTTCGATTTGCCGGAGTCGATTTGAACGATCGAAAAAGCCCGTAGTCCTGGTGGCTAAGAAAAATGGGAAAAAGCGTCTATGCTGCGACTATCGCAAATTAAATGAGAAAATTATAAGAGATAATTTTCCGATGGCACACATGGACAATGTTTTAGACAAGCTTCAGAATTCGAAGATATACACAACATTGGATTTGACCAATGGGTTTTTCCATGTGCCCGTAGAAGCAGCTTCAAGAAAGTACACTTCGTTCGTGACTCAAAGCGGGCGTACGAATTTTTATTTGTACCGTTTGGCATTTCGAATTCGCCTGCAGTTTTCACTAGGTTTATAATGTCTGTTCTACGAGAGTTGCTCGCTAGTGGCATTGTAATACTTTACATGGATGATGTTATTGTGCCTAGTAACGATGTTGATGAGGGGATAAGAAAATTGAAGCAAGTGTTAGAAGTATCTTCTCAAAATGGACTTCGAATTAATTGGGGAAAATGCCAGATATTACATCGGAGAGTCAATTTTTTGGGATATATCGTTCAAGATGGAACCATAACCCCAAGCAAAGAGAAGATACAGGCCGTTACAGAATTTCCGGAACCCAAAGATAAAAAAGGCTATACAACGTTTTTAGGGTTAACGTCTTACTTTAGAAAATTCATAAATGGATATGCAGCCATTGCTAAGCCATTGTCAGATCTTTTAAGGCAAGATGCTAAGTTCGGATTTGCTGAAGTTCAGCGGAAAGCATTTGAAGAACTGAAATTAGCTTTAGTTAGTGAGCCAGTATTAAAGCTGTATAATCCGAAGTTGCGAACAGAGATTCACACAGATGCGTCAAAGTATGGGTATGGGGGCAGTATTATTACAAAAAGATCTTGAAGATAATATGTTTCACCCTGTACAATTTATGAGTCGGAAAACTAAGCCATGTGAGGAGAATTACAGTTCGTATGAGCTAGAAGTTTTAGCAATAATAGCAGCTTTAATGAAATGGCGCGTGTATGTTCTTGGTATATCTTTTACTATAGTAACTGATTGTAACGCGTTCATGATGACCATGAAAAAGAAAGAAGTTCCTTTAAGAGTAGCGCGTTGGGCATTATATTTGCAAGATTTTGATTATAAAATAGAACATCGTTCAGGGTCCAAGTTAAAGCATGCTGATGCTTTGAGCCGAGTGTCTTGCTTTTTATAACAGATACTTTGATCCATCGATTGAGAGAGGCCCAGCTGCAAGATGAGTGGATAAGAGGGGTTAGAGAATTGGTCGCTAAAGATTCATATGACGATTTTTATATTCAAAATCAGCTTCTATTTAAGGACCCAAATAAAGAACTCATAGTCGTCCCTGGTCAGATGGAAAACGAGATAATTGTTACTGCTCATAACCAAGGTCATTTCTCGGCTGCTAAAACGCAAGATTTAGTGGAAAAGTCGTATTACATTCCAAAATTGAAAGGAAAAGTTGTTCGTGTTGTAGATAGTTGTGTTCGTTGCATGATAGTTAACGCGAAGTCTGGTAAGAAGGAAGGGTTTTTGACAGCAATCTATAAGGGTAATATACCGTTTATTACATACCATATTGACCATGTTGGCCCTATGGAACTGACTAATAAGCGATATAATCACATTTTAGTTGTGGTAGATGGGTTTTCAAAATATGTTTGGTTGTATCCAACCCGTAGTACAGGTGTCGATGAGGTTAGAGAGTGCTTAAAAAAACAAGCAGTTAATGTTGGGAACCCCTACAGAATTGTCTCAGATAGAGGTTCCGCGTTTACCTCGAATTCCTTTAAAGAATATTGTGAGAATGAAAATATTCAACACTTGCTCATTGCCACCGGTGTACCTCGTGGAAATGGCCAGGTGGAACGGATGCATAAGCTTGTAGTTCCAATGTTATCTAGATTAAGTAATGACAATGCAGGATTATGGTATAAATATTTAGGTCAAGTTCAGCAAGTAATTAATAATACAGAGCCAAGAAGCACGAAAATTGCACCTTTTAAGTTAATAACTGGAGTAGATATGCGCGTTTCTGATAATAATGAGCTAAAAGATTTAGTAAGCGAATTTATGATCAGAGAGTTAGATGAAAAGCGTGAAAATTTGCGGCAAGAAGCTCGTGAAAATATTAGAGAGATACAGGAATAAAATAAAAAAAGCATTTGATTTAAAAAGAAAGCAACAGAAACAGTATAATATTAACGATTTGGTAGCCATAAAAAGGACACAGTACGGAGTAGGGCTAAAGCTGAAGGGTAAATATTTGGGCCCATATAAAGTGGTTGAGATCAAAGATCATGGGAGGTATGAAGTTGAAAAGATAGGAGATAATGAAGGTCCTATAAAAACAATTACAGTTGCAGAGTATATGAAACCATGGCTTGATCCATTCGAGGCGAATGTACTATCAGGAGGGCCGATTGTGGGAATTGGTTCCAGTAAGAATACTCGCAGTGGTAATAGATATTAAATGTTTCGATACTTCTACATTGCAGCCCTGATTAGAATGCAACCCTAGACAAGAGCAAGTTATCGATAGAAAAGGGAACGAGGGTATAATTGGAAGTTGAGTACAGAAAGTTACCAAGAGCGGTTGTTACTAAATTTAAAAGAAATAAGTTTTGTCATAATCAAATGTGAAATTTGAAGAACATTAATATTTTGTTACACTTATAAGCTAAATTACTTGTTTAAATAAACATTATTATAAACAAAAAACTACATTAACTCCCGCCAAAATCATAGCGGCCAACACATCAGATAATATAAAATCGAACAAAAGGGAGAAACATCTTTTTTTGGCGAAATTTAATAACAATTTACGCAAACGGCACCACATATAAACATTTTTAAATCATTTTTTTTTTTTTTTTAAAAATTATAATTTAGTTAAAATTTTTCTTATTTTGTTTTTCAACACAAATTTTGCCACACTGTTTAAATAATTTATTAAAAAAATTCGCTAGTAATTGTCCCTCAAATTTATATTTGTTCTGTGGCAAATTGTCAGCTGTTTAATTAGGGCACGAATTATAGGTCAACGATTTGAGTTGAGTGAATTGAGTTTGCATCGCCAGAAAAAAAATTTCACACCAAAGCACTCAGTAGACAAATAAGAAAATTTAGAGAGCGAAAGAGGAGACAGAATTAAAACATACAACTTTATGTGGCTATGTACGTATATGCAAGCGCATAGGCATACATAATTACATATGGTTTTAAATTTTGCTGGTATTTCAAGCAAGGTTGGGTAATGTAGGTGCATATGTAAATTATAACTCCTTTTCTTAGCACCTCTTCGAAAGCGCTTTCTCGTCGCGTATGGCCAACATATGTTTGTATATGCATTTAATTTTTTTTGTAAACAAATCACAATCACAAAACAGAAAAAAAAAAAGAACTTTGATATATCCACATAACTAAACTATGCTCCGCCATCAATAAAACTATTACTTACCTTTTTTTATTTGTCACACCCGAGAGAAAATTAAAAATCTATTTGCGAACACAATACACGCACTTTAAAGTTTGACGCGACACTGAATCACTTAATTCCAATTCTCTCTATCTCCATTCAGTCAATTTGAGTGAAACACACAAGTGTGCCCATGTCACATTTTTAGACCCTCAGCTGTTTTAGCCCGTAGACCGAATAGGAAATTTGAGTGACATCAAAACAAAACAATGGGAAAAATTTTATTATATTGGCAGCTTTAAACTTTATATTTTATTTATTTTTTTATGTTCACTGCTAGACCCTATTTTTAAATTATTTATTTATACAATTTCGTTTAATATTTCAGTGTCATGTCAGGTTATAATTTTAAATTGTTTAAATGTTAGGAGTATTATTTAATAATGGAATAAATTAATTATAATGATTGAACCCGAGGGAAGTAATCTCTTGTGGGGTCGCCATGCAAATAGGCAGGAATTTTGGCGACCAAAGGAAGGGTGGGCTTAACTGGCCACTTAAGATCTGTGGGCCATAGTTTACCTCCTCCTGTTTGTCTGTTTGTGTTTTATCTGTCCATGGGTTGTTTTTTTTTTTCTTGGTCAATTATTTTTCGTCGATTCTGCACGTTTATTTATATAAATTATTTTTAGTAGGCCGTAAACTAATGCCACCCCTTGGCATTCCTTAATATGCCCAGTTTACGGCCTACTAAAAATAATTTATATAAATAAACGTGCAGAATCTGTTTTACTTATTTTGGAAATTTTTGAATTTTGCTGAGGTTCTACTCCATATTTCTGCTTGAATAATTATTTACAACATTTTTTTTTATTAATTGATAAATTATTTAAATTTGTTTTTATCTCTGTCTAAATCAATTGATAAATTATTTACAAATTTTTTTTTATTTTGCCTAAACTGACTGAGATGTTATTAAAACAAACAAATTTTTTTGTCCAAATCAATTTATAAATTAGTTACAAATTCTTTTTAATATATTGTGTGGTCACGATTGTAGATTTAATTTGGTATTTTTAAGATTTTTATTACTACAATTTAATTTATGAATTTATGAATAACTGATTTCTTACAAAGAAAGAAAGATTTTAGAATTTTTACAATTTGGTTTTCTTTGCAAGTTGTGTTTCGAATTATCAAACAGGGGTAAATTTTGAGCAGTGGTAAAGTTTTAAGAAATTGGTAATCATGCCGCTAACACGGTCAACTGAAGATTTAAGATTTGAAGATAAGACAGGGGGAAATCAGATCGTATGTGGGCTGTGTTCTGCAATAGTGCAAAGCCCAAGTGACGGGCAAAGAACACCCTGCGGTCACGAATTCCACAAGATGTGTTTAAAAACACATCTTAAATCAAGTGGCAATTGTCCAATTTGCAAAATTAGCTGCGCACCAACTGGCAAACAGGCTGCGATTCCTCCTGCTTATATTACCCGCTCTCAAGCAGCTATTGCTTCAAATACAACAGCTAGCACGACAGATGAGGAGGCTTCTACATCAGCATCTGCAAATAGGGTAACATCAGATATGATGAATCGAATGCAAAATCAAATTATGTCTACACTTACCGAGCAGATAAGCAGACTGATTGAAGAGAATGTCGAAGCTTGTATCAGTCGTCGTTGTACGCCTCAAGGAAGGGAAAATGAGTGCACTGGATCGAATGGATTGGTAGGATTAGCGGTCGATGTTCCTCCAGCTAATATGCCTTCGGCCAGAACAGCATCACTTTCACAGGGTAGTTATCAGTCCGATCTGCTACAGAGACCCGACAAAGTAGGCCACATCTTAAATGGTTGGAGACTAAAATTTACGGGAGAAGGGCTGTCAATAGACAATTTTATATATCGAGTCGAAGCTTTGACTCACCAAACGTTAGACGGGAATTTTAGTATCCTCTGTAAAAATGCCAGCTCCTTGTTTGAGGGGAAAGTCATCAGAATTTTACTGGCGGCATCACAAAGCGGTAGGTCAAGTTCGTTGGGACCTACTTTGTGAAGCTCTAACCAATTTCGAGACCAACGGGATGATGCGGATGTCGAAGACCTCATTCGTGCACGAAAACAGAAGCCGAATGAATCGTTTGAGGCATTTTATGAGGATATAGCCCGGTTGATTGACCAAATGGAAAAACCTATAATAAAGAAACATTTAGTTAGGATATTAAAAGCAAACTTGCGTCCAGAAATACGCCACGAGATACTACATTTAGAAATAAATTCCGTATCCGAACTCCGGGATGTGTGTAGAAGGCGAGAAGCATTTCTCGAAGACATAAAGCCACAGATGAATAGTGGCAAATTGGTTCCGTATAGGAGAAATATAGCAGAGTTGATGGAACATGATGAGGTTGTGGTTGAAGAGGAAACTGGAGAGGAAGTTGGAGCCGTGGCACTGATATGCTGGAATTGCCAGCAAGAAGGCCACAGGTATCAAGATTGTTTGGCTGAACGCCGAGTTTTTTGTTATAGATGTGGAGCAGCAAAAACTTACAAGCCAAACTGTGCCCGGTGTCAAAAAAATTGAAAGTCGGCACACCGAAGTTTCCACTCAGACAGAGGAATTCGAGTGTGCACCCCCAAAAAAGTTCCACAACAAGATTAGGGGATTCGCCCATATTAAATGAAAATTCTTGCTTTGAGCCCATACACAATATCTCTCAATTGCTAATACCATCAATTCCATTATATGCTGGCAGTTGCAAGACTCAATCTCGCAGCTCTAAGCGCTTAAGAACATTTTGGCAAGAAGTAAGGAAATTAGGGAAAGCCGTAAGAAGATTGTCAGCGCTAGAGTTCAATGCTGCAGATCCACGGCCATATGCTAAAGTTCGGTTATTAGATAGGGATATTTTTGGACTGTTAGATTCAGGTGCTACAATGACTTGCATTGGAGGAAATTTAGCAAAGGAACTGTTGGAAAGCAAGATAACTTTTAAAAAAACTAAAATCAGATGCGAGTACGGCAGATGGTAATAAACAACAGATAGTAGGACTCTTAAAGGCAGAAATCATTTATAAAAATTTAAAGAAATTAATTAGTATTTATATTATTCCAACTTAACGATTAGATTTATATTTAGGAATAGATTTTTGGCAGCTTTACGATTTACTGCCAACTGATTTAACTGTGTCAGAAATTAGCAATGACGAAATTATGCATCAACTTTCTAGCCTGCAAAAACATCAATTAGAACGAATTATTAAATTATTTCCATCTTTTGCCGAGGAAGGCTTAGGTAAAACAAACATACTATCGCATACGATTGATGTAGGTTCAGCTAAGCCAATAAAGCAGAGGCATTATCCAGTGTCACCAGCGATGGAAAAACTGATGTATGCAGAAGTCGATCGGATGTTGGGGTTAGGAGTAATAGAGGAGTCGGAAAGTGCATGGTCCTCGCCTATCGTCATTGTAAATAAGCCAGGGAAGATAAGACTATGCCTTGACAGTCGGAAAATAAATTCAGTAACGGTTAAGGATGCTTTTCCTCTGCCGCATATTGGTGGAATATTAAGTAGATTGCCTAGAGCTGAATTTATTACAAGCCTAGACCTGAAAGACGCTTTTTGGCAGATACCTTTAGACGCAAGTTCTCGAGCTATAACCGCTTTTACAGTCCCCGGACGCCCACTTTATCAGTTTAAGGTAATGCCTTTTGGGCATTGTAATGCCCCTCAAACAATGTCACGGTTAATGGACAAAGTCATCTCTCCTCAATTACGCAACGAAGTCTTCATCTATTTAGATGATCTGTTGGTAGTTTCAGCGGATTTCGAACGCCATCTACACGTGCTCCAAGAAGTGGCTAATAATCTCAGACGTGCAAATTTGACGATCAATGTTGGAAAAAGTCATTTTTGCCGTCGAGAGGTTAACTACTTGGGACACATAGTGGGTAATGGAGGAATAAAGACTGACCCGGAAAAGATATCGGCAATAAAGAATTTTCCAGTTCCTAAAACGATTAAAGCATTGAGGAGCTTTTTGGGCTTATGTGGCTGGTATCGCATATTTATTGCAAACTTTGCGGAGGTAACAGCTCCTTTGACAGACCTGTTGTCTACAAAAAGAAAATTTGCCTTTTCGGCCGATGCATTGTCTGCTTTCGAAAATCTAAAGAAGAAACTCAGTGAAGCTCCAATTTTACAGAGCCCGGACTTTTCAAAGCCGTTTTTTATCCACTGTGATGCTTGCAAGACCGGTGTAGGTGGGGTACTTGTTCAAGTTTCGGAAGAAAATGATGAATTGCCTATTGCATTTGTGTCAAAAAAATTAAACAAAGCTCAGCAAGCTTACTCGGTGACAGAACAAGAATGTCTTGCTGCTCTTATCTGTTTAAAAACTTTTCGGCCATATGTCGAGGGGCATGATTTCACTATCGTAACCGATCACGCTTCACTAAAATGGTTAATGACCCAAACGGACCTAAGCAGTAGATTAGCGAGATGGGCATTAAAGTTACAAGGTTACAAATTTCACATAGTGTATAGGAAAGGGAAGCTCAATGTGGTTCCTGATACTCTGACACGCATAACTGACGAAAATATAGCGTCAGTAGACTGTCAGGATGGATTACTGGTGGATTTAAAGTCTCCACATTTCTTCTCGGAAGATTATGTAGCATTTAAAGAGCGTATTGAGGCCATGCAAGGGAAGTTCCCAGACTTAAAAGTGGAAGATGGGTATGTGTATAGGCGAACTGGTCATACAACTGGGGGAGGCTTTACACGATGTGTATGTGTGGAAGCTGTGGATTCCGAAAGCAATGACAAGAGAAGTCATTGCCAAAGCACATGAGTCGGTGCTGTTTGCACATGGGGGGTATCCACAAAACCATTTATAGGCTGAGGAGATATTATTTCTGGCCCTGCTTGGTGCAAGATGTAAAGATATTCATCAATAATTGTGATATCTGCAAAACATCGAAAGCACCGAACAAGGTACTACGTCCACCAATGGGTAAGCTGATGGAGTCGCAAAGGTTCTTTCAACGTCTCTACGTTGACTTCTTAGGCCCTTATCCTCGTTCACGTAGTGGCAAAATAGGTATTTTTATTGTTTTGGATCACTTCTCTAAGTTTGTGTGCCTAAAACCAGTTAAGAAAACATTTTAAACTACCAGCACCAACAAAGAAAAATTACTGCACATTAATGTGGGAATTGGTTCCAGTAAGAATACTCGCAGTGGTAATAGATATTAAATGTTTCGATACTTCTACATTGCAGCCCTGATTAGAATGCAACCCTAGACAAGAGCAAGTTATCGATAGAAAAGGGAACGAGGGTATAATTGGAAGTTGAGTACAGAAAGTTGCCAAGAGCGGTTGTTACTAAATTTAAAAGAAATAAGTTTTGTCATAATCAAATGTGAAATTTGAAGAACATTAATATTTTGTTACACTTATAAGCTAAATTACTTGTTTAAATAAACATTATTATAAACAAAAAACTACAAATTGGGGGCTCGTCCGGGATGTGCTCAAGTGTAACGACAAAATTTCTGTCTGCATAAACGCGAACAACAGTATAGACAATTCTCGAAGAGTTTCGAGCGTTCGTTTCTGCTTAAGTTGGCAGAAGCAGAACTGGTGCGAGCGTCGGCAGAGACAAAGTTGCTGCTTATGTTGGCAGAAGCAGAACTGGTGCATGCGTCGGCAGAGGCAAAGTTGCTGCTTAAGTTGACAGAAGCAGAACTGGTGCGAGCGTCGGCAGAGGCAAAGTTGCTGCTTAAGTTGGCAGAAGCAGAACTGGTGCGTGCGTCGGCAGAGGCAAAGTTGCTGCTTAAGTTGGTAGAAGCAGAGCTGGAGCGTGCGTCGACAGAGGCGGAGTTGTTGTTTGCAGCGACAGAAGCAGAGCTGCTATTTGCGTCGTCAGAGGCAGAGCTTGGGGCGAACATCAGCAGAGTCCGAATTGCTGCATTAATCGAGGCAGAACTGGTGCGTACAGTCGACAGAGGCAGAGTTGCTGTTTGCGTCGACAGAATCAGTGTTTCTGTGTGAGTGTGCAGAGGCAGGACTTGGTGCGAACTTTGACAGAGGCAGAGCTTGATACGATCGTCGGCAGAGGCAGCGCTGTTGCGTAAAACTTCAGAGGCAAAGCTGGTGTGTGCGTCGACAGAGGCGAAAGTGGTGCGTGCGTCAACAGAGGCAGAGCTGGCGCGAGCGTCAACAGAGGCAGAGCTGGCGCGAGCATCGACAGAGGCAGTGCTGGTGTGTGCGTCGACAGAGGCGAAACTGGTGCGTGCGTCAACAGAGGCAGAGCTGGCGTGTGCGTCGACAGAGGCAGAGCTGGTGTAAGGTTACGTTAACTAACAATAGTGTAGTGTTGTATACTTTTACTAATTTTGATTGTTTTCTAACCATTTCAAAATGCAACTTGACGAGATCTTGGCACTCCGCGTAGCCGATTTGAGGTTAAAGTTAGCAGAGTTGGCGTTACCAACAACTGGAAGGAAACTAGAGTTGCAGAATAGATTGCTTACACATTTTGGAATTCAGGATGAAGAGGAAAGCGATTCAGATGAAGTCCAATCCGTAGTTACAGAGCGAAATTTAGCTGAAAATCAAAGAGTAGACAATGGCAGGTCATGGTTCACTCTCAAAGATGTAGAAGGTAGCGTATCTAGTTTCTCTGGAACAGGAAGTCCTGATGTAGAGCAATGGATCGAAGAGTTGGAAAGTTGTTCAATTACTGTCCAGTGGAGTGATTTGCAACTTTTTATCTTTTCGAAGCAAATGCTTACAGGAGCGGCTAAACTGTTTGTGCGTAGTGAGGCGAATATTCGTAGTTGGACTGTTTTGAAGGCTAAGTTGAGAGAAGAGTTTTTCAATCAAAGCGTCATCAGCTGAGGTTCATAGAAGATTGGACCAGCGTCAGCAGAGAAAAAGACGAATCATTATTTGAATATTTGTATGCTCTGAAAGAAATCGCAAAACCAATTAATATTGATGAGCCAAGTTTAATTGACTATTACATAAAGGGTATTCCAGATTCGAAAGGGAATAAGATTATGTTATACCAGGCCAGAAATATACAGGAACTGAAACGTCAAATCGAGATATATCAGAAAGCTAGATCTGGCAAATCGAATCAATCAGCTGGGGAACGTCAGGAGCAAAAGAAAGATCAAGGCAAAAGTCAGGTTAAGTCTGAAGCTTCCAGGAAATGTTTCAAATGCGGCGATAGTTCTCACGTAATGAAAGACTGTAAGAAAAAAGATTTTGTTTGCTTTAAATGTGGTCAGGCAGGACACCGAGCAGCACAATGTACAGCACAAACAGATGTCAAGAAAGAAACAAATGCTAATGTAGTTCAAGAGGATAAAGTAGGAGTGTCGTTAGGCAGTGAATTTACTCTTTCAGGTCTTGAATTGAAGAGCGTTGTTTACAAACAGATTATATTTAAAGGTTTGGTTGACACGGGTGCTGATTTGTACTTAATGCGCAGACAAGTCTTCATGAGTCTAGGAGCAGCAGAAATAACTGGTAAAGGAAAGAGTTTGACAGGAATTGGAGAAAGTCGGATTTTAACATTTGGAAGTGTTATTATATCCGTTCTAATAGATGATATTCCAATGGAAGTAGAATTTCATGTGGTTCAAGATCATGATATAGGTTTCGATGCTATTTTAGGTAGGACAATTTTGGACACTGTCGATATGAAGGTTACCAAAAGTGGTACTCACTTTAATATCAGAGTGAAAACTGAAGATGGAGGTAAAATTAGGGATAGAAAGATATTTGATCGTCAGGTGAATGACGAATTTCGAATGTGTGTGGAAGAGCTGATAGCAACTTCTAAGGTAGATTTATCTCATCTTAATCAGCCTGAAGCTAAAACGGTGTTGGAGATGATCGAACAATATTGTCTAATTCGTAACACAGATGCCCCTGTTGAGATGAAAATTGTTTTGAAAGATGACGTTCCAGTTTATCAGCATCCCAGGCGACAGTCGTATAGTGACCAAAACTTTGTAGATGAGCAGGTGCGGGAATGGTTAAAAGAAGGTATCATACAGCCAAGTACATCCGAGTATGCTTCACCCGTAGTCCTGGTGGCTAAGAAAAATGGGAAAAAGCGTCTATGCTGCGACTATCGCAAATTAAATGAGAAAATTATAAGAGATAATTTTCCGATGGCACCACATGGACAATGTTTTAGACAAGCTTCAGAATGCGAAGATATACACAACATTGGATTTGACCAATGGGTTTTTTCCATGTGCCCGTAGAAGCAGCTTCAAGAAAGTACACTTCGTTCGTGACTCAAAGCGGGCGTACGAATTTTTATTTGTACCGTTTGGCATTTCGAATTCGCCTGCAGTTTTCACTAGGTTTATAATGTCTGTTCTACGAGAGTTGCTCGCTAGTGGCATTGTAATACTTTACATGGATGATGTTATTGTGCCTAGTAACGATGTTGATGAGGGGATAAGAAAATTGAAGCAAGTGTTAGAAGTACGAGTATCTTCTCAAAATGGACTTCGAATTAATTGGGGCAAATGCCAGATATTACATCGGAGAGTCAATTTTTTTGGGATATATCGTTCAAGATGGAACCATAACCCCAAGCAAAGAGAAGATACAGGCCGTTACAGAATTTCCGGAACCCAAAGATAAAAAGGCTATACAACGTTTTTTAGGGTTAACGTCTTACTTTAGAAAATTCATAAATGGATATGCAGCCATTGCTAAGCCATTGTCAGATCTTTTAGGCAAGATGCTAAGTTCGGATTTGCTGAAGTTCAGCGGAAAGCATTTGAAGAACTGAAATTAGCTTTAGTTAGTGAGCCAGTATTAAAGCTGTATAATCCGAAGTTGCGAACAGAGATTCACACAGATGCGTCAAAGTATGGGTATGGGGCAGTATTATTACAAAAAAGATCTTGAAGATAATATGTTTCACCCTGTACAATTTATGAGTCGGAAAACTAAGCCATGTGAGGAGAATTACAGTTCGTATGAGCTAGAAGTTTTAGCAATAATAGCAGCTTTAATGAAATGGCGCGTGTATGTTCTTGGTATATCTTTTACTATAGTAACTGATTGTAACGCGTTCATGATGACCATGAAAAAGAAAGAAGTTCCTTTAAGAGTAGCGCGTTGGGCATTATATTTGCAAGATTTTGATTATAAAATAGAACATCGTTCAGGGTCCAAGTTAAAGCATGCTGATGCTTTGAGCCGAGTGTCTTGCTTTTTTATAACAGATACTTTGATCCATCGATTGAGAGAGGCCCAGCTGCAAGATGAGTGGATAAGAGGGGTTAGAGAATTGGTCGCTAAAGATTCATATGACGATTTTTATATTCAAAATCAGCTTCTATTTAAGGACCCAAATAAAGAACTCATAGTCGTCCCTGGTCAGATGGAAAACGAGATAATTGTTACTGCTCATAACCAAGGTCATTTCTCGGCTGCTAAAACGCAAGATTTAGTGGAAAAGTCGTATTACATTCCAAAATTGAAAGGAAAAGTTGTTCGTGTTGTAGATAGTTGTGTTCGTTGCATGATAGTTAACGCGAAGTCTGGTAAGAAGGAAGGGTTTTTGACAGCAATCTATAAGGGTAATATACCGTTTATTACATACCATATTGACCATGTTGGCCCTATGGAACTGACTAATAAGCGATATAATCACATTTTAGTTGTGGTAGATGGGTTTTCAAAATATGTTTGGTTGTATCCAACCCGTAGTACAGGTGTCGATGAGGTTAGAGAGTGCTTAAAAAAACAAGCAGTTAATGTTGGGAACCCCTACAGAATTGTCTCAGATAGAGGTTCCGCGTTTACCTCGAATTCCTTTAAAGAATATTGTGAGAATGAAAATATTCAACACTTGCTCATTGCCACCGGTGTACCTCGTGGAAATGGCCAGGTGGAACGGATGCATAAGCTTGTAGTTCCAATGTTATCTAGATTAAGTAATGACAATGCAGGATTATGGTATAAATATTTAGGTCAAGTTCAGCAAGTAATTAATAATACAGAGCCAAGAAGCACGAAAATTGCACCTTTTAAGTTAATAACTGGAGTAGATATGCGCGTTTCTGATAATAATGAGCTAAAAGATTTAGTAAGCGAATTTATGATCAGAGAGTTAGATGAAAAGCGTGAAAATTTGCGGCAAGAAGCTCGTGAAAATATTAGAGAGATACAGGAATAAAATAAAAAAGCATTTGATTTAAAAAGAAAGCAACAGAAACAGTATAATATTAACGATTTGGTAGCCATAAAAAGGACACAGTACGGAGTAGGGCTAAAGCTGAAGGGTAAATATTTGGGCCCATATAAAGTGGTTGAGATCAAAGATCATGGGAGGTATGAAGTTGAAAAGATAGGAGATAATGAAGGTCCTATAAAAACAATTACAGTTGCAGAGTATATGAAACCATGGCTTGATCCATTCGAGGCGAATGTACTATCAGGAGGGCCGATTGTGGGAATTGGTTCCAGTAAGAATACTCGCAGTGGTAATAGATATTAAATGTTTCGATACTTCTACATTGCAGCCCTGATTAGAATGCAACCCTAGACAAGAGCAAGTTATCGATAGAAAAGGGAACGAGGGTATAATTGGAAGTTGAGTACAGAAAGTTGCCAAGAGCGGTTGTTACTAAATTTAAAAGAAATAAGTTTTGTCATAATCAAATGTGAAATTTGAAGAACATTAATATTTTGTTACACTTATAAGCTAAATTACTTGTTTAAATAAACATTATTATAAACAAAAAACTACATTAACTCCCGCCAAAATCATAGCGGCCAACACATCAGATAATATAAAATCGAACAAAAGGGAGAAACATCTTTTTTTTGGCGAAATTTAATAACAATTTACGCAAACGGCACCACATATAAACATTTTTAAATCATTTTTTTATTTTTTTTTAAAAATTATAATTTAGTTAAAATTTTTCTTATTTTGTTTTTCAACACAAATTTTGCCACACTGTTTAAATAATTTATTAAAAAAATTCGCTAGTAATTGTCCCTCAAATTTATATTTGTTCTGTGGCAAATTGTCAGCTGTTTAATTAGGGCACGAATTATAGGTCAACGATTTGAGTTGAGTGAATTGAGTTTGCATCGCGAGAAAAAAAATTTCACACCAAAGCACTCAGTAGACAAATAAGAAAATTTAGAGAGCGAAAGAGGAGACAGAATTAAAACATACAACTTTATGTGGCTATGTACGTATATGCAAGCGCATAGGCATACATAATTACATATGGTTTTAAATTTTGCTGGTATTTCAAGCAAGGTTGGGTAATGTAGGTGCATATGTAAATTATAACTCCTTTTCTTAGCACCTCTTCGAAAGCGCTTTCTCGTCGCGTATGGCCAACATATGTTTGTATATGCATTTAATTTTTTTTGTAAACAAATCACAATCACAAAACAGAAAAAAAAAAGAACTTTGATATATCCACATAACTAAACTATGCTCCGCCATCAATAAAACTATTACTTACCTTTTTTTATTTGTCACACCCGAGAGAAAATTAAAAATCTATTTGCGAACACAATACACGCACTTTAAAGTTTGACGCGACACTGAATCACTTAATTCCAATTCTCTCTATCTCCATTCAGTCAATTTGAGTGAAACACACAAGTGTGCCCATGTCACATTTTTAGACCCTCAGCTGTTTTAGCCCGTAGACCGAATAGGAAATTTGAGTGACATCAAAACAAAACAATGGGAAAAATTTTATTATATTGGCAGCTTTAAACTTTATATTTTATTTATTTTTTTATGTTCACTGCTAGACCCTATTTTTAAATTATTTATTTATACAATTTCGTTTAATATTTCAGTGTCATGTCAGGTTATAATTTTAAATTGTTTAAATGTTAGGAGTATTATTTAATAATGGAATAAATTAATTATAATGATTGAACCCGAGCGGAAGTAATCTCTTGTGGGGTCGCCATGCAAATAGGCAGGAATTTTGGCGACCAAAGGAAGGGCGGGCTTAACTGGCCACTTAAGATCTGTGGGCCATAGTTTACCTCCTCCTGTTTGTCTGTTTGTGTTTTATCTGTCCATGGGTTGTTTTTTTTTTTTCTTTCCGGTCAATTATTTTTCGTCGATTCTGCACGTTTATTTATATAAATTATTTTTAGTAGGCCGTAAACTGGGCATATTAAGGAATGCCACCCCTTAGCCGACGAGAAGTAGCCGGAAATAATACGTGCTGCCCAGTTTGCAGATATCACCAGCTTACGGAGGTTGACTTAATAAGGCAACCGTTACAACATGCACAACACACCCTCAAACTCATTAACTTGTTGAACTAGGGTCCCCAGGACTGTCAAATATCACGGCTAACCCCACAAAAGGGACAATGCACACATTAACTTGTTGAACTAGGGTCTTTCGGACTCTCAAATATCATTAAGATACAACACACGCACACACACCCTCGAACACATTTACCCTGTGGCACTTGCGCATGCAAACACGATCATGCATACTCAGTTTCACATGCTCACCTCTTAATCTTTAATACCGCACACCCTCCAACTCAATTGTTATAAATATTTTAAACATTTACTATTTGTCCACAGCACTGAGGAAGTAACATAGAAAAATAGACATCTAAATTCAACAAAATGAGTAGGAAAATATTAGATCAGTTAACAAAAATACAAACGCTACAGTCAGGAGCTGACTGTATAAGGCCATGGATTATCATAGTATACCGTAGGCAATAGGTATAGGTATGCATTTCTAGCGCGTACCAAATTTCATTACATGTGCTTCTTCTTGATTTTAATTTGTTTGACTGTAACTTTTCTTTTAGTTTATTAGAATAAAAAAAAAAATAAAATAAAATAAGAAATAATTAATAAATGAAAATTCGCACCCGCCTCAACCGGGAGTTGAACACACGCACTATCTCGCAGTCGTCCGCCACTCTAACCACTCGGCCATTGCCTCACGCCTTTGCCCATCGGCAAAGCTGCATTGTGAACCAATTCTGTTCCCATACAATGCAAAGAAAAAGTTTAATAAAATGCTGTGTGTCTGACGCTAGATTTGAACTTCGGTATGCTGGCGTAAATTAGGTCTGCTTAAGTATATGTATGTATATGTTCAAAGTGAGTTTAATTCGTATCATATCTCACTTATTTATAGTCCGATTTTAATGAAATTTTCACATAACGCCCGTGGAAAGGTATTTGTCATGTAAGATATACAACTTTGGTTGTTGAGTTAATATTGTAGGTTTTAAGTAGTTATTTCTGATTTACAGAGGCGGGAAGGTGCGTGTTCAAATTTTAAAAAAACTTTGAAACACTGCAATATATACGTATGTCGTCACAAAATTTGATGACTCTAACTCTTATAGTTTCTGAGATCCAGGTGTTCATACAGACAGACAGACAGACAGCCAGACAGACAGACAGACAGACAGACAGACGGACAGACAGACATGGCTCAATCAACTCGGCTACTGATACTGATTCAGAATATATATAGTTTATGGGGTCGGAGATGATTCAGAATATATATAGTTTATGGGGTCGGAGATGCCTCCTTCTGCCTGTTACGCACATTTCCGTTCCGACAATCACAATAGACCATGAATTTTTTTAAAATCCATGGCCTAAAAACTAGAAATATTCTGAAAAGAAAATTTTCTGAATTGAAGCAGGCAAAAAATGATAATATCTTTAATTTGGAAGAAACTTTTAAGCCTATTACAGAACCATTGCATGAACTTGTTAGATATGTAAAGCATACCAACTATAATAAAATTAAAAAAAAAAAGTATGAAAGAATAAAAAAGGAAGACTCTCCTTCTATTGATAATTCAACTATTAATCATGATGATTTATTTATTTATTTATTTATTTATTTATTTATTTAACGTCAACTAAGCCAGTCGACTTGAAAAATTATTATATTTAAATTAAAATTAAGTAAAATTAAGATTAAAAATATAAAAAAAATTTTAAAATTAATTAAGATTAAGTTATTAAATTTAGTCTGGGGGAAAAATAAGCAAGAATTAACGATCCAACATTTGCTGCAAATGATTGGGGAAAACCCAGTAAAACCTAATCAGATCGGATGAGAAGTTAATTCATTAAGGATAGATAATTTAACAGAGTGGAGGGAGGACTCTGAGTTGAAAACTCTAAACAGTCTATTGTAATCAGCACAGAGAACTCGGAAAGGGTCATGCAAGCTGTAATTATTAGGACAAAAGGCTAAAGAAAGTGGCCTAAAATTACGAGTAACTCTAGAAGGAATACACAAATTGATTAGGTTAAGTAGAGTGGGGGAATCTATATCGTACCTTATTAGTTTTACGATAAACATAACACCTAACATAATACGACGGTTTGTTAAAGAAGGTAGGTTAATTAGAAGGAGTCTACTAGAATATGGTGGTAAGTCTACACCTGAAACCCAATTAAGACTACGCAAAGCAAAGAGTAGGAACTGCTTTTGAACAGACTCAATTCTATCTTGATGAATATGGTATTGCGGCGACCACACGCAAGACCCATATTCAAGAATTGGACGAACAAGAGAAGTATAAAGCAACTTTGTCGTATAAGGATCCTCGAATTCTTTGGCCCATCTTTTTGATGAACCCAAGTAGTCGAAATGCCTTATTGACAATTTGTGTTATGTGACGATCAAATTTCAATTTATGGTCAAAGAGGATACCTAAATCCATTACTTCAGATATTCTTAAGAGTGGGGTTAAGTTAAGATTATAGTCGATGACATGATAGTTACCTCTGTAAAATGACATAACATTGCACTTCAAACAGTTTAGATGTAGTAGATTATGTCTACACCAAGCAAAAAAACAAATCAAGATCTGTTTGAAGAAGGTTATTAATAGGATCACTATGTGTCAAACAGAGTTTCACATCATCAGCATACATAAGAATGTTAGAGTGAAGAAGTATAGAAGGAAGGTCGTTAATAAAAAGGTTAAATAGTAAAGGCCCAAGGTGGCTACCCTGAGGAACACCAGAAGTGACTAAGATCGGCTTAGAGAGACAGTCTTTAAAAGAAACTCGTTGAGACCTATTAGTTAAATAATCGGAAATCCATAAAAGGAGCTTTTGAGGAAAACCAATCAAATTTAACTTGTGTATTAAGAGTCTATGATTTACGGAGGCAAATGCTTTACTGAAGTCAGTATAGACCACATCAGTTTGCATTTTGTTCCGAAATCCTAAATTAATGTGAGAGGAAAATTCTAAAAGATTAGAAGCATTGGATCTTGCCTATGATGATGATAATGATGATGATGATGATGGTAGTGATAATGATATTTACTATTCTCAATCAAATATAAAAAATGAAGATAGTGATAATGAAAAAGTAAAAGAAAAAGAAGAAGTATGAGAAGAAGAAGAAGAAGGATAAGATGAAGAAGAATAAACTATAGAAAGTGATGAAGATCAAATACCTGACAATATTAATTTAAGTGTAAATAAACTTTTAAATGATAAGCTCTTGAATAGGGTCTAAATCAAAACTAGAGTTGTGTAACAAACAACTAGAAGTAAAAAAAAACAAAAATTATATTATCAAGCGGGAGTACATGGCCTCTTACATTTGGTTTATACTCTCTAATTTTTCATAACCATCAAACGAATTACTCTAAAACTGACTTAGTTTCATATAAAGAGATTTTAGAAGAGTGTACATAGAGAGTGTACATAGAAGAGGTTATGATCCATAAAAACAAATTAAAAGAACTCGCGCATTTAAATATACGAGAATTATTAAACCCCCTTAATAACAATAACAATAATAAAACCTTCAGCTGTATCTACACCTAATCAAACCAAGAAAGGAGGTGGTGCTATATTTATGAAGTTAAAACAGGAGAAACCAAATTATGTTTATTGGAATAACGTTAACGTATTAGTTGAACGATTACAACTTTTAATAGCTTCACAAGCTGCTGGTAATAACAATCATACCAATGAAATTCTATCAATAACAGAAGAGTTGCGTGAAGAGAAAATAATATACTAAGAAATATAGTAGTCATCCAGACATTTCAATTATTATCAAAATGTCTATTGACAAGTTTTGTCATTTTTCTTCAATTTTCAAAAGAGAACTTGAAAACCTAACACCGGTGTATACCTTGATAGTGATGGTCATATAAATGTACAACAAAAACGAGTCAAATTCTTCACCACCGGAAAATGATTTTGACTTAGCAATAACAGCGTATATAGATGGGAAAGTAAATGAATTAAAATCGTTGCAGGAGCACACAATAATTAAGGATTTTCATAAACAAAATACACGTAAAACATCATTGGAAGATAAAGTTATCCATTTTAACTGCTCTTAGAGCTATAGTCAGTCTTGCTTCTGGTAGTGCTGCTATTGCTAAAGCAATCACCATTGCAAATACGGGAAAAAAACAGTTGGAAGAGAGTAAGCGACATTATAAGAAAATGAAGAGTATTCATGTGGGTAATGGCATGTTTCTTAAACCGTATAAAAAAAGGTTATGAATTGTATCTTAATCCGTCTAGAGTGGGTGTAGGAAAAAGAAAAAAAACAACTAGATAAGCTACCCAACAGAGCACTTTATAATTTTGATATTGAAAAGTTTGCTCGAAAACATATGTCCCATTTTAGAGGTGTATTTATGAGAGATTCACTTCCAAGTTCCCCATGGATTCCTGAATCGGATATCGTCAACTTGGACGATTCAACATCAGATGGTACACATTGGGTAGCTTATAATTAAAACGGAAAGAGCATACACTACTTTGGTAGTGGTTTATTTTTGGGAATTTACAATCGCCAAAAGAAGTTGTGAAATACTGGGGAAAAATATTAACTATAACTATGTTAGAGAACAAAAACAATTTAATACATTCAACTGTGGCCATCTCACACTTCATTTTTTATTATCTTTAGAGTAAGAGAACACACAAAATGATGGTTGAATGTTGTGTCCCTCTCTGCATCTCTCACTTCATTTTTTACTAACTTTCAAATCAGAGAACATCCTTCTCTGCATCGACATGTTCTAGTAAAAATCCAATGGAAAGCTGGGTGTGTTCTCTAACTTTTCATAAAACCGGTACTTGCTACATGTTTGAGCTCAGTTGTTGTAACTTTAAAGTAAGAGAACACACACATACACACACACACACACAAAAGGAGGGTTGAATGTTCTGTCCCTCTCTGCATCAACATGCCCTAGTGAAGATCCAATGGAAAGAGCGAGGGTGTATACTGAAGCGAGAATAGGACAGGTTCTTTCACTGGCTATAAAACCGACACTTGCTACCTGTTTGAACTCAGTTGCTATCTACAAACTCTCTGTTGATGCCTACAAACTCTCTGTTGGTGCTACCTACATCAACGATAACTACAACTATAACTACAACAACGATAACTACAACGATAACTACAACTAGAACTACAACTACAACTACATCTACAACAAAAAAAACCAGTAAGAAAAGCAACAGTCGCGCAGCACGCGACAGTGGGATACCCCTTCGACCTATGTACATATGTATGTTCCTATGTATGTGCTCATATATGTACATATGCACATGCTTTGAAATTAATCCCGACAGATGGCCCTCGCGCTTCGCGCTCGCCCGCCTCCCTTGTTAGCTGACAGAAGCACTTGGTTTTATGTTCATACTTTCTTAAATAACTTTTGTGATTATTGTCCGATCGGATTGTAATTTGAAGACTATTTAGTTATTTCATTCAGCTTAGTATACGTTAAAGTCAGAAAGTTGTATCTTTTATACAGCGCTTACAAATTGAGTTCAAAAATTTATTTATTGATTTGTGGGGGCGGAGGGCGTGGCACCTAACATTTGTAATAAACTTGATCTGCGCCGAGTACATAGGAACCTTCATTCCAAATTTGGTATCTCTAGCGTTTATAATAGCTGAGATCTGTGTGTTCATCTGGTCAGACGGACATCCGGACATCCGGACATCCGGACATCCGGACAGACAGACAGACATAGCTCAATCGACTCGGCTAGTGATCCTGAGCAAGAATATATATACTTTGCGGGGTCTGCCACGCCTCCTTCTGCCTGTTACATACATTTGCATTTTGCACAAAGTTAGTATACCCTTTTTGACCATTTTCAATGGTCGAAGGGTATAATGAGCAATCAGGAAGAATTGAATGGAGTCAATGAGTTCAACGGAATGAAATCGAAGCCACTCTTAAAAAAAGTAAGATGTAGATTGGTGTGTGCTATCCAATCGTGAAAGCAACACGCAAGCAGACCAGGATTGGAAAATCATTGGCTCTTGAACTGGATGACTACATTTTGTATTTACCTGAACGTTATGCAAATATGAGAGATGCAACAATTGAGCTTCTAAAGGATAAACATTTCAACATAATCAAAATAAGTAATAATAACATGGTAATAGAAAAAAATAATAAAATTGAATAATGTAAACTAAGAAGAAGAAAATTCTTAATTTTTGAAACATTTTAAACATTTACTATTTGTCCACAATACTGTGGAAGTATCATAGAGAAATAGACATCTAAATTCAACAAAATGAGTACGAAAATATTAGATCAGTTAACAAAAACTAGAAATTTTCTGAATTGAAGTGACTGATAATATCTCTCATTTGGAAGAAACTTTTAAGCCTATTACAGAACCATTGCATGAAAAGAGATGTAAAGCATACCAACTATAATAAAATTAAAAAAATAAAGTGTGAAAGAATAAAAAAGAGGAAGACTCCTTCTATTGATAATTCAACTATTGATCATGATGATGATGATGATGATGATGATGATGATGATGATGATGATGATGATGATGATGATGATGATGATGATGATGATGATGATGATGATGATGATGATGATGATGATAGTGATAATGATATCTACTATTCTCAATCAAATATAGAAAATGGAGATAGTTATAGTGAAGAAGTAAAAGAAGAAGAAGAAGGAGAAGAAAAAACTTCAGAAAGTGATGAAGATCAAATACCTGACAATATTAATTTAAGTATAAATAAACTTTTAAATGATAATCTCTTAGATAAGGTCTATGGTCCAATAGGGTGAAAATCAAAATTAGAGTTGGATAACAAACAACTAGAAGTAAAAAAACAAAAATAAATTATCAAGCGGGAGTACATGGCCTCTTACATTTGGTTTATACTCGCTAATTTTTCATAGCCATCCAACGAATTACTCTAAAACTGATTTAGTTTCATATAAAGAGATTTTAGAAGAAACGAGTGTACATAGAAGAGGTTATGATCCACAAAAACAAATTAAAGGAACTCGTGCATTTAAATATACGAGAATTATTAAACCCTTGTTATCGTCAACAACAAAAACAACGACAGCAATAATAAAACCTGCAGCTATAACTACACCAATTCAAACCAAGAAAGGAGGGGGTGGTGCTATGTTTATTAAGTTAAAACAGGAGAAACCAAATTATGTCAATTGGAATAAGGTTAACAAACTAGTTGAACGATAACAACTTTTAATAGCTTCACAAGCTGCTGGTAATAACAATCATACCAATGAAATTCTATCAATAACAGAAGAGTTGCGTGAAGAGAAAATAATATACTAATAAATACAGTAGTTATAAGACATTTCAATTATTATCAATATGTCTATTGACAAGTTTTGTCATTTTTCGAGTAATAGACAGTTTTCTTCAATTTTCAAAAGAGAACTTGAAAACCTAACACCGGTGTATATCTTGATAGTGATGGTCATATAAATGTACAACAAAAACGAGTCAATAATTCTCCAAGACCGGAAAATGATTTTGACTTAACAATAAAGGCGTATGTAGATGGGAAAGTAAACGAATTGAAAGCGTTGCAGGAGCACACAATAATTAAGGATTTTCATAAACAAAATACACGTATAACATCATTGGAAGACAAAGTTATCCATTTACTATATTCAATGGCAAATCTTGATAGAGTTAAGAATACAATTATCGAGAAAATGAATAACTTAACTTGTTTTGTGAACAAACATTTAAAAAAATCTTCTGTAAAATCTAGTACTATACAAATAGATGGTTCGCTGATTCTGGGTATGAACATCAGGAGATTGACCATATACATTTCATAAGCAAGAGATAAAGAAAACACATTTCCCACATACATATCTAGTGGAAAAATATTTTGAAACGAAAATGGGATAGAGTGTTTGTACGTTGGCTGGGTTTCCCCATCTCTCAAGATAATTGGGTACATAAAAATGAAATCCTATAAATATTTTCAAACACATGTTTTATTCTTTATCAAATTATATATATATATTTTTTTATCGGGGGCCTGCCGGCATAACCTAACCTATATATATATTATTAACATTTGTTTTTATTCGTAATACAATTTTATACATTTTATACATTTTATACTGTTTACGCCGAAACTCGCCGCCGCATAGGCAGCGGCGTAAACAGTGCGAGAGTCACCAAGGGCTCTCGCGCTCTTTTATCCTACATATTTATGTTATGTTAGGTTGAGGTAAAAACTACATAGATTATGTACAAACTAGTTGAAATATATAAGTGAAGTGAATTCCACGCGCCCCAATTGTTCCTTTTTTTTTCGAATTGTTTTCGCGTCGGTTATCGTTTCCACAGCAACTTTTTCGTCTCCATCTACGATCCCCCCAAGAAGGAAGATCCCTTTTACGCCACCACAAACATTGGTCCTTCGAGCCGGATTATTATTTTGGTATACACCACGTCGCTGGATTTTTATCCCCCGCTCCGCTCGAACCACGTTCATCGACATCTCGTCAGGATCCCCACCAGATAAGTACTAGATTTTATACTTATCTTATGCGGCAGAGGACTGTGTGTAATTGATCCTTTGTGAAAGGAAATTTCTTTTACAATTTGTCCTAACCTCGCAATTTGCGTCCCGGCATGTATGTATGTACATATGTATGTTGCTGCATTAGTAAGCACATACTTACTTACAGACGACTGCCACCTTCGAAGTTTTCCATACATATATACATATATATATGTACGGAAACACGAATCACAAATTACACACAGTTTTATCCATCCGATTCTATTCTATACAAACCTCTGCCACATATATGTATGTACCTTCTCCTACCATTTTCTAACGAACAAAGGTAGATACACTTTCCATTCTAACTCAAAATTGCATGGTACTATATGTGTAATATATATATATACACATATACTACATACTTACGTTGCCCATTAAAATTCATTGCCAAGGTCCGAACCTCAGGCGGCAATTGTACCTCCAAAATTTAATCCAAATAAAAGATAACACTGCATTCCTTTTACATTTATTTATTTATTAATACTAACATACACATATACAAATACACTTTGCCGGCAGCAATATTTGGGCTGCACCGATAGTACACACATACATATATTCTTGTAATTAAATATTATCTATTACACATGTAAACATTAAAACAATATAATTATTACATTACCCCTTTTTTGAAAACACTTAAATTAAACGCTTAATTGAATACAAAGAAATATTTTATTATTTCTTTGTTTACCTTTGTCAGTCTAGTGATCGCAGTTTGCCTTAGTGATCGCTGTTCGATCACAATCGACCGGATCACCACTTTTTTCCATTCACTCAGTGTTATCGTTCCAGGGCTGCACTAGCTCAATTTTTAAAAATTATGGTTGGCAACCGTGACTTTTATAGTCACTTATATTTATTTATCGTCTTATAAAATGGCACTCCAAGAGTTCATTAACGCTTCCTGATAAGCTCACGCAGTTCGAAGCTAGATTCAAAATTCTCCTACAGCCTCACTTCACACTCACAGAGTGCGTCTTGAGCAGCTTCGTTCCTTATGGACTGCCGTAGAGCCCGGGGCCATGAACTTCTGTTCCAACGCATTATCTCAAACGGAGACGAATGCTGCGGACAAGATCGCCATGCAAATGCAAGTACTCCACTGCTACCCATATACGAGGAACTTAAGCCTCACCCTCAAATGAGAGTATAGAGACCGCACAACGGCTCCCACTCCAGCACCTTTAGCACCACAAGTAGCCTTCCACCCACGAAGCTACCGGTCACCACCTTCCGATGCTGAAGTCTTTCAGCGGTGACTTCCTTAAATGGCCAACTTTCCGTGATCTCTTCACGGCGGTCTACATTTCCGATCCCGGCTTAAGTCGATCTGAGAAATTATTCCATTTATGCGAAGACCAGTGGAGAAGCGAAGGCATTCGTTTCCAAATCCCCTCTCCCCCGAATGAGGGTTTCCCATCTTCTGCTTGGAGAAACTTGACTTGACAGGTTCGAAAAATAAGAGGTTGTTAGTCAACAGCCATAACTTGACATCCTTTTCCACCCTGCGTCAGGTTCTGCCGAGTCACTGCAACTGCTTATGGAAATCGCCCCCAAAGCACTATTGAAAGTTGCTTAACGGCTCTAGACCATTCCAAAATCAGCACAGAGAATTGGGATTGCCTTCTAGTCTTCCCTATGCTCGTCTAAACTCCCAAGGCTGACGTTGTCACTTTGGGAGCAGTCAGTGCTAAACAAGGCTGAGATTCCGTAACGTGGAAGTACATGGGGGGTTTCCAAGCAGAGCGATATCGCACGGTGGAAATGTCTGGGGACGTACAACCTAGTACAAGCGCACAGACTAGTCCCCACAAACCTGCTCCAAGGAGCCTCCTACCGAGGAAAGGTAAACTCCTTTGAAACGCCAGGTTGTGGGCAACCCACAAACACCCACAAACTTTGCTCAAAGGAGAACCATCCAATCCGTCATAATGTCCATAACTTTTTCCTCTAATGGCTGTTGATGAAAGGTCCAATTTCATCAAACAACGAGAAATTCTATCTGAACTGCTTCGCAAGAGGACATATCCTTCAAAGATTGCACGAGTCGGCCAGCAGATTTGTTTTACGTGCAAGGGTCGCCACACGATACCCTCCTCTCCGTGGCACCCCTCCTACCGCGCCCTCTTCAGCAGATTCTGCCACAACTCCCAATTCAGATAACTACAGTCCACTCCTCCAACGACTGATATTCAGGGATACTTCACGGCGAACACA